>VXBQ01014984.1:20333-36842 GCA_013400175.1 Phainopepla nitens | reverse complement strand
TGGGAGGTAGAGCTGGAAGGAGGAAGAGGTGTGAGGAAAGTATTCTTAAAGGATTTATTTTACTTTTCATTATTCTGCTGTGATGTTGTTAGTAATAAATTCATTTCATATTTCTAAGTTGAGCTTGTTTTGCCTGTGATGGTATATAGTGAGTGATCTCTCTCATGGTCCTTATCTCCAGCCATGACCCCGGCACTGAATTTTCTTTTGTCTGTCCAGTTGCAGAGAGGAGTGAGTGAGCAGCTTTGGTGGGTGCCTGGCATCTGGCCCAGGTTAACCCACTACCCTTGATCCAGGGGGATTGGACCAGAAGATTTCTAGAAGACCTTTCCACTCTCAACCACTGTGGCAATCTTGTTTCTGCTTCTCTTACATTACAGCAGAAGATCATCTAAGTTTCTTGTTTCTTTTCTAAAACATTTCTTTTCTTCCTCAGAATGAAGATACATATCACTCACAAAAAACGGGTGGAAAGCAGAGTGCATCAGAAAGTGGTCCACAGTCTGAAATCATGTAAGTAGAATTACTTTACTTTGTGGTGGCATTTGAACTAAACCTGTGTCTATTCAATTTGAATATAATTCCAATTGACCATAGCAGGTTAACCAGTCAAGAGATTGTAATAACTTGTTTTCCATATTCAGTAGAAATATTGATTACTTAGTAGCACTGCATTAGCTAAGATCTAAATAGTAGGTAGGAATACGGAGAAAGACTTAGCTAAACACTGCGACAAGAAACCTAATCTTTTTACAGCCAGCAAGAGCAAGAGAATGAAGAAATTCTGACACATTGTGCGTAAAGCTTGGCTGGGAAATTTGATTTTTGGGTTTTTTTTAATAGAAGAGCCTCACTGAATTCTTTGACATTCATAGTTGTCCATCAGAGATTATTAGCTGTACACATCATGTGTATGATGTAATTTCTTCTTTCCTATTTGGAAACTGTTGCTTTTCTGTACTTGGTGCAAACTTCTGAGATTGAAGATCCTCCAGAATGTCTCTGTCTTATCTGTACTCCTTTATGAAGTTAATTTTGGCAACTGTTTCTTACATTGAGTAATGGTATTTAGAGAAGTCTGTCCCTAATGTTTCCATTTTTGCATGATCATTGACTTCTTATTTCATGATACAGTTTTTAAATGTGATTTAGAGATGGGGTACTAGTTAATGCTAAGTTGGTCTTCATACTTCTCTCTTTCCTTTTCTGAAGGACAGCTCACTCCTATGATAAAGACTGTCAAAGCTTTATTTATCCTGTTCCAGGGAGAATATAAGAAAAGGTAGTAGTTCCCAATCTGAAGATTATTGATAAGATGTAGGGCTGTGTAAGTGTGTGAATCCCAGGAAATGCCATTGCAATGGTTAAGGACACAGAGAGTGATGTATGTATCACTTTTTTCAGTAGGATGTGGATGTTGGCAGTAGGACAAGGTATTTGAAAAAAGTTTGGTTTTCCATGACTGAGATAGCTTTGAAAGGGGATGGAGGGACAGGACAGGTGGATGCAAAATGTTATATGTAGGGCAGATTTATATTGTTTCTGTATAAAATTAATCACACTGACATGAAATGTGAATCCCTAGAAGAAATATTCCTATTTATTTCACAGTAGGAAATACTTCCTTCAAGTATTTTGAGGTAGATTCCACTGAAAGCCAGCAAAGTTGTTAAGACTTATTTGATGCTCTTTTCATAACTTTATAGCATGTCTTTTAATATCAGAAAGATGCAGTGGAATTTTTTTCTGTTTATTGTCTTGCTGCATGCAATGGCTTGACCCATGCAGTCTATGATGCTCTTGAAATATATCTTGAAGCATATAAGGCTGCTAATAATTGCTAATAATGTATACCACCTTTCGTTATATCTTAAGGAAAACTGAAAAGTCAGCAGATCGAAGGCGTTTGCAAAGACCTAAACCAAATTTAGTGAGATCATCTGGAAGGAGGGAGACAACAACACAAGACAAAATGGAGGCCAAAGCTACTTCTCCAACCCTTGCAAATGCAGGTGAAAAGGTCCGAAAGAGGAATGTTACTTAGTGTGTTGTTCTTGATGCTGCATTTCTTTTGCTCAATGGGGACACTGTGGGCCAGCAACAGTCTTAGAAATAACATTTTGGGAGCTGCTACTACGATACCTGCACACTAGTCTAAGAGTAATATTCCTTGCCTCAATTCCAGAGCTCTGAAGAAGACAGTAGAAGAAACAGAAATGAAGCCACAGAAGTAGAGAACAGGGATTCGGGTACTGCATCTCAGTAAGTATTGAGATCACTTTTCCAGTCTCCTGGTATTGACTGACTATAATTGCTGATTATTCTATGTAGTTCTCTTAGAAAAAGATAACAATAACTGTGAAGCTTTAATATAAATTTCAAAATTGACTTTAGCATTTTTTGGATTATATCAGGTGGTACTAAGGTGGAAAGTATGTACTTCTTTTCTGGAAAGTTGATGAAAGCATTGCTTTATGAAGTACCAACAATGCCTGTAATTTGAGAGAGGGAGAGTGATAACTGGGGCTTTGCTTTCCTCCCAGCCTCAGTTATCAGGTAATGGCTCTGCTTCTGGTGCTTGTAGAAGCAGCTATGGTATGCAATCTAGTTAGGTTCCTCCCCTGTGTGACAAATTAGTCTCTTTTTAATATGTAGATAAATTGAGTTTTCACATGCTGTAAGACTAAACAAAACTTGTTTCTTGTGTGACGCAACTTATGTAAGTTTGGGCAAATCTTTCTGAAGAGAACATAATTCCAGTAAAGAAATCTGTGCAAGACATTGTATGGTTAGATAGGCTTGAATATTATTGAATAAATGTGACTGTTGTGGATCCTTTGTGCAGAGAACCTGAAAAAACTGCAATTGCAAAGACAATAGTTAGAGGATATCGACAGAGATTTAAACCTAATGTTACAAGAGCAACTGGAAGGAAAGAAGAGCCTGGAAAAGATGCAGAAAATTATAAAATATCCCATCTACAGCCGAAGGGGGAAGCTGAGAAGGTATTTCGTAAAGTGACATAACTGAAGATAATATGTCAGCTGAAAAGCTGCTGGGTGCAACAGTAATGTTACCTATTTTTTCTTTATCTTTTTGTTCTTGAGTATGACCAGGAATTAGCTACTTACTTAACCTGCTCTCAGTGACAGTGTAGTATTGCTTAGTAACCTCAGCTGTGGTGAGAGGTTGTTACACAAACAGTTGGTACCAATAGTCTTTCATGTTCTGCAGCAAATACAACTTCAGGTGTTTGCTCTAGTCTTTACTGCACCTGTCTGGCTGTGAAATTTACCCTGTAATTGTTTGTGTGTCATAAGCAATCTATTTTGTCTCCTCCTATGAACAGTTACTTGGTCAGTTAGGTGATGCTATACTTTATGAATGTAAGATAGTTCATGTCATAATACTCTGTTTCTGTTCAGAATAATGACCAAGGTAATAGATCTGATGTTACCACTGAAGATGCTGCAGAAAAAGATTACAAAGTCCTGGAGACAGTGTCTCAGTAAGTATGAGATAAATAAGATAAGTGCTGCTGTCCTGCAATTTACTATTCTTGTCACTTCTGGTAGTATTTTGTAGTGTGGCAATTATAGAAGTTTTTGAAAAAACTTCTGCAGTGAGACAGAATTTGAGGGCAAAATAGTTTCATTAGTTTATGAAACATACGTTAAGCGTTTTCATTTTTAAAGTAGTACTTCTAAAGTATAAATCAGTCATGGTAAATGTAAAAAAGCTGAAAACTTAGGCCCTTGAAAACTAAAACAAGCCTTAGCTATTCGCTTTTAATACTAAAATGTATCCATTTCAGTGGTTAAGTATTTAAACAATAGCAGTAAGTGTTCTTAAAGTGTAGTTAAGTGTTAGATGTCAAATAAGAGGAAGAAAAAAATCTAGTATGTGGGCACTGTAATGCGCATATTTGTTAAGTGTTGCATTTTTCTTCAGTGAAGTGGCAGCTGTACTGTAAAAGGAATAATGTGTTTTGCAGAACAGATTATAAAAAAAACCTAAAAAAAGCCAACTTCCCCCAAATACTCCCCCACCAAAAAAATCCCCAAAACAACCTAAACCAAGAACAGAAATAAAAAAAACAAAACCTCAAGCTTTTCTTTTAAAGGTAGATAGTTGAAGAGGATGGGTGGAGATAAATTGGGTGTGATAATCTGCCAGAAAAATATTTTTGGTTATTTCTTTCATTAATCTGTTCTGTAACTTGATGCTCAATGTAGTAAGATGTAGAAGAATCTGACAGTTCTAGTAATGTACTACTGATATTTTTACAGTAGTAAGATAAAGTTATTATTGTGTTTTCTGAATACACTAAAGAAAAACTCTGAATATTTGCATTTTCTTTAACTTCTGATTAAATTAAGTCCACCTGCCTCTAGACTAGACAGGAATACAAAGAGGTCCATTACAGATCAGAAAAAGGTCTCTCTAGTGTGATATCTTGTCACTAATGGGAAGAGGAAAATAACAGGGCAAACATAAATTTAAACTCTCAGTCCCTAGTAGATACACTTCCAATTTTATTCTTTCAGGAAGCTAGTAATACATTTTAGGTAAGTTTATGTTAATAACTGTTCAAAAGAAAGAGGAAAAAAATCACTTCTCCAAGTCTGCTCCCACTTTCAGAAGTGGTATGTATTTCATGGATCATGTATGTTTCTCCAGGTCTAATGAAACAGCTGGTTTAAAAGAAGACAGCAAAGGGATCATGTTGAATCAAACACTTCTAAAGAGAGGTAGAATACAGAGACCAAAACCAAATCTAGGAAGAGCGGTTGCAAGGCAAAAAGAACAGATAGATGAAAAAGATCCTGAAGAGGAGACAACTGAAGGTGGAGAAGCAGAAAAAGGTGTTATATACCATCGAGATGAAAACAATGATCCCTGCCTCAAAAGCGTAAGTTTCTTGAGGAGTTACTCATGCACGCTGTTTTGTTGGTCCTTAGTAAAAGCCTTGGTAACAAAGACCTAGGTACATACCACATAATTTGTAGGGATAGGCTTTGCATGCTTTGTTTATTATTTCAGAATAAACTGAATTGTCATAAACCATCCTCATTTTTGCACTTGGGTTCTGTTTTCCATGATGTCAGGTTTAACCCCAGTCAGCAACCAAGTACCAGCTCACTTGCTCAGTGCCCCACCAGCAGCGCTGGCGACAGAACTGGAAGGATAAAAGCTGGAAAACAGGGTCTGAGATAAACCCCTAAGTGCTGAATGTAAGGTTTAATAGGGAAAGCAGAAGCTACACTCATGTGCAGAGCACATTTCACATGCAGAAACTCTTCTACTACTTCCCATGAACAGGCAGATGTTCAGCCATTTCCAGGAAAGCTGGACTTCATCACACATAATGGCTGCTTGGGAAGACAAAAGCCATTCCCCCCACTTTGTAAGATGAGCTGCATGTCAGCAGGACATGGAATATCCCTTTGGTCAGTTGGAGTCACCTGTCCTGACTATGTCCCCTCCCATCCATCTATGCCCCTCCATCTTCCTCTCCAGCTTGGCAATATGAAAAGCAGAAAAGGCCTTGGCTCTGTGTAAGTTCTGCTCATTTATGTTTAAAACATCTCTGTATTATCAACCCTGTGTGCAGCACAAACTCAAAACACAGCCCCATACTTGACCCTGTGAAAAAAGATAATTCTACTCTAGTCAAAACCAGCGTACATGGAAATGGAATATATCTCACTTTGTTGTATTGTGATACCAGATCTGAAAAGAGAAATGCAAAGAAAAAATGTCTTGGAAGGTGAACCACATAAAAGAGAAAATATAAAGAAAAATAGCTTTTAACATTTATGAGTAAACACTTATAAAACACTGATATTAGCTGGATGCATAAGAAGCAAGAGAAATCTTAGTGTTTCTGTGGAAAATATTAAAACTTTCTCATTCTCCTCCTGCTCTCCTAGAAGAGAGATTGAGGAAATATTTCATCTTAACAGAGTGGAACTTTTATTCGTTTTAGGTTTTAACAGTTCATGAAGACACTCAGCCATCCAGTGTGACATTAGAAGATGTTTCTACAGATTCTGAGATGAACTCAATATATACAAGACAGTGTTACCAAGAAAAGTCCTCTGAAGCAGAAAGCTGTGAAAGTGAAAAGGCACTGTTGGGTGTCTCAAAACAGGTTTCAGATTCCAATTCAGGGTAAGGTTATTTCACTTTAAAGGAGAGAGGGGATGGTTCAAAGCTACCACTGTCTCTAGGTATTATACCATTTTACATTCAACTCCAACATTACAAACAAGTTTTATATATATGTAAAGACATTTAATCAAGACAATACTAGACTTAAAGTAACAAAACCCCAAGAACTTGAAAGCATTAAATTTACATGCTGTTGGATATTATTTTGATCTTTAGACTATTGGCCTGATTTTCAAAAAAATGCACTTTTCTGATGCTCAGTCCCTGTGTTTGTCTTCTCCATCTTGCTCTCCACAGTGCATCCCAGTGTGCTTATCCTTGAGTACAGGGTCTGGTTTCCTATTAAAGTGTCTCTTAAAAAAAAGTCAGCCACAGGTATTTTGTAAGTCTACTGGGTAGCTTTAAACACAATTAGAGGAAGATATTTGTAAAATCTATATATCGTCTTAAAATGTCTCAGCTTGTCTTCCAGGTCTCAAGTGAAGTGGCAGTTAACTTACCTTTGCTCACCTCTTTATCAGATACAGAGGCTTTTGGTGATGATCACTGTGTTTTTATTGGATCTTTTTCATGTCACTGATGTTGCTGCTCTGAGAACTGTAAACAAGTATGCCACATTGTCCCATGCCTTTGATTGTTCTTTTGCTTGTTTTTATAGGGAATCTCATCCTCAAAAGGAAGAGGGGAAGATTGTTGTATCATCAGCTCGGCTACTGAGGACGCGATTCCAGAGACCAAAGCCAAATTTAAGAACAACTAGTAGAAAGGAAGTTCTGGATGTAAATAGTAAAGGTGAATCACAGAAAGATACCAACAAGGAAGAAAGTTTGACACAATGTGATAGTGACTGTAGCATCCTTCCTGACACAGATGTAAGGATTTTGCCTTTTTCCTTTAGTTATATTTGAGCTTTTGGTTTTGTAAAATGAAATACCAATAATTGAAAAAAAAATTACAAAGTTAACTGGTTCTCGTGTTTACGTTTTTCAGAAAGCAGAAAAATGTGAAGTCTTAAACACGCTAGAATCCTTGGGAAAAGAGAAGTCACATTGCTCTCAGGAGGTTTCTGAGAGGCCAGGTTGTAAGTCCCCAGAAACATTTTCAAGATCAGAGGATGGTGAACTGGAGTTCTGTCCACCTGAAATTAGCCAAGGTGACATTTCTACTACTCTTACAAGGTAAAGACTTAACTACTTTTGATCCTTGACTGTAACAATGAAAGAATTTTACAAGGAAATCATTGTGCCAATGGATTGCCGTCTGACAAACATAGTCTAGTGAAAATACTGCACAAAATTTCTGTTCTCATAGTTTAACACTAGTGATACTACAATGTCAGTAGTATTCAGTGTTATGCTTAGCTTCTATGCTAAGCATAACATTAATGGGCATTCACTTTATAAATATTTCATCATCTGAAAGACTGGATTCGTTTCATGTAAGCAGGGAAATACTGGTTTGCTTATCAGAGAAACCATGTGAAAGTTGCTTTGGTTTTGTAGCAACAAGTAGTCATGAAGTTAATGCTTTCAGTGAGTTAGTTAATCCTGTTAGAAGTATTTAGAAGACCGGTACTTCAAGATTTTTGCTGGAACAAATTGATGTTTGCAGCTTAAACTCAGCTGAACTGTTAGTTCACAAGATTTCTCTAAAAACTTAGTGTTTCTTGCATGTAATACTAATGGAGCTGTGTTTTTATTTATAATATGTATTTGTACTAAATTTTGGATTATTTTTTTCTGTCTTAACTTTGCACTAATGACTAAAACAGCACTCAAGAAGAACATCAACAAACATGTTTTCCACCTATCCAGCTGGCACGGAACAAGAGGTACAAGCCAAACTTGGTAAGAATTGTTGGAAAGGAGTTAAAAATATCGGAAATGAGGGNAGTAAGGCTTTGCTTTCAAAGTTTGTTTGAAGTGCATGTTTGCTTTTTTGGAGTTAAATGAAAACATTGAAGTTGCATTGCCTGAAGCTTAGACTTATGAAATAAATATATATGAAATAATGAAATAAATGAAGATTAAATAAATAAATAAATAAATAACCCAAACCCTGGTAAGCTGAGGTATTTTAAGTATGAAATTAGTGAGGTCTACAACTTGAAGTTTTAATTATTTTTTTTATGAAGGGTCTGCTTTTGATTGGATTGCATGATAGGAAAAAATTATGCACATTTATACCAACTCTAGAATAAAAATGTATACAAATTAGCTTTTTTTCTCATTTCATCTTTCCTGTTTGGATGAATCAAATCTGTGTTGAGCAATCTAGTATAAATATTTCAAGTGGAGGCAAAAAACAGCTGTTTTTATAAAAAGAAGTGTTGTTTTTTTTCAATTTGGTAAGCTTAAACTGGCTTCATCACTACAGTACCTGATGCTTCTCTGTTTCATACAATTAACTGACAGTGTGCATCTCCACAGACACTTTACTGGGGACTGTAAAAGATGTGGAAATCCTTGAAAGCCATTTACAGTGTGATGTGTTCTCTGCAACTGGTTTGTGGGTTGCACATCAATCATATCATGGATGTAGGAATAGCTGTATAGACTTGCCTTAGGTTTGGAGTACAGCTAAACTTTGCAAGAGTGACTGATGTTTTGGAGTGGTTATAGCTGGTTTTGTTCTTGAGCCTATGAAAAGTACTTGTTTCCTGCATTCATCTCTCATCTCCCTCCAGTGCCACAGTCACTTACCCCTAGCTAAGGTAGTTCCTTGTGGTTCGGCTTTGGCTGCTCTAGGCCTGTGGCCTGTGAACTGTGCACATACATCTGCTCTGTACTGGGCAGATCTGTAGAACCAGAGCAGGTCTGATGCTCTTCTTTGCTAATCAAGCTGTCACAGGCCTGAAATGAAGATGTGTTTGAGTGGCTTCTTTGCGGAACCACTGTCGCAAATGTAAAATGTACAGATGTAAAGCTTATTAGGCCTTCTAGATCTTAAAGCTATGTTATTCTGGCTTGAGTGTGTCTGTACTGCCCTCTGCAGTGTCCAGTTTTCAAAGGTTTTCCATTTGCTGAAGTATCTTGTTTCACAAGAAGCACGGTGCTTCATATATTAGAGAAATGATTGAATACTAAATAGATTAGTGTTTCCCATAGTGCTTGGGTGCACAGAGTATTTAAGAGCATAACTCTAGGTATCCCAGGAGTATGAAGACTTCTGTTCCTTTTTGCATATAAATTAAATTATGATAACATGATTCCTACCTTTATTCCAGTTGGGAATATAGTATAGTTTCTATTTTTGTATATTAAATATATGTGTGTTTTAGAAGCTTACATACTTCTATTTTTCTTCATGCTTCTTTTACTGTAAATTAAAGGGTGAAAATGAAGCTGTATTGTGTCAGGCAGATGTATTGAACAAAGAGGAACAGGAACAGCAAGAGGTGCCTCAGGTGCTCTCTACTTCTGAAATCTTATTGTCTGAAGAAAGCAGGTGAGGTTTGAGCTTAGCAAAATTGCATTTGAAAAGCTTTTGTCTGTGCATGATGAGACACCTTTGCAAATATCAATGCTTTTGTTCCTTGTCTTTTGTCTTTCTACAGTATTTCATTTTCAATACCTACAAACAGCTTTTTCCAGTGTTTTCAGAGCACATGTTTTTTTAGCTGCACTCACTGTCATTGTTCATCTGGTATATACTTGATCTGTATGAGCTCACAGCTCTTCTTGACCAAGGTTTTTTGTTACTGGGTCTGTATTTGCTTAAGTAGCAATGATACACGTAAGATACGTAACATACAAATTTTGCAAAATGTCAGACTTGACTTTCATTGATCCACATGCTCTTATATTTTACTTCCACTGTTGTTAAAATAAGATCTTAAATGTGTGTTAGACTGCCAATATTTTGATGTTGGTATGGTTAGCAACACAACTTTTTTTTTATGTTAAAAATGCCTTGACAAAGACATTTTGTTATTTCTGCTCCAAAGTTTACCACAAATGAGAAATATATTTGAAAATATAATTTTATTGATCTTAAACAAAGCAGTCTGTTAGTCTCTTGTGTAAGTGTTGATTCAAAACTTAAGTGCAGAAGTGCTTTTTTTCTCTCCCAGCCAAAGTCAAGTGTGATTTTTCTGTTTTTGTTTGTTTGCTTTAAATTCACCAGTACTGAGAAACTTACCACCCAAGAAGGCAAGCTGAGTGCTCTGAAACCAGCACAATTCATAAAAATTGAGTCTCCAAGAACTAGACCAAGCCTAGAGAGAACATACAGCAAAGAAGGATCTCCAGTAGTACAAAAACTTGCTGCCCCAGATGAAGAAGAAACGAATCAAGGAGAGAACCTGCCTGTTAGAGAAGAACCTGAAAACCCTCTCTCTTCAAAAGTGAGATTCTTTTAATATATTTCTGACTACACTTTCTGATGCTTGCTTCCACACTAACTATTTTTAAGACATCTAAATAAGCTGTTGTAAACGCATTAATTAATTTCAGCCTAGTAAGAATTCTTGTTCAATATTTGCATGGGTTTACAAATTTGGGTTTTCCAAAATCATGTAAGTGACACATTGATAAAACCTATAAAGACTTTATTTGAACTTTGACACTTCAGTCATGTTCATGATACATAAATAGTTACCAGCATGCTGTATTTATGTTGCTTGGTTTCTCCTGAGCTCCTTGGTGGCTGCTCATGAATATATATTAATATAACTATTATATAAATTATATCTTGATATATATAATATAATAGTATATTGCAGAAATATGAATATAACTATTGGTTATAGTACCTGTTTTTATTAGCTAAATGCCTAGAGGAACAAGGAACTGTGATGGTGACATAAACTACCTGGAAGTTTTCAAATGAAGTTCCATCTCAGATTAACAACTTGATCATAATTTTGCAATACTTGATGTTACGGATGATATATTTTGTGCTAATATTGTTGCTTTTTTTCTTAAATCAAAGGATGACATGGAGATATTGCTGCTTGTGGGAAATCTGGCCGAAAATGGCAATCCAGACATAAATTCGAGAAGCATGACATCAGGAACATTTTGTTCTTCTAAAATATCACCAAATTGCAACAGCAAAAGAGATCAAGAAGAATGTTTATCTACAGATGCTACAGGAAGCATTCAGGACCCCACAGAAAGGTAAAGTTACCAGTTGACAAAGTAAAAAAATCTCTCATTTTGGTTTCAGCTGGAGTAGAATTGATTTTCTTCTTAGTAACTGGTACAGTGTTGCATTTTGGATTTAACATGAGAACAGCATTGATAACACACTGATATTTTAGTTGTTGAGCATTGCTTACCCTGAGTTGAGGACTTTTGAGTGTCTCATGGTCTGCCAGTGAGCACAAGCTCACTGCTCAGGTGCACAAGCAGCTGAGGGGGAGCAGAGCCAGGACGGCTGATCGGAACTGGCCAAAAGGATATTCCATACCATGGAACATCATGGTCTGTAAACCGGAGGGACCTGGCCAGAGGCTGCTGAACACTGCTTGGGGATGGGCTGGGCATCAGTCAGCAAGCAGTGAGCACTTGTGCATCACTTGTTTCCCTTGCATTTTATTCCTGTCTGCCTGTGTGTCTGCCTCTCCTTTTCATTATTTTATATTTTACTTAGTTTTGATTATTAAACTCTTCTTACCTTAAACCCACAGGGTTTACTTTTTCTTTCCAATTCTCCTCCTCCCTGGGGTTTAGGGACTGACTGACTGCATGGGACTTACTTGTCAGCTGGGGTTAAGCCATGACAGTACTTTTAAAATTTTGTGCATTTGTCCAGTTGTTTTCATACAGCACTTGCTTTTGGAAGCACAGGCTCTTGAGTTGTGCTAGTTGTTACCTACTGTGTGCTGTGAAAGTCACTAGGTGGCATTCTTAAGTAATGGAGGAGTTTTTAACAGGATTAGAGGACTTTTTTCAAGGCTGTTTTCCTTTTCGGAAGGTACTTCATGGGTAAGAGTCGAAGCAAGTAATCAGGTTTTAGTCTGAATTTCTCACTAATAAATTCTTGGGGTACAGTGCACCATGAATGTGGACCAAAGACTGAGCAGTGCCATTTGCACTTCCTTATAATTGAGAAGTGGCAAGAAGACAGCAACCTTATTTCATTTTTCTGTAAGGTATATTCTGATTCTCTTCAAATTTTCTTTCCAGTAGGAGAACTTCCTGTAATGATGCTTAATCATGTGTGTGCAGTATGAGACAGATGGTGCCACTTAACTGCGACAGCTCTGGGTTATGTTATAAGCACCTTTTGCTCAGTCTTAACTTACACAGAGCAGTCCCAAATAAATTTATTTATGGTTTTACTGTTTTCTGGAATTAACTTCTGGTTTGCATCTGTCTCTGAAATGCTAAAACTCTTTAAAATCTCTTCCATAAATTATGTTGAAATCATGTCCCAGAGTCTTTGTGCTAACAACACAAAGGCCTTACTTAACAGTCTTCTTGTCTTCTGTGATGGAGGACTTTCACAGAGTCACAGAATGGTTGAGGGTGGAAGGGTCTGCTAGAAGTTTTCTGGTCAAACCCCCCAGTCAAGCCACCTGGAGCTGGTTGCCCAATACTGGGTCCAGACAGCTTCTGAATCTTGCCAAGGATGGAGACTCCAGGGTCTCTCTGGGCAGTCTGTGCCAGTGTTTGGTAACCCTCACAGTGAAGCAGGATTTTCTGGTGCTCGGAAGGAACCTCTTGTCTCGCACTGTTGGCTGTTGTCTCTTGTCCTGTCACTGGGCACCCCTGGAAAGAGCCTGGCCCTGTCCTGTTTGCACCCTCCCCTCGGCTTTTGGTGGAATGTTGAAGAGATCCCCCTGAGCCTTCTCTCCAGGCTGAACAGTTCCTGCTCCTTCAGCTTTTGTCACAGGAGAGATGCTTCCCCACTTTGCCATGGGTGTGAGCCTTTGAGGGGCTCTCTGCAGTGTGCCCAGGTCTGTCCTAGAGAGGAGGGAGCCCAGGGCCGGTCAGTCTCCAGGTGTGGCTTCATCGGTGCTGAACCAGGGGCAAGGATCACCTCCCTCGGCCCGCCGGCAGCGCTTCTGCTGCAGCAGCCCGGCTGCCCGTCAGCTGCCAGTGCAGCCATAGCTCCTTCCTGGCTCATACTCGGCTCGGAGGCCAGCAGGACAGGCGGGCTCTCTTCTGCAGAGCTGCTTTCCACCTGGGGGGCTTGCAGCACGTGCTGGTGCCGGGGGTTGTTCCTCCCCTTGGGCAGGACTTTGCGTCTCTCCTGGCTGATCTTCCTGAGGCTCCTGTCAGCCCACTCTCCCAGCCTCTCCTGATTCCTCTGCAGTCCAGTATAACCTTTGGGTTTCTCTCTTTGGGAAGCAATTCCTTCTAGATCTGCCTAATCTGTAAACTTGCTGAGGTTGCACCCTGCTCCACCATCCAGATCATTTGTGGACATAGTGGACAGGAGTTGATACAGTATTGACCCATGAGGCACACTGTTGGTTGTTCATCTCCAACTGGACTTCATGTCACTGATCACAAACCTCAGACCCTGACAACTCAGTTTTTAGTGTACTTCCAGTCCATACTTCATGAGCTCCCTTAGCATGTTAGAAGAGCCAGTGTTAAACAGCGTTACAAGCCTTACTGTAGTCCAGGCAGACACTATTTACTGCTCTCCCTTCATTACCAAGCCAGTCATTTCATTGAAAGATGTCACCAAGTTGATTAAGCATAACTTCCCCATGCTGATTACTCCAAGTTAGGTTGCTTTTCCTGTGTCTGGAAGTAGTTTCTGGCTTTAGTTCTTCCATCACTTTTCCAGGGACTGGCTAAACTGTATTCTTCTGGATTACGTTTAGTCCCTTTTTCTCAAGTCATGAGTTTAGAAGGCCAGGATTTCTGTCTTACTGATCTGAATGTGTTTGAACAGATGTAAGAATTGTATCCTTTTTGAAAGCAATGGAACCTTGAGCACTGGAATTAGTGAATATAATGTTCCTATGGCTGCTTAATTTTGGAGACTTGTGTTGGTGTAGCTGACACTTCCCAATCTATCTGACGTAATGTTGTTTTCCTTCTAAAAATCTTTCCCAAAAATAATCAAGAAGGTCCACTGCTGCAGACAAATTATCTCCTTTATGCAGTGTTTTTTTTTCTTCCTTTATGTTTTTTTTTTTTTACAGGTTGCCAACCTAAGCAAATAAAAACTCAAAACACAAGTTAATTTCTAGCTAGAAGTACTAAATATCTGATAGTAAGCCAAGCTTATAGAGTGTACTTTGTAGTTCTTCAGAAGTAAAAGTTGAAACATATTTTTGTAGGTCCAACGATAAATTAAGTTCTGGAGAAGAAAGTGAACAGAGAGCAAGCGAACCCCACTGGAACCCAAGGCCAGACCTAATGAGACTTACTAGGAAAAGAGATTATCCTGAAGAGTGTGAAAACAGAGAAGAGGACAACACTGAGAGAAATGAAGAAGAGTTTTTGGTGTTATTAAAAACAGATATATCAGGGGTAAGTGTTGATCATGTATTTTGAACCAGTTATACCTCAGTCATTTTGCCCAAGTTCTTAGAAAGATAGCTGGCATAGAAGTCCAGTATATGGCTGCAAAAGGTTAATGTGATTATTTGATTTTTTTTGAAAATTCACTTCTGGAAACTATGCTGAATAAACTTAGAATTTAGAAACTGCGGAAATACTTAATATACACTGTTATTTTAAGTTCTGTGGTTTATAGGATCAGAAGTTTGCATTATAATAAATTCATGGTAACATTGTTAACAAATAATTTACTGTTTGTTTTTCATTGAACAATGGAAAATAAGGCAGTTAACTAACTTCAGATACAACCTAAAATCTGTGTTAGTATACTCAGAAATTAAAATGAGTGTGAACAAAGTTCAGACCCTGTTAAATTTGCTCAGCAGGCCTAACTTAGCCCAGACTAGTTCCATCTCTGTCTAATGCTGTCATAACTGACTCAAGTTTATCTGGTGTTCCCTATTTTCTATATGGATGACTATAAATTTCTAGTTAACATATTATTTGAGCCAAATATCTATAGCTGACAGAACTGTAGTTGCTGATGTTTGTCTGTGTATGTGTTGAATAATATTTTAAATGCTTTTATGTAAAGCATGATAGTTTTTTCTTCCTACCTTGCTCCCAAGGCAGAAAAAAAAATTCATTCCTGCAAATTGTTCTTTAAATCAATAGGTAATTTTAGAAAATTATTAATCTTTCCAGCTTCTAAAGAGTTGTTGCTTTTGATAAAATGAGCATGGTCTTGGTCTATTGACTACCAGCAGCACTGGGAATTCAAGCATCATAGTTAATGACACCTCTGCTACAGAGCCCAAAATTAAGGACAATGAGGAATATCCTAAGTTATCAGGGATGACAGCTGGGTAGGTTCTCAAGATCCTAAGACTAAATTCTTTAAGTCACCAAAACCAGTTACAAATGTTTGGAATACATTGTTACTTAATATGGTTGTAATTATCTCCTCTGTTCAGCAAAACTCCAGTAATACAGTGGAAGCTGGATCCTTCTCAGAAGCTACAAGGAAGCCCAGCTTTGCAGGGAATGTTGAAGAAATATCTCATAAGAGAAGCAGGCAGGACATTACACTCCAGTCTCCAGAGATACTGTCAGAGAGTGAGAGTCAAGTAGAACAAGATAATGATTCTCAGCTTCCTACCTCACAGGAAAAGCATTCAGACAATCTCACAAGGTAAAACAACTGTTTTTCTCTGTAAACCAAACTAAGTTGATTGGTAGTTATTTGCCAATAGTTCTGCCATGTGTTATGTGAGTGCACATGCAGCATGTCAGGTTTTGTGTCTTCCATCTGAACGCAGCAGATATGTGCAGATACTTCTTTGTCTCTTACTCTGCTTATATTTCATAAAATGAACACAGCCAGCACTCTCACCAATCCATCCCGTGGTTTCAACAGAAATTCCTGATTTTGTAGGGGAGGACTTGAGACTACCTGTATTTGAGGGCACAGGGATTGTGGGATTAAGCTAAAGAGAAACTTTATGCTTGAAGTGTCCTCTGCTGCCATTTGCTTCCACTTCCCACAAGTTTACCAAGGAGGATGTTTTGAGGGGGAAGTTTATCATTACTTTTGATACTCAAAGTGATTGTGCCCATGATTTTGAGGAAGGAAACTGTAGGTAACTGATTATTGAAGAGAATTCTGTCTGAGAAAGCAAAGCAGATTAGTAGTTATCATCTAACAGTTTCAGTTTGTAAACAATAATCTGATCAATTAAAGTATCATAGTTTTGGGCTTCTAGTGTAGCTTCAGCAAAAGACAACTGGAAGCGTTCCCATGACTTAAAAAGTATGTGACTTCTACATCCCTCAAAATTAAAATGATTTCATACTTGTCTAATCAAAG
>VXBQ01014982.1:5499-15600 GCA_013400175.1 Phainopepla nitens | reverse complement strand
TCCCAGTATCCCATCTATCCCTGGCCTTTTTCCAGTTTTATCCCATTCCCTGTGTCCTGTCTCTCTATCTCTTGTCCCCAGTCCCTCCCCAGCTCTCCTGGAGCCCCTTCAGGCCCTGGAAATGGCTCTGAGCTCTCCCTGGAGCTTTCTCTCTCTCTCCCCAGAGACAAACAGCCTATTTCAAGTTAAAACTGGTTTTTAAAAACCCCTCCATGTTTGCATTTAGGCAGGAGCCTTGTGTTGAAGATAATTCCCCCCTGGAATTTGCAGTTAACTGGGATTTGTGAGTTCTTGTGTGCCCTGTGCTGGTGCAGAGGTGCAGTTCAGTGCTGTGGGGAGTCCTGAGCCCCTGAGCTGGGAGCTGGGCTCTGGGGAGCTCCTGCTGCTCCAGGAGGTGTTCCTGAGGGTTTGGAAGGGAGCTGGGAATGGGAGAGGAGCGAGGGAGGAGCTGGGGAATCACTCAGAGAGTGGAAATCACCTGGAAGCTGCACAAAGTGCTCAGGTGAGGAGAGCCCTCCTGCAGTCCTGGCATTCCAGGACATGCTCTGTTCCTTCTAAGGACTTCCATAAACTCCCTGTGTCTTCAATCACACAGTGAGGAGAGGGAGAAAAACACTAAATGAAATACTTCAAATAATTGAAAATCACTGAACTTTAATGAAATTAATTCATTAAAATTCATTTTCGTTGAATTTGAGTTCAAATTCTGCTTTCCTGAGCCAGCCCAGGTGAGCAGAGCCCTCCTGCAGTCCTGGCATTCCAGGACATGCTCTGTTCCTTCTAAGGACTTCCATAAACTCCCTGTGTCTTCAATCACACAGTGAGGAGAAAAAACACTGAATGAAATAATTAAAATAATTGAAAAACTCTGAATTTTAATGAAATTAATTCATTAAAATTAATGATTTTAAGTTCAAATTCTGCTTTCCTGAGCCAGCCTAAGTGAGTAAGCTCACCTGCAGCTCCTGCAGTCCTGGCATTTCCAGGACATGCCCTGTTCCTTCTAGGGACTTCATAAACTCCCTGTGTCATCAATCACATAGTGAGGAGAGGAAGAAAAATTCATTTTTAATGAATTTAAGTTCAAATTCTGCTTTCCTGAGCCAGCCCAGGTGAGCAGAGCCCTCCTGCAGTCCTGGCATTCCAGTTCCTTTTAGGGACTTCCATGAACTCCCTGTGTCTTCAATCACACAGTGAGGAGAGGGAGAAAAACACTGAATGAAAAAAATACTGAAGTTTAATGAAATGAATTAAATAAAATTCCTTTTTAGTGACTTTGAGTTCAAACTCTCCTTTCCTGAGCCAGCCCAGGTGAGCAGAGCCCTCCTGCAGTCCTGGCATTCCAGTTCCTTTTAGGGACTTCCATGAACTCCCTGTGTCTTCAATCACACAGTGAGGAGAAAAAACCCTGAATGAAATCCTTAAAATAATTGAAAAACGCTGGATTTTTCGGACTGTTTCTGTCCACCCCAGGTGTGTCTGCCAACGGCCCCGGGGAGGGGCCGGGGAAGGAGGAGCCCAGAGCTGAGGGGCTGCACGCCAACGGACCCTGCAGTGGGAAGAAAACCCCTCACCCAGAGCTGGACACCAACGGCTACGAGCCCGAAAACCTCTCCAGCGAGCCCAAAGGCTCCCACTCGGCCTCCAGGAGCGAGCCTGAGCTGGAGGAGAAGAGTGAGAGACCTCTGAAAAGGAGAAGAATGAACAGCAGTGGCAAGGAGAGTCCGGGGGCTGCAGAGTTCTTCCAGGAAACCAACTGCCATGGCAAGCTGGAGGAGCTGGAAACTTTGGATGACTGAGTGCTGGGAGCTGGTTTTATTCCTTGGAGGAAATTTTGGGTGTCTGAAATTTTCAGGGTTGATGGGTTACCTTCCAAAGTCCAGTTCCATAAACATCTGAGGTTTTTTTTTTTCTTTTTTTTTTTCCTGAGACCGTGTAGTTGTCTCTAAAGATCCAGTGATTTGAGTTTTGGTTGTTTTTTTTTCAGTGCTGAAAAGCAGCAGGAGAATATTGAATTTCTCAGAGCTGGCAGCTGCAGTTCTGGGATATAAAAGGCTCTTAAATATTTAAGGAACAAAGCAGTTGAGTTGCTGCAAAAATATTCCTAGCCTAACACATTAGAGAATGTGTTAATACAGCATTTAATCAGTGTACAAGTGAACAAAGCAGGGGCTTTGCAGGAAGTTAAAACTAAACAGGAAAAGCCAAGACAGAGCAGGCACAGAGACTTCTGCTCCTGCTGGAGAGAGGAAAATGTCATCCCATCATTAAGGAACCCTCATGAATCCTGAAAGTTATGAGCACAACTATTTTTATATATAGAAGTTTTAAAAGGTAAATAAATAAACCAGGTCAGGTTTGTCTATGTAAAATTGTTGACATCAATGATGTCTTTCCATATTCTTTATCTGGGCTAAAGAAATACATTCTGTATTTTTCCAGATTTCTTTGTAACCTTCGAAAGATTTTTACAGTACTTATGTCTTGATTGAACTGTCCTTTCTTAAAACAAAAGCTTGTATAATTTTCTTACCTTGTACAGTTGGTAAACTTTTATGAGAGAGTTGATAACCCTGAGTCTAATGTCAGCTTCCTTTTATTTTGCTGAATTGTTTTCTAAAAAAAAAAAAAACAAAACAAAACAAAAAAAACACCCAACCCCAACCAAACCAAAACCAATGGAGTTACAAATTAATCACCAACGTGTTAATTTTCTTCCCAGAAGCTGGTAAATAATTAACATAAGAATGGTTAAGGAAGCATTTGACTTTGGAAACGTGGTTTTTTTTCCTTGTTTTATGGCAAATAATGATGTTTCAGTTTATTTGTTAAGCATGCTGCTTGCATTGCACACATTTCCTTGCTTTCTTTTCTCCTTTATTTGGAACTCAGAGAAATTTCCCTCCAGCAGCCAAATTCTGGAGTTTACTGAACCTTCTTGAAGTTCAGCTGGAGGTTTATTTTCAGCCTGTGCCCTGCCATGTTTCAGGGAGCTGGGCTGGTTGGAAATGCAGCTGGAGCTGGTGCTGGGCTGGAATTCATGAGGAGCACAGGGAAGGATCACACACAGGGCACAGCTCCCACCTGATGGTCTCAAAGGTCTGTCCCAACCTAGAAACCCTGGCATTGCTGCACAGGGATCACTCACCTGGAGAAGGGAGAGCAGGACTTTCAGACTGGGCTGTGGAGGGCTAATTCCAGTGTGAAAAGCAAAAATTCCTGATCAAGGACTGGGATGTGGGTGATGCTCACCCTGCCAAAGAGTTGTGGGTGTGGGATTTACATCCAGCAATCAGGAACACTTGAAATCCAAATTCACTTTGGTTTTGTTTGTTTGGTTTTTTCCAGCCCAGCTCCACTTCTGCTCTCTGGTAAAATTGAGGATAATTGTTCATTTGTTCATTCAGGATAATTGTTCATTTGTATCATTGATAACCCTGTGTCCTCCTCCTCCTCACAGGTGTGCTGTTCATCCTTCACTGGGTATTTTCTCTTCAGGTTTTTGCTCTTTATGGTTGCAGTTGAAATGAATGGTTTGAAATGGATGTTTCAGCCCAAACCCCACTGCTGAGGGCTGGCTTGGGCTGATCTGGTTTCTCCTCCACTGAATTTCCTTGGACTTTGTGATCAGGAATGAACCCAGCCTCGGCATGAGGAGGGTGATGGATGCAGGAACTGCTGTTCCAGAACCAGCTCTGCCTGCCAGCCCTGTTCCTGGGCAGCCTCGGGGGGAGGTTCATTAATTAATTCTGTGCTAATTAAGGAATGCAGTGGTTAATGCCTGAGGCAGAGGTTGCTGTGAACTCTCCCCTCTGGTCATGAGCAGAACCCCAAAGTTTCCCCTTAGCTCAGAGACAGTTCCACACAAGCAGAATCCTATTTTCAGTTTTATCCTGATGCTCTTTGTTTTCGGTTGCAAGTTGGAAATGCTTCCCAAAACCCCCCAGGAAAGTTTCCAAATGAATTGTCTCAGGCTCGTGTGTGAAATCCAGCACTGTGTATATTTTCAGGAATGTTGCTTTGTTTTTTATCTTTCCTTGTTTTTCTTTTTTTTTTTTTTTTGGTGATACTTAGAAGAGACCTGACATTCCATAATCCACTATGTAATGCTCAGCTAGACTTTAAGAATATTTAATTCTAATTTACCTTTTGTTTATGCTGGTGTTTTATACAATACTTTGTTCATGTTTCAAACTGCAGCCACTATAACTCGATAAGTCATTGCACTACTAAAGCTATTGAAAATCCTGGAAATCTGCTAACCTTGCTTTCATTTTCCAAGCCTTCAGTACAGTTGGGAATCCAGTCCAGCAGGAAACCCTTGTGCTTCCCAAAGGGTTCAGTGTGCTATAAAATCCCCCCTCACACACACACACAAACCCCACAGATGAGTTGGATACATTTTTTCCACACAGTATTTTGCACTGTCAGTAATTCCCTCCTCTTACTCCCCCTTCCCTGTCTGCAATTCTGGAAAAGCTTATTAAAATATTTTTAAACTTACTGTCTGCATCCAAAATTCCTGCCTTTTTTTTTTTTTTTTTTTTTTTTTTTTTTTTTTTTTTTTTTTCTCCTGACGAGGGGTGGAATATTTCCTCTCAGGATGGGAGAGCAGTGGCTCTGTCACTCTGCAGTGAAACCCATGGAAACAAACCCCATTCTTCCACCTTCCAGCTGTTCCCTTCGTTCTCCATCATGTTTTCCACATCCCTCTTCCCTTCCCAAGGAATACTCAAAGCTGGAAACCCAAAATCCTCACCCTGCTGGGACTGGGGGCTGTAAAGGGCCCCCAAAATCCCTGACTGATCCACCCTCAGCGTTCCAGGGAAGGGAGTGATGAGGCAGGAGCAGCTTTGGTTCATTGGTTTATTTATTGGAAGCAAATACAAAAATACAGAGGCACATAAATCCTTTCTGCTCTCATTCCTCACATCCACAGCCTGCCATACATTCAGCTTTTCATCACTAAAATGCTCATTTTGTAAATAGATTCTCTATAGAAAACATTATTAATTTTTAGTCAATTAATAGCATAGAAAATACTGTTAGGGGAGTTCTTGGCTTTCCCAGTGGTTAGGATCCAGCAGGATCCTAAAATAAGCTTTAAAAATCCTTCCCTGTCAGGACTGCAAATCTAACCAGTAGATTCAAAAATAAACAGGAAATCATTTTAAAAAAAAAAACCCTCTGGCAGAATCAACCTCCTGGCTGTGAACTCGGCACGGCAGAGTCGGAGCACAGCGGGGAAAATGGGATTTGGGAATTCTGCAGCAGGAGGCAGGAGCAGGTGGGAGGGGCCCAGCAGCACCTGGATACTGGGACCAGTAAAGGACCAGAACTGGGAACCAGTAAAGGAACCAGAACTGGGACCAGGACAGGAACCAGTACAGGGATCAGAATAGGCACCAGTACAGGAACTGGGGGGCTTCTGCACAGCAGGAAGGGTTTGCCACCCTCCCTCCCCTGGGACAAAGCCAAGATTTTACTGGAATTTTGGGAGACAAAAGAATCAGGGTTTGGTTTTTTTTTTTTACTGTGCTCGGAGTGGGGAATGTGCTGAGAGGCTGCTCCAGGACACCCCAAGTGCCCTCTGCCACTACAGTGATAAAAAATCCCACCAAAAAAAAAGGGGAATTGTGGCTCTGGAGTTGCTCCAGGAGCAGGATGTTGGAGCAGGCAGCTCCACACCTTCCCCAGCTCACCAGGCTGGAGATGCTCCCTCACAGAAAATCTCTTTACATCCAGAAACTTCCAATAAAGTCCAACAAATGCGGCTTTGCCCAAGAGCAGTTCCAGTTTAAGCAAATATCTCCTAAAAAAATCCCACTGTCAGTGTCTAGAGAAGCTGTTTGGGTACAAAAATCTCTAAATACATTATTTTACTAAAAGTTTTTTAACCAAGCTTAAAAACAATTCTTTTTAAACCAAAAAAGACCTGGAGAGAAGTGCTGGGTAAGACAACCTTTAAAAACCACTGAACACTGCCCAGTGTGTTACAATTCCAATTCTTCCAGTGGGTCACAAACCCAGGGTCATTTGTTCCATAGAAAACAAGAATTATGGGGCCCCCTGTACTTGCCAAAAAAAGAAGATTTTAAGTCCTTGTGCCTCTTGCAGGGGTGGGAGCTGCAGCCTTGGCGGATTCCCTGGATGTGCTGTGATCCCAGCAGCTTTCCCAGAGGCCAGGCTGGTGTCGGGGAGGCTGCAGGGCTCAGCAGGAGCAGGAAAACCCTCCCTGCCCAGCCTGGGAATGCCAGAGGGGAACACCAGGCTCTGAGCACCCCAGGAGGGCAAACCCAGCCCGGAGAGAGGCTTAGTGGGCCAAACAAGCAGGAAAACAAACAGAAAACAGCTAAAAAAATAAGTCCAGAGAGCACTGAACGTTCATCCAGGAGGTTGTGACCCAGCTCAGGAGCAGTTTCCAGGGAAGGCAGCCGGGCAGCGCCGGGTCCCTGGGCATTCCCTGGGCATTCCCTGGGCATCCCCTGGGCACTCCCATCCTTCCAGAGGGAGCAGGCTGCCCACAGAGCCAGCCCCAGGGATCCCACGCAGCAGATCCAGCCAGGGACCCCCCTGGCACATCCCTGGCAGCAGAGCTGCCAGCCCTCGCCCTGCCCGTGCCCGTCCTCCACCGCCAGCGCCCAGCTTGATTAGAAACCCGTTAATTCCACCCAGATCAGACTTAATTAGGCTCATCCTTCCCCGTGCAGGCTGGGGGGATCTTGCCAAGGATTCGTGAAGGCAGCAATCTCAGCTGTGCAAATCAAGATCATCCGTTCGTGCCCGTGGCTGCCGCAGGAGCCCCGGGTCCCTCCCCACGTCCTGCCCGCGATCGAGCGAGCAGAAAGAGGATGGCTCCCAAAAAAAGCCTCTCCCCCTCACACTGAGCTCTTCCCTTTAATATCCAACTTGCTGCCAGCATCCGACTCCTTGTTCATCTGCTCCTCGGTGAAAGTGATGTAGGAGTACACCAGGCTTCCAAAAATACTGCAAGAGATGCAGGGAAAACCCGGGAATGAGCCCGGCTCCTGGATCAGCCACAGCCCCAGGAGTG
This sequence comes from Phainopepla nitens, assembly GCA_013400175.1. Taxonomy (NCBI): domain Eukaryota; kingdom Metazoa; phylum Chordata; class Aves; order Passeriformes; family Bombycillidae; genus Phainopepla; species Phainopepla nitens. The sequence continues at coordinate 8,546 of VXBQ01014982.1, read as the reverse complement.
TGTGATCCCAGGAATGGGTGATCCTGGGTCAGCCACATCCCAGGAATGTGTGATCCCAGGAATGGGTGATCCTGGATCAGCCACACCCCCAGGAATGGGTGATCCTGGGTCAGCCACATCCCAGGAATGTGTGATCCCAGGAATGGGTGATCCTGGATCAGCCACACCCCCAGGAATGGGTGATCCTGGGTCAGCCACATCCCAGGAATGTGTGATCCCAGGAATGGGTGATCCTGGATCAGCCACACCCCCAGGAATGGGTGATCCTGGGTCAGCCACATCCCAGGAATGTGTGATCCCAGGAATGGGTGATCCTGGATCAGCCACACCCCCAGGAATGGGTGATCCTGGGTCAGCCACATCCCAGGAATGTGTGATCCCAGGAATGGGTGATCCTGGATCAGCCACACCCCCAGGAATGGGTGATCCTGGGTCAGCCACATCCCAGGAATGTGTGATCCCAGGAATGGGTGATCCTGGATCAGCCACACCCCCAGGAATGGGTGATCCTGGGTCAGCCACATCCCAGGAATGTGTGATCCCAGGAATGGGTGATCCTGGATCAGCCACACCCCCAGGAATGGGTGATCCTGGGTCAGCCACATCCCAGGAATGTGTGATCCCAGGAATGGGTGATCCTGGGTCAGCCACATCCCAGGAATGTGTGATCCCAGGAATGGGTGATCCTGGATCAGCCACACCCCCAGGAATGGGTGATCCCAGCAGTGTGTGTGATCCCAGCAGTGTGTGATCCCAGCAGTGTGTCATCCCAGCAGTGTGTGTGATCCCAGCAGTGTGTGTGATCCCAGCAGTGTGTGTGATCCCAGCAGTGTGTGTGATCCCAGGAATGTGTGATCCCAGCAGTGTGTGTGATCCCAGGAATGTGTGATCCCAGCAGTGTGTGTGATCCCAGCAGTGTGTGTGATCCTGGATCAGCCACACTCCCAGGATAAGCCAGAGCCACAGCACAAGGATCTGCTGGAAATCTCCATGAAGTTTCCATGAATTTCATTCAGAACTTCCAAGAAAATTCCCAGTTTTCCTCCTAACCCAGATGTCCTGTCGAATCCCAGCCAAATCCCAGCGCTGGATCCATTCCACTCCCACCACACCGCCCAGAGAGGGGACTTTCCCAAAAGCTCAATAATAAGAAATACCAGGTGAAATAATCCCAGAAATTCTTCTTTTGCTGCCTTAATTCCATGACTCTGCTTGGCAGCTCAGGGAAAACTCAACTTTCCTGCTAAAATTCTCCTGTGGATTCTCCTGGCTTTAAAACAAATCAAGTTTGGGAGCACAAAAACCCAATTCCATGAGGGTTTTTTTGGGGAAAAGAAAGCCATAAATCAGGCAAATCATTTCAGTTTCACCCCAGTTTTCACTAAAAAAAAAAAAAAAACAGCTCTTACCTGATATTTAGACCAATGAAATTCATCCATGTAAAAATATAATCTCCTCCAAAAAACATCCCAATATAGGTTATTAAAATATTCTGCAAAGGAACAAGATGGGGGGAACAAACAGCCTGAGACATGGGAATGTGTGGAAGAGGGAATTCATGGAACAGGGAACTTATGGAAAGAGGAATTAATGGAAAGAGGGAATTCATGGAAGAGGGAATTCATGGAAAGGGGAATTCATGGAAAGGGGAATGTGTAGAAAAGGGAATTTGTGGGAAAGGGAATTATTTATGGAAAAGGGAATTATTTATGGAAAAGGGAATGCAGGGGGAGGAACATGGGGGCTGTAATGAGGGGGCTCATGCACTTCCCAAGGGATAATGAGGGGCTTTTTGGGGATCAGGGAACGCCACTCACCTTAATGCAGCCAACTATTGTAGTTGTAAGGGCAGAGTTGTACTGAGTGCAAAGGACCGTGGAATACATCAGAATAAACCTGGAAAATGAGCCAACATCAGGGATAACACCTTGGGAATCACCTCACCCCACCACCCTGGCCAGGGAAAGTGTGATTCTGAAGGTGATTCCTCCAGGGAATGAGCTGAGCTTTGGGTCACTCCCACCCCAAAGCATTCCAGGATTCCATGATCCATTCCCATCCTTTCTCCAGCAGTATTTATCCCACTTTTTTTTTTTTTTTTTTTANNNTTTTTTTTTTTTTTTTAATTTTTTTTAGCTTTTTTTAAACCCGCACTGGAACGGTCTCCCTAACTCTCAGGAATGGCCTCTCTAGCAGGACTGAGGGTTTCTGATGATTTTTGAACACCAAAGGGCACCACAATTCCCAGTTTCTGGAACGGGGAGGCCTCCCCTGCTCCCAGCATCCCCGTCCTTACCCCATCACACAGGACAGCGTGAACTGCACCACGAAGAACATGTCTGCCCAGCCCTGGTACTCCATGGCCTGCAGGCAACAGCAGCTTTAGAGCCTTGGGAAGCACAGAATTCCCAGAAAAACAAGGAGCAAACCCCCCCAGCAGCAGCTTTCACCTCCCAGCAGGAAAAACCAACCCAACCCCAAGGCTGGGATGACACCCCCAGGGCTGGGCTCGCCTCCAGCCTCAGCACTCGGCTCATCCCTTCTGGAAAAAGCTGGGGATGAGCCTCACAGGCCAGAGGAAGCACGAGAGGCATCTCCCAGCTGGCTGGTGGCTGGAATTGGATCCTTCTGGGATTCACTCCCTGCAAAGCACAGCGCCCAGGCACCACATCCCACGGGAGCCGTGGCCTGTGGAGGTGCTGCTGACAGAGCAACCTGGATTTCAGGGAAAAAGGGGCTTTATTTCCTGGGGTTTGGGGGTTTTGGAGTGCTGGATCCAGTGCCACGGACAGGGAGAGCCCAGAGGGGCCACCAGGATCCTGCAGGGGCTGGAGCATCTCCCTGAGGAGAGCTCGGAGCAGGCTCAGGGAGCCACGGAGGAGGAGCCAGGCTCTGCCAGAGGTGCCCAGGGACAGGAGCACGGAGCCAGGGGCACACAGGGATACACAGGGGGCACACAGGGGCACCCAGGGGCACCCAGGGACACACAGGGACAGAGAGGGGCACACAGGGGCACACAGGGATACACAGGGGGCACCCAGGGGCAC
>VXBQ01014980.1:33793-45501 GCA_013400175.1 Phainopepla nitens | reverse complement strand
CAAGCTGCCCCCTGGGCTCTGCTCTGTGTGTGTATTTCACAGAATTGTTTCGGCTGGGAGGGACCTCTGGAGATCGTCTAGTCCCGTATTTCCATATCCTTTCGGGACCTGAGGGGAACTTAGAGGAAAGGTGGGGCAAGACTATTTGCGAGAGCGTTTAGGGACAGAACAAGGGGGAATGGGCTCAAACTGAAGGAGAGTAGGTTTGGCTTAGATACAGGATGCAATTGTTCACTGTGAGGGTGTCGAGGCGGTGGCACGGGTTGCCCAGAGAAGCTGTGGATGCCCCATCCCAGCAAACGCTCAGGGCCGGGTCGGATGGGGCTTGGAGCAACCTGGGATAGCGGAGGGTGTCCCTGCCCATGACAGGGGGGTTGGAAATAGATCATCTGCGAGGTCTCTTCCAGCCCAAACATTTTATGATTCTGTGATATTTATTAAAAAGTAAGGGGCTTCTGAGCCGTCCCTTAATGGCTTCACTCATTGATGGCTAATTCAGGGTAAAGGCAGTATTTTACTCGGGATTCCATGGGCTTCAGGACTGTTGGACACAATTATTTTCCTACTACTGTGTTCTTCCTCTCCACACTTTAAGAAGGCAGCCTTCAAGGGGCTGTGGCAACATATAATGGGTGAAAGTAGATTCAATTCCTTTCTCAGCCTTCCTGTTAATACAAAAAAAACTTTTGTGGTTCCTATTTCCACTCTTGTGAGTACAGCACATAGGAAATCTGGCACAGCCATCCCAGAAAAGAACTGAAGGGAATGTACATAAATTATCGAAACAACTGGAGGAGGAGTTGCACTTTTTTCTTAAAACAAGCAATTGGAAAACCTCTGTGCCTGCAGAAGATGTGTTGCATTAGGCACACTCCTCTACACTTCATATCTGCTTGGTCTCTGGCAAAATATTGTCCCCATGAGCTTGCCTCTGCCAGCAGTTAACTGTTTTAGTTGTGGCTCCTGCATCTCCCATTTCATGCCCTTTGGCTTCTCTCAAACTGGGAAAAAAAAAAAAAATGGAGGGATTTTTTTCCTGNNNAAAACTGGATGATGTCTTTGCCTGAGTAACGTGCACCTTCGGTGCCTCTTGGCCTCTACAGGTCAAGGTTTAAGAGCTTTGTTCCACAAAACCAAAATAACCTGTAGCTTGGGGAATAATGGATTTGAGTCATATTCAGTTTGGCCTCATTGTTTGGAAGGAAAAGAAGGCTTTGGCATAAGACTTGCCTTTTGTAACGAGTTGGCTGGCTTACTCATGTAGGTGTGATAGGTGTATTCTTAGACTCACCTCCATTATTACTTATTCAGGAAGTCGCTCGAGTCTTTGGTTGGTAACAGTGTCATCTTTACATCCGAATGGTCTGCTGACCTCTTCCTCCACTTATATTACTCATCCTTTTTTTTTTTTTTTTTTTTTCCCCCCAAAGAAATCATGACTGATCAAAATAGTTTTGTTTGGTTGGGGAGCTCTCTGGATGCATATTTGCAGTTGTTCCTGGAAAGAAGCTGAAGCTGCCTGAGAGATAATTTGGGGATGTGTGTTAACAAGTGTAGATTTAGGCAAGGCTGCCTGTTGCCTTACCTCAGCACTGCATTTGGGTATTTGATGTCTTTGAACTGCCATGCCTTTCTTCTAAATTCTTCTGACCCATTCTGTGGTAGTTGTTTTGAGAGTGGGAAGAGGAGGTCTCATGATGCTTTCAGCCCTCCCCAGCAGTGGGATTCCCTTCAAGTGCCATGGCTGAAACCTCTCGTGTGTTGTTTCTGTCTCATCTTTCCTCTGTGAGGAGCCCTGCATGGCAGATTCTTGTAGTGTCTGATCTTTGGTTATGCATCTTAACTTCTGAGAAAGGAAGAAGGAGTCCTGTGAGAAGTGATATTCTTGGCTCTCTTTGTCTTAGGTCTTCACATGTGTTAGACTCTGCTTAAGGAGTCATTCAGAGATAAGACTAATACCCTGGTGTTATTTGATGGGTGACTTCTGCAATATATTAATTGTACGTGCTGCTCTGAACTAGTGCTCACCTTGCATGTGTTTCATTTTCCATATTTCTTAACTTGATGAAATATTTATCTTGTTTCGTGTTTTCAGTTGAGTAAGATTAGGAATGTGGGATTAGAAAAATGCAATTACAAGATGTAACTTTTTGCAACTTCATGGCAGTGAGAGTTTGGGAATTGTGTTCCACTTGAAGTATAGTTTAAGGGCAGGAACTTGAGGGAAGGTATACAGGATTCTAGTTAAGCTAGAGCACAAATATTTCAAGGAAAATTTGTGTTTAAGGTGACTTTAGTAAAGAAAGTGTTAGGGATGGTTGGTGGGCGAATAAATTTGCTTGATTTGTGTTTTGGGAGCGCTTAGAAGTGGTCACATCTACTTTTGGCACGTTGTTTATTCTTGGAGAAATACAGCCTTTCTCTCTGGGTTGTTGAGCTAGTGGAATAAACTGAAATGAGAGAAGTGCTCTCTCTGTACCTTCTTGACAGAAGCTGCTGTCTAAAGCTGGTCCAACAGATTCTGGTTTCAGTTGCAAGTCCTGTAGCTCTAACATCTGATAAATTGAAGCAGAGAACAAGTCCCCTTGAATGTTTGTTTAAATGGTAGGTTGTCAATATGCTGGCAGTGATAAAGTTGGGGACTTCTTAAAGACTCAAGCACAGTGTCTAAGCATATTTTATCAGCTAATATAGCATGCTCAGATCTGCTGCAGCGCTTCAGGGTTTAGGGCTGCCATTTAGATGGAAAGGACAGCAGCCTCCAGGGGCAACAGCTGTATGAAGAGCAGCTTGTGTCAGCAAGGGATCATGCAGCAGCCCGGCCCCCATTCATGTGATCAGCTCAAGGTGGACATCTGAAGTGCAGGTTACATGAAGTGACGGTATTCCCAGTCATGCTGAATAGCTCTGTAATGTTTTGAGCAACCCTTCAAGTTCCTGACTGCCGTCCTCAAGGAAGGAGTTGAACTATTCCATACACAGGTTACCTCTCCTCTTTGCTGGCAAGGGAAAAATAGTTCAGCAGCAGTGGTGTTAAAAGAGGTTGTGGTAAGAGCAAATGTCTGTCCCTCAGCTGCTGGCAGTAAGAAATTGCCCGTTTGACTAAAGTTCTAGCAGAATCCGTTTTGTTAGCCAGGTGTTGGACTGTGCTAGGTGAACTTGGTTCTTGGTCCCAGACTCACTCACAGAGTGTAAAGGTGAAATGTGGGCAGACCTTGTATGTCTAAGCTGTTGCTTATATCTGATTCACTTGCCGAGTTTTTTTTGAGTGACAAAGGGAAGATTTTTCTCAGAACGAAATGCATCGTGTCCAGGTCACAGATAGTGACAACTGGTTCTTTCCTAGCTCAGCGTCAAGGGACGTGGTGTGATGAGATGGGTCTTTAGATCAAATTCCGCTGGGCTATGTGGTAGTTCTCAGTTGCTCTGGAAATGATGGAAATGTGTTTTTCTGGTTTTGCAGGCAGTGCCTGAGCAGCAGAGAACCAGAATGTGCCATAATCTGCAGAACTAAGTGTGAGCACTTCATCAATGCCATCTTTATGCCATAGGCATCTTCTGTTCATCTGAGAGGGTCCTTTGGTACATGGCAGAACTTCTTCACCTTTAATTTTGGCACCACCAAATAAATAAATGGGGACCACCATGACAAAGGTTATTATGCTGTAATCTGGGATTGATAGGTGCTAGCTGGGATAGATCTCAATAGCTGAGGTCTGTGCATGGTGAAATCTTTACCATCTCGGGTTAGCATTCTTCTCTATCTTGAAATCCAGTGTCTTTCTTTAACGTTTGAACCTTCAGAGCCTGGATGTTGATGAACCTCTGCCCAATGCTTTGATCAAGCAGTGCATACTTGCAGGGCTATTAGAAAGTATTTCCTGATGTCTTGCTTGAAGTCATGAATGTTTGGTGCAATTGTACCTTAGCAACAGAACTTTAAATTGTTTTTGAAAAAGACAGATCTTCTGATTTTTTAGTTGCATGATGTTCCTGTGCTGAGAGCCAGGGTTTCAGGGAAGGTACAAGTGAGGAATTATACAAATAGAAAATTCATTAGCACTGCTCAGAAGCATGATTTGACCAAGTACATTGTGTCAAGAAGCATGTTTAATGTAGACCAAAAGTCAATATTAAAAACTTCTTCAGAGGTGATTCAGGCTGGGTAAATGAAAATGAATATACCTAGCATGAAAGGAAACAAGAAAAATTAACTACATTGTTACAGTTACTATTTCGTAGTTCTTAAGGCAGTTTATTTCATAAAGTACTTTTCCTACTTGAAGGAACAAGCCTTGACACATCAGTTGGAAGGGGAGAAAAACACCGAGAGTTGTGATTAGTTTTGTCAAGTAATTTGGGGGCTAAATACTTGTCAAGGCATTGTTATCCATGCTTTTTGTAATCATTAGCTCTATGCTGTACAGGGTTCCGTGTTGTATCTCAGCTTCTTCTGGGTGATTTGATTTCAAAGTAACTTGCAAAATGTGTTGAGATTTCAGAGGAGGAAATAGATAGAGAACCAATCAGTTACCAATAACTGATTGCTAAAATGAAAATCATGTTTAAAAGTTTGGTATTGTAGTCTACTTCTCATAAAGCTTAAAATCAGCAAATAGAAGTTTTCTAAGCACTTGAGTTTATACAACTGGTAGAACATTTAATTCCACAAAACTATCCTTAATGCCAGGATAAAAATGAGGTGCTCTCAACACAAAAACTGCCTTCCATGGGCCTCTGCTTTGCAAGGTCCTGCAGGGTTTCTCTCTGTGTTCTTGATCTCTTTTTGCTGCCTTTAGGTATCATTGATGCTAATAAGCAGTGGTTTGGTGCAGCAAAGGGACATGGAATTGCAGGTGAGTAGAGCCCTGCTTGCTCCAGGTCTGTGGAGCTCCTGTTCAGTCTCAAAGGCCAAGCAGCCTCTGAGCTGTCAGGAGGCAGGGAAGCAAAAGACTTCTTCCAATGTCAGTTCATGGATCAAAAGCACATAGGATAGGATCCCAGACTCCCAGGCTTGGGAATACCTAATTGTTCCTCAGTCTCCTGTTGCATACAGTTTTTTGGAAGATTGTGCCTCTGGGCTGCACCCATCTTGTCGCCTGTTCTGGACATCAGTGTATCCTCAGGAGGAGAAGGGCTAAGCCATGGTGGTAGCTCGCCCCCAGTCTTTTTCCTAGGGCTCCTCTGATCAAGGTAGGACTGTGGTGTGTGTACTGAGAAGTGCAGATCGTGGTTTCCAGTTCTGATACTGCCCTAGGATAGGAGATCATGGGCAGTTGNNAGGAGATCATGGGCAGTTGGGTTCTGTTGTATGGCAAGAGGTGAGCTGTAGCCCAGCCCAGCTCTTCTATTGCATTAGAATGAAACAGAAAACTTTCCCTATCAGAAACTGAGCACTGTTCATTTGCCTGATTTTTATGCAGTGGTCCTTGGATAAGGTAAAGTACATCTTCAGTTTTAGGTTTTTTTCCTCAGGTAACAATGCAAGGAACTGTGCCTCTTGAAACTTCTTGTAAAAGCGTGTAGACTTGTATGTGGTTCATATTATAGGAATTAATGGAAGATTTTAACTATGCAGTGTTAGTAGACTGGGGTTTTTTTAATTTTTTTTTGTGTAAATCTTTTAGATCCAGTGTCTGAGGGTTTTACACATCTGTAACTTTTCAAGAACTCAAACGTGTTTTTACCTTGCTCTTTCTGAAGTCACTCTTAGGCTGCCTTGCTAGTTGACATGGTAATATATTCATGCAGGGTACCTTCTCCTTAATAGCACTTTAAGTCTGCTACACAATGCTTGTTTTGCATCTGGAGGGTAGGGAATGCCAGAAAAAAAAACCACTTGCGGAACCTTAACTCTGATCTTTGATGTGCAGTTTTGTTGTGTGGTTTATGGCATGTTCATCAGGTGCTCAGAATAATGAATAGTACGGGCTAAATGATGGAGGTTTTATGCTGAACTTAAATGTAGCTGAGTTCAAGTTGGAAATGTCACAGTTACACATTGCCTGCAGTGTGGATGCACTAGAGGTGATGTGACTCACAAATACAGCTGCTCTTCATGATTTGGGCTGCATGTGATCAGATGTGTACATGCACACATGCATGTACACAAAACTAGTCAGCTATTTCCAGAATGCTGCTTCATTTTTAGGCTTAGTGTTTTTTTATCCAGCATTGTGAGTATGGGGAATTGCAGTTAATCTTGCTAAGCGTTTGTGGTAGGACGTCCTGTCTCACCAGGCCAGTTTGATAGTAATAACTTTGGCATGGTGTATCCACCCTTGAAGCACTAGTAGCCAAGAGTAACCAAATTGATTGACTGATTGCCTGTCGTCACAGTTGCTGAAATATTTAAAATGCATTTGCCCAAAGTGGCTTACAAAGAGAAGAAAAATGAAAGCTACTAAATTACGATGTGTTTAGGGTACTAGGAATCTTGCTTGACTTGAAGAAATGTGACTTCAGGACTTCCTAGGTGTTCATTTTACATTAAAGCTTCTACCTAGGGAACAGCAGGAACGTAAAGGGGCTGAATGTTCAATGGATGACACTTTGAGGCATCATAGTATTTGTGGTTTAGAAAGAGAAGGCTGCCTGGCAGGGAGGCTGCACCTTACTAACTAAGGTTTCAGTACTAAAAGTATGACATGTTCCTTTTGGACTGCTTTGTTGTCTTAAAGTTTTACGGGTAATTTAGATATTCAGGTAAATAGGTTTTGTTTGAGAAATCCAAGTTGATAGCAGCAAGGATAAGTTTGCAGTAGTGACTCTTCCCTGAGTCACGTATCCTAGTTAAGTATTTAAAGTATATGTTTCAATGTTCATTGTAGCAAAATATTTGAAGAGGTTAAGATACAAAACCCTCTGCCACAGTATTGAAGCAGTGCAGGGACCAGCGTTTAATAGTTGCGTCTCTTGGGTCAATTTTTGAGTGATAGACACTTGTCCATTGTGCAAAAATTCTTTGGTTTTAAATTAATCTTCAGGCGTCTCTGCAGCTAGAAACCTTTCACTGTCAGATGTAGGTAAAAGTTGAAATAATATTCTTTTTTGCATACTCTCTTTGGCCTTGTCAAAACAAAAGCCATGCAGTGGAGCAGCTTTGACTTACAATACATTCTCTGAATACACATTTGTTCCTGCTTGAAGTCTGCTCGTATAAGCCCCCTTATTCATGGATGTAAACCACACTGGTGTGCAAGTGTTTGCTTATCTTGGCTAGAATAACTATCTGTAAAAGCACTCACCTTTATTAAAAGAATGGGCTTCTTATAATGTATTGAAGAAAACTGAATTTCATCTCTGTGCTCTCTTTGCTCTCTGCAAAAGAGTAACTGGACCCACACTTGGTAGCTGACTGCCTTTCAGCAGTGCATTAAGCAGTATAACTTGAGAGGCTGACATCTCTTCTGTACTTTTTAAGTATCTTGTAGCTATTATCTAAATCCCTTCTAATTTGTCATTCGTGTGGTAACAAAATGCCCCTACCCAGATGCTTCAGATGAAGGTGCATGGCACCCTTTTTGTTTAAGGTGGAAAGAAAAAGCCTAGTCTGTTCTTGATGATATTGCTACTTCAGTGGGATCTCTGCCTAACCTCATTTTTTACTGCTGTGCCCATGTTACTCAAAATGCTAAGTAAGAAAGATGTTGAGAGACAACTCTTATTGAAAACTTACTGTTCCATATCAGTGGATGATGGTAATGTTTCTTCTCTTGTATAGTTCTCTGAGTGTCAAGTGGCTGTTTCTTGAGTCAACCACAACCATGTTTAAACAATTCTCTGTAGAGAACCTGTTGTTACTTTTTTTTTGAAAGCACTTCTAAATGAACCTAAGCATTTTGTATTACTGTGTTATCTCCACCGGAGCATATACAAATGAAAATTTTGAGACCAATATATGGAATGATTTCCATTTCTCAGTCTCTGCCAGAAACCTGAAAGCTTATGTCCTTCAAAATTTGACTAATATACTTTCTGTGAAATTTAACTGATTTTCTTTTTTTTCATGCTGGTTGCAGTCTTTGAGTTGTGTGGATGAAACTTGGCTGGCTTTGGCCTGAAATACAACAGTAGTGGCACTACTGGGGAAAACTAGGTAGGTAGGGTAGACTTGATTGAGGCTGTGGACATTTGGGCTTTTGAATTTTGAAACTGACTATATTCTTGAATATTTTTCTATATTGAAGATGGTTTTGACCCTTAGAGGTGTATGGACAGACTCATCAGTGGCCAAAAAGCAGATCTGGAGATCTGTTTTAAATTACAGTAATAGCTGAGTATGTGATCTTGTACCCATATCATCCATAACTATACTCCATTTGGAAAGAGATTGGAGTTGTGCTGGATGCCACTAAGGAGGGATGGGGTAAGAAGTCTGCTGGTCTTGGCCACTTTCTTCTCAGTATTATGAAACACACCTGAGTTCTGTTGCTGTTAGTGGTGATACTCCAATTTCACGGATTCAAGGCACTCTGCTTCATGTTCAGTTTGGATAACTGACTGTTAATTTTCACCCAACTTGCAGGCTTATCCTGCACCTGCTAGGTAGTTGTTCACATTTTTTCACATCTCTAATGTAAGTGATATACTTCTGCTTGGGCTCTTCTGCCGGGGACCGTATTTTGCCTACAAAAACCAGCTAAGTAACCTGCTGGCAGTCAACAAAAGCCATGAGAAGTCGTGGTGGGATGGCTGCTGTAGGTATGTGGTACCTTCCTCAGCCAGGGAGCTTCCTGCTGGTGGCTGTGGATGTATTCCTGAATGATGGACCAGGCCAGGTTGGGGTAAGGCTTATGAGTAACCATCCCCAAGCACAGCATTGCCCGTTCCTGTGCCTCATGGGGATGCAGTGACATGTCACATGGGTATGTGTTCAGCATGTGCACCACGCCTGGGATCTCACCTGCTGTCCAAGCAGCTAATGCCACATCCTGTGGGATCAGCTCTGGGTGTGCAATGGCAGAGGCATGGAGGAAGGCTGTGGCATGCTTGGCGACAAAAGACCAGTCATCGTCATGCCACCAGGCCTCTTCGTTTGTCATGGAATCTCTTGGAATCCAAGCCCACCTCAGGCATCTCCCTCTTCCTTCAACTCTTCCTAAACTAGAATAACTGTACTTGAGTTATGACTGCAGGCTCACATGAAGTCACCACGTGTGACTTGATTGGTGCTCCTGGTGTCTCAGCCTTGTTCTGTTTCATCTCCTCCCCGGCAGCTGCCAGCTATGCTGAGCATGTGGATGACTTTCACCTCCTTAGAAACACAGAATTGTTAAGGTTGGAAAAGACATCTAAGATCAAGTCCAACCACCAACCCAGCACCCACCACCATGTTCACCACTAAACCATGTCTACAAGTGCCACATCTATGCTTTTTTCCCAAGAGAACAGTGAAGTATATTTGACCTGCCTGCCTCTAACCTGTCCTTCCAAGATGGCTAGTGTCTGCTTTTAAAACAGAAATGATGCTAGGGAGAGCCTCTAAGTTGTACTACAGCAAATCTAAGAAAGTTTTGGTGGAGGTCAGTTCTGTTATGTCTTTAACTCTTTGATGCTCCAATTTATTTCAGATCAGCTTTTTGTTCAGATTGCATTAGTTCATAGCTGGAGTTATAATTAAGTCTAACTTTCGTTTTCTTGCAAAGTAGAGAGCAGTGACTTTGGTGCTCTAGAAAGAATGTTTCACAGAATCGATTAGGTTGGAAGAGACCCCTGAGATCAAGTCCAACCTGTGACCAGACACCACTGTGTCAACCAGACCATGGCACTGAGCGCCACATCCAGGCTTTCCTTAAATAGCTTCAGGACGACGACTCCACCCCCTCCCTGGGCAGTCCTTTTCAATGTCAAATCACCATTTCTGTGAAAAATTTCTTCCTAATGTCCAACTTAAACCTCCCCTGGTGCAGCTTTAGACTGTGTCCTCTTGTCCTGTTACTGGTTGTCTGGGAGAAGAGCCTGACTCCCACCTGGTGACACCGTCCTGTAGGCAGTTGTGGGGAGCAGTAAGGTCACCCTGAGCCTCCCTTTCTCCAGGCTAAACACCCAGCTGCTTCCCATAGAACTTCCCCTCTAGACCCTTCACCAGCTTCACTGACCTGTGAACCTGCTCTGGCCCCTCCATGTTCTTCTTGAATTGAGGGACCCAGAACTGGATGCAGCACTTAAGCTGTGGCCTCGCCAGTGCCAAGTACAGGGGGAACAAACTGGAACAAACTCTGTGTAACTACTGGGTTTTGTATAGTTGTCCTCTAAACTCTATGCTGGATCTCTTTCTATTAAATATATATATATGTATACTATGAAGGAGGTGTTTTATGGAAGAGGAACATAATGATGGTGACTGGAAGGAGTTTCCCTGTTCTCAGAAAAGGCTTCAGTTTTGTTAGGCTGCTTTTGTGTGGTACATAATTTGTACAACTGGAGTAATGCAGAAAAAGTAAGGATAATGAAATTTGGGCTGAGCCTAAAACCCACTTTGAATGCTAGGTTGGTGCATTGATTTTAATTCTTAATTTGCAGATTAGTTACTAGATGACGTCAACTTGAAATAAGAGAATAATCAACTTCTTCCAAGAAAAGCTTGTGTTTATTACTAGATGCTTTGTTGGCCATCCAAACATCACCTTCTACTAGGTAGCAGCCAACAAGTGTTCTTTGGTACCTGTTTAGCTGAGTTTTATGTGGTAAAACTATTAAATATTGCTGTGTCACATTTGCTCTGAACACAGATCGTTACAATCTGACGTTAGACTGGGTGAAAGGGATGCCCAGTCCAGAATCTGTGTGTGTGAGGCCCTTTGTGTGGGTGAAGCACGGCACTTGTCCAGAACAGTCCATGGAGGCTACACAAACAGGATGAGAGAGCTGCTGCAATGCGTTGGTCATCATCTGTAGAGGCTGTAAGAGGTGCTCACGTGAAGGACACTGGGCTGGCGTTGAAGGAGCCCTCTAGACACACAGGGCATTTTACAAAATGGTCTTTGTCTTGTCTTGTCAAAATGTTCTTTGGCAAGAGTAAGAGTAATTTAGTGAATAGAGAGTAAGCCTTCTCTCTGGTTCATATTCATTATTCTGGTTAAATTAACACTTTTATGTAAAATATGTATATCTTATAATAGCATAATTGACTAAATCTGTAGGTAGGAAGTGTTTTGCTCTTTATAAATAACTCATGGGAGAGCTTTCTTCCAAAAGAAATCGGACATGCATGTTTACAAGTACAGTATTTAATTTTGGAATAGCTGAAGAAATAAAGTGAATCGGTTTCAGGCTGCTTAAGCACAAAAGTGAAGAGATTTTTTTTCAATAAGAACTTCTGCTTATTCCTGGTTTTTAAAAATAAAAGCCTGAACAGTTTCTTGAAGCGCCCAGCACAGAACCTGATGTACTGACAAGTCACACTCCTCTGCACAGACTTTGTCCATGAGGCAGCTGCAGCAATTCTCTAAGAGCAAAAAATAAAGCTGGGGTTGTGTAACTTAACCTGGGGGAGGAGGGGGACATTCCTGGTGCTGAAGAGAAAGCCATCAAGTCAGGGCCTGGGTATGTAGGCTTGTGAGATATATGCTATGCAGGCTTCACAAATAAATCTCAGAGTGTATTGTGGGGAATCTGGGTAAACTTCTTATTGGAGGAGACAGAGTTATCCCTTGCTTTGCCTCATTATTTGAAATGTCAGAGGGACCTGCACTAAGTTCAAAACT
>VXBQ01014980.1:0-30852 GCA_013400175.1 Phainopepla nitens | reverse complement strand
AATCCTCACTGCAGAGGATACAATTGAAACAAAGCTCTTCCTATGTCAGGAACTTGAGATTCTTAGGACAGAAGATCCCAAAGGCCACTAAAAGTTAAAAAACCGTGAAAGGCAGATTTCAAAAATCACTGCTTCTGGCAACTGGTTTCCTAGAAGTTATGGTGAACGGAAGGGAAGCCCAAGATAGATGAGCTGAGGTGCTGGTGTTGATGAAGTGGTTGTCTTGGCAACTGCAGTCACTTAAATATCCTGAGGAAAATAGCAAGCAAATGTTAAGATTGAGAAATGGCAACGGATTGACAGGAGAACCAGGAGCGATGAGCAGCTTGAGGCTTACACAGAGAGTGGGTATGGCTACTGTAGCAAGTTGCTGTTTTCAGTGGTGGGATTCTTGAGTGTTGTAACCCCGATGGGTCTTCTCTTGTAATGACAATACAATATGCCTTGCTGCCTACTTGCTGCATGAGGCCAGATCTCTGGGGAGACATCTTCCAGGGTATATTAGTCCCCAGAAGGTGACTGATGCATGTGGTGTGAATTCAGGTTCTGCTGGTGTGCTTCATTTTGCAGCCCTGCTGTTCAGCGTAGTCATAAAAGCCTTGCAGTGAAATCCCAGTGCAAAATAAACCCCACGTGCAAGCAGGTACTAGTATGAGAATTGTATTCCATGTCAGAGATAAACTGCTGGAGCTGCAGCTGTGTCAGGGATTGCTCTAGGTCCCTGTAGTGCTTTCCGTGGTGAGAAATTGAGCCATCTAGCTATGTGTGTTTTGCTAATCGTGATTGCACGTGCTGATTTGTGGTTCTGTAGGTAAAAACTGGTAAGTTTTAATCTCTTGCTTCCCTCATGAAGTACTTAATTCTCCTTCACTTCAGAACAAGAAGCACAGCCCAGAGAAAGCCCAACTGAGTAAAACAAGCAGAATTTGAGCCAGTTTTTTCCTGCTGCCACAAGCATATTTGTAACTGCCAACTATGACAGGTATTTCTACAGGCGCTGAATCTTAAGCAGAACACCAGGTGCTCAGAGAAGTTAAAGAAGACTGGGTGTACTCTTTCTGCCTTTCATCTAATAGTTAGTGTCTGAGCTCCTCTTTGTGTAGTAACTTGTGAAAAGTCACAGCTGATAACTTCATTCAAATGGAAGTGAAAAGCTTGTAAACTACTTCTTTCCACAAAGGCCAGCAAGTACTGAAAACTGCTGGTAGGATTAATTTCCTATCACATTTATTGCCTTTTTTTCCCTAGGAAAAATCCTATCCTGCAGATACAGGAACAGTCACTCTATCAATATTTTTTTTTCCTTTTACCTGCATGTTTAAAAGCTACCTGGTTCTACTGGTGGTGATCAGGGTACAAGGTGGACTTGATGTTCCTGTGATACAGATCCAGCTTGGTGCTCTGGTTATTTCATTCAGTCATTTGACCATCTATTTCTGCTTAGCCACATTTTTCAACAGAGGCAAAATCGCTACTGACTTTCTCTAATAGCAATGTAAGCCTGTGCTATAGTTAATAGTTGATTTACTTCTGAAGCTTTGGCTAATTAGAGGGAGGTTTTCCTTGGCAAGTGATACCACTTTCTGCAGAGCTGAAATGTTAGAAATTACAGTCACTGGTGTAATGCAGATACTGATGGTAGGTGTTTTATTTGTGAGTAGCTTTTGCTGAAGGAGCAATGGTAAAAATACCTGTTTAGGCTTTTCCCCCTTCCTGGTTTATAAGTTTTTAACCTGTATTACCATCCTTCAAGGTTTTTTTACACTGAAAGTGCTAATCTGATACAGGACTTCTTAAGGTATCTGTAACTTCATCTGACACCAATCAACAGATCAAGGTTCACAAATCACTTCTGAAAGTAGCGTGATATGTTTCCCAAATATTTCCTATCATTGCAAAGAATATTTAGTTAAAAAGTGAGGGAGTATGAGATGAAACCTGGATCAACCTTATGTAATCACTTTGAATTGTGTGCTTATAGTGGTCTGCTCTGCTGTTAAAGTCCATTATTTTTATCCTTCTATTTTCACTAGTTTAACAGCCAGAAGTTCCAAATACGCCTGGTACAACCAAACCCACCCTTTTGTCAAAATGAAGCTTGATATAGGAAGTTTTATAAATTAGGCACCACTATTATATGGAGTACTCTGAGTTTCCTGAAGAGAGCATATGGTAGCTGGCACTTCAGTGGAGATGACTTGGTAATTATAGCTCCTTTGTCTGAATCCCTCTGCCATTTCATGAGGCTAATGGCAAATTAAACTTTTTGTAGATGTAGAAAAATATTTGGGGTTTATACATGTCTAATTATTTTATTAGAACACCATCTTGTAGTCCAAGGTACGAGGTCAAAGTGGTTAGACTCTCCTGAAATCAACAGTCCTGCCACTGGAGCAAAGCTTCTTGAGAACAGAGATCTTGATTCTCTTAACCCTTTTACAACAGGACAAGGCAAGACTGTTAAGACACTTTGGGATTTTATTTTTTTAGCTTTAGGTGATAGCTGTTTACTGAAATCAGCAGAGACTTGCTTACTTAGGTCATCATGGTGACAGTCTGAATGTTTTGCTGTTGTGACCTGACTCTGAGGGTGTCACATAAACTTCTGTGCCCTAAACGTCTCAATTCTAGTTTAATGTGTTGTAAGCACTTGTGAATATGAATCAGCTAAGGTTTGGCTTGAGTTGCTTTTTTTCCAAGATAAATGAAATATACAATTGTATAAGCGAACTAGAGGAGCTGGAACCACAAGTTAGTGAAATCTAGTTTGATTCTGGTTTTTGTAAGCTGATCCTTAGTGCAATTTACCTGTCAGTTGCTAGAACAGTGGGCATGGTTTCTGCTGCTCTGTGCTAAGCAAAACAATTGGAAATTAAAAATATATCCATGATATAGTGGCTGACTTATACCATGAGGTGTGGTATTCCTTTAATCCTTTTTATAAACTGTTTTATCCTAGCTGATGTACTTGTGGATGTTCTTATTACCCATACAACCCCTAATTCCTTTTGAACTCTGCTAAACTGTTGGTCCTAATGTTGCTCAGCAATAAGTAGCAAAACACAGGTGGTTTGTGTACTAGCTCTACATCAAACCTTCAAAATTTTGTTTGTGCTGACCTGTTATGCTTTTATGTTGGTAAGATTTCCACTGCTGAATGATGAATGGGAACTCATCCAGATGAGTGCCTGAATCAGCCTCACTTCCAGCCCTTAGCTTGGATCTTTTTTTAATTTTGTCTTTAAAGCTCTTGTGTTGTGTTTCCACTTGACATGGCAGGGTTTTAAGAATGTTGGATAGCCTCCTTCCCAAGCTATGGAGTATGCTATAGAAAGCTTCACCTTCACAAAGTAAAAAAGCATCCGTGTCCCTTTTTATGGAACTTGAGATGAATTGCTGGATGTCATTCTGCTCTTTGCAGTTTAACCATGGTGGTCTTACAGGAGCATGCAAGTTACAGTGAAAGATAAAGGAGTAGTAGTAGCTGGTATTCAGATGTTTTAGATGTCTGATCTGGAGGTTGTATAACTTTGCTAGGATATTGGAGAACCCTTCATTTTGTTATTTTGATCTGTATTCTTCCTTTCTCAGATGCTTGTTCTAGGCAAGTTTGGTTGTTCAAGGTCAAAGCTGCACTTAAAATTAAGGAATAATACAGGATTCTTAAATAATCCCTGCTATGCTTTTGTAGCAATATTTTTATCCTATATGTTCTTGCCTTGCAACTATCACCATTTTAGAGCAATCTATGGTAAGTAGGGTAAAGAACTAAAGTTGTGCAGAGGTGCCTGAAGTGTCAACAGCTTCAGTACTGAAGGGTGGCATTAAGGGCCAGCCCACTTATTTTACATGCCCAGCTTTGGAGTGAGACTTGGAGAGATTCAGCTATCTCTTGTCTGGAGATAAGTGTGTCCTCCTCAGGGCTTTGGCTCCTGCAGGAAATTTAATATGTGTCTCTCAGCCAAAAGTACTGGAGATTTATTTAGTTCCCACTTCAGCTTAAAGGGACTATACACATATCTGCTGGAGTTTTTTGGGGTAATGTAGTTATCAGGCTGTGAGTTTATATTGAGGAGTCCTTCCTTTCCTTTGTTGAAACTTTTGCATTCGGGCTTTTGGCTGCATGCTGGGGTAAAGCCAAAACCCAGCCAGCAGTGAAGGAACTTGCCTCTGTAGCTTAAGGTGCTCAGCTGGAAGGAGGGGCTGCTCCTGTTTATCAGCTCACATGCCAGTGTGAAATGTTACTCATCCTGACCGTTTTTTCCAAGCTCTGTGCTATGAGCTGTCAGTCTCCTTTTGTTTTCTGGCTTGGGCTTTTGCATTCCTGTCTGGACAGGGGCCTGATGCCAAGGGAAAGGCTGAAGAGAGGTGTGCTTAATGCCCTTTAGGATAGGGCATCCACCCAGAAGGTGGAGGATGCAACGTGCCTTTGGGCCAAACGCCCCAGCACCAGCTGATTGAATAAGGTGTCCCAGTTTAGCTGATTTTTTTTTCTTTTTTTTTCTCTTTTTTTCTCTTTTTTTTTTTTTTTTAAGGAAAATAGGACAATCATCTGAATGAAAAGTGTGGTACAAGTGGTCACGTACAGATTTTCAGGCTCTGAGTCAGCCTTGTACACATACCTACTTGTAACCTTGAGTTCAGTATTAAATTCCCAGAGCTCAGTGTTCAGGGCATGTTCAGGGCATTTTGTTTCTTGTCACTTTTGTTGGGCAGGTCAGCAAGCACTACTCAGAAGGAGCATAAGGAGAATCCTGGGTCCAGAACCTGGAGTTTTTGAGGGTGCATCCCTAGTGTGCACTGACTCCTGAGATGCACTTCGCAAACACCGGGCTTGTCGTGCTCACCCATGCAGTGCTTATGGTGTTACTCCTGTTCTAGCAGGGTCCAGAAAACCAAAGGATAAGCTACCTTTAGGTATCTATTAATTACTCTCTTCTGGAGAGTGCAGGATCTTCTTTTCCTTTTTAAACTTCTGTTCTTGTATTTTTGGAGGACACATCTGTAATAGAGGTTGAAAAGGTAGCCTCAAACAGTTCCTGTCCTATACTCAGTGCCTAGTAATGTATTTGTGGCAGAAAACCTTTCAGTGCAACAGGGAAATGACTTAAAAGTCCATCCTTATAAACACTTTGTCATTGGCTAACTGTTTTAAAGTTCTTTTTCTGGTGAAATTTTCTCATTAGTTTGCTGTAGTCAGTTGTCTCGTGCATGAAGCTGTGATTTTAAAGACAGCATTTCACACTGGAAGCAATTTGAATGTCCTATGATAACATGTACAAGAATGTCAGATCAGTCAGTGTTTAATTTGCAAATTAAAAATCTTGCTGTTGTGGCTTTTTGTGTTAAGCTACTGGACTGTAAGGATAATGAACTAGTGATGCAGACTTCCATGGTCATTAATCTGATATTGTAATAGCTGTGTTTAAAGCTAACTGCTCATAGTAAAAAAGCAAACGAGCTATGTGTTACCTTAGATATAATTAGATATGCTGCCTGGTATGTTTATTTTGGAGATTGGAGCAGAAGCATAAACCCCCCCTACAATACAGGCTGCAATGCCCAGTGCAGAAATGACTGTACAGGGAATGTGAGCTCTGCAGCACACACAGCTTAGTGCACAGTGTGGGCTACTCTGCACTGGATTTGCTGAGAATTTTTTTTTTTCCATGCTGATAGGAGAATCACAGCATTTTAATCCTGGTGGCTGCAGTAGTTATGTCTATATGAGAAGTATGAGGTCTGATGTCCATAGACTTAGTACCCTGAACAGGTGGACAGCACTTTAGCAAACATGAAGGAAGTTGTGCATACATCATTGCTAGGATTCTCCTGAGGTCATTTCCCCAGTATCCAACTCCTCAGTTTTTCCTCTGAGAAAGATCAGGGCTCTTGAACTTGAATTGCTGTCCCACTTGCTGTTAATACAGGCTATAGACAGCCACAGTGTTCAACTTTTGTGTCTCTGCAGGCTTTCTATCTTGAAAAGAGGACATGACTTCAGTGAACAACACTAAACAATAGTTAATTATGTAGATGTCTTCCAGATACTTGTTTTGAAACACTTTGAAGCCATAAAATACACTGGATCTGCAAAGCTGCCAGTATGTCTGCACTTAGCACGAGGGCCATTTTGCCAGCAGGAGAAAGTACTTTGTCCTACAAAGTCTAAATTGACTCAAAGGGTTTTGATTGATTAACTTTGGTGTGATGTGGGTGATTTTTTTTTTTTGTTTGTTTGTTTTAATATCATTTTTGTAAGTAGTGGTCTGGTGTTAGTTTCAACGTCTGAGTTGTCTTTTTCTGTTTTCATACATTGATGTGTGCTTTGAATGATGCCTGGTTGGGAAGAGGCTAACTGAAATATTGCAGAGTAACTTGAGCAGCAAACAGTGTGCTACTCAAATGAGGCTAACTTCTGTATAATGAGACTGAAGGAGGATGTTTTGGAACTCATCTCTTTTTACAGGAGGCAGTCAGTGCCGTTGGCATATTTTAAGGGTAAGATGTGTTACTGCTTGTGTCACATCCACTATGATGAGGCTGTGACTTGCTGGGGGCTCTTGAACCTGCAAAGTTAATCCAGCCCACAAATACAATAAGGGGTTTGTGACTACTAATGAGCTGCAGAAATGATGGTTACTGTACAGTTTGTTGTATGCAAATGTAAGTAAATTAGAGCCCTCTTGAAAGCCTAGCGTACTCTGAGGGGTGGTGACACATGATTTTTGCTGAAACTGGGCCCTGTAGGAGTTGGCTTCTGGTGAGTGCTTGCTTCTTCCACTGTTCCAAAAAAGTCATACGTGGTATGTTAATGACATGTTCCATGGAGGTACATGTGCTGCTGAGGCTGTAATTCTAAAATGTGCATTATAAATCACGTGATCATGAAGTGTGGCCAAAAATTATTAACCTGGCTGTCTTTATCCCTAAACAAGCAAGCAGGTCACTAATTTAACTTGTTAAGATTATTTTCCCTGCTGCCATTCCCCTGCCCTATGCCTGCTAAGATATAATTGAATGTTAGAATGGAAGGAAAACCCTGACTATGTTTTGTCTTCCAAAGTAGAAAAGTATTGATAGAGTATATGTATACATGCATGTACGCAGTATTCAGATTATCAGCAGAGTATTAACACGTAAAACCACAGCTGACAGTATACAGAACTGCCTTATGAGACTTCTACTACAGAAGGCAACACAGGCATTTTTGGAGGATTTCAGCAGTAGCCAGAGGCTCCTGGTTGGGATATTTTTCTGTGCATGCAATTCCACACTTGCTGAAATATTCAACCTGATGGTTGGTCTAATGTTGTACTGACTGAACTGTTGACACTTAACTCTATAAATAAACGTCTAAAAGGTGACTTCTTCCAAAATAAACCATTTAAATTAAAAATGAGGGACGTTCTGGCTAGTTTGTTACCTGATTGCACAGTGGTGCCAGGAGGGGTGGGAGGAAGAACCTCTGTTGTGACTTGCGCCGGTTTGTTTTTCTCTGCTTGCTTAGAGCTAGTTTGGATGTTAAGTTGTTTTCAAGCAATACTACCGAGGATTTATCAGACCATAGTTGACTATAAGAGATAGAAAACAACAGTTTATACACTTCAGATTTTGTGGAGTTCAAATGCAGTGACAATGCTGCCCACACTGTCGTCATTCATCTGGTTCTTAGCAGTCTGTTTAACATAGAAATTCTGATTGCTGCTTGTGTCTCAATTTGACAACACATTGGGTGTGGTGCTTCTTTGGGACCCTAAGCTGTCCTGCTGGGTGTGTAGCTGCTCTTACAGTACCTTCTAGAGCTCACTTGTTTAAAATGCTGTAAATCTGAACAAGCTCTGGGGGTGTTCTGGCATTGAGCTCCCAGGGCATTGCCGTTTCCCTCAGCAGCTGTGTGCTGCAGCTGCTGGTGCACAGGCACAACTGTGCCCATGAGCATCCTCATGTCTGCTGCTCCAAATGTCTGTAGCAGTGCAGAGAAAGCATGGAAGTAGTGAGCAAGCTTGATACTGAGAAGACACCTGATGTTGTTCAAACACAGGTGGGGAAGGAAGGCATCTTCACTAGTGAGAAAAAACCAAACACAAGGTCAGGTTTTTAGAGATAATTTGAAGTTAGTTCCATAGAAGTTTATGAAGTAGTAGAGTGGATACTTTCTACCATGCAGACAACTGTAACAATAAAGTTTACAGGGATGCTGCTTCTTCTTTGCAGTACCTCATTTGAAGTCTCCCTGTTCCACTGAGAAGTCCAAGCTGCATCTTTAATGTCCTTTTACAACTAATTTTCACCTGTGCTCAACATCTAGTACCCCTTGAGCTTTCTGAATGCTTTAATGAGCTCACTGTAACATTTTCTGTTGTTCCAAAGTGCCTTCTCACTGTTGACAGGTTCTTCATGCTGATCTCCAGATGTTAGAAAAGTACATTATTTGTCGGTAGAAAGGCCTTATTGAGGTTTAGGGCTTGACGTGCTTCAATTTTCTCAGACCTAGGACAAGATTAATAAAGCTTGGGAAGCAGGATGTACCACTGATAGTGGGCACAAAGAATACAGAGTTTACCAGCCACAAGGACATTTGGCAGCTCTCCCAAGATAAGGAAGAAACTAATAAAGACAACAACTGGGAAATTGGCTCCAGCTGGAGAAAAATTTATTCTGGCAAGGGAGGACTAGGACCACAAACTCACAGACCACTGGCCCAAGAAACCCACCAACTCAAAAAAAGAGAATTGTTTATTAGTCTGTGTGCTCTGAGAAGTGAAGGAATCATTTAACTAATAGAATACCAACTAATGAGGGTGCTCTGTAACTTGTAGCCAGTGAACATTAATGCCTTTGTTTGCTAAAATGTATAAATAATGAAAGGTTTTGATAGTTGTTGTGCTGGCTTTGTGGATTCACCACCAGCCCCCGTTTCTGTGCAGAACTGTAAATAAATCAAATACCTCAACTCTGTGTGGGGATCAGCCTCTTGCACAGTGGGTGAAAGAAACCATTTTGGGACAACAACAGCGCAGTGAAGCTGACTGCATGGAAAATGAGCTTGAAAGAATCTCCAGATCTGACTTTGCACTAATATGAGTTTACTTCCAAACAGTTGATATTTGAATCAAACTGTCATATTTTAATTTGTTGGCCTTTCTAATACTGATTTATGTACTAAATCACAATTGTTTGTCTGCTCAGTCCCTTGTTTTGTCCTTGATACTGCCTGGTAGGTTTTAATAAAATACTTAAGGTAGCTGAACTTGCTATGTGTATTTTTATGGGGAGGAAAAGAACAACAAAAGAAAGGCTTTAAATATGGTTTGGTCATCCACTGTAAATTAATACAGGCATTTGTGCAAAGAGTTAGTAGCAAATGCAGATGAGATGCTGAATATAGAGTGGCAGCCTGTCTGCCTGAGAGAAACACCAGAGGCTCACCTGGGGTCTCTGCAGAGTGTTTTGACTAAGAATATCAAAGTATTGTTAGTACTCCAGATCTTTCATGTGAGCAGGAAGATAGTTCTCAGTTAACCTTATATATGTTAATTTTCCCACAGTGTTTGGGTTTTTATTTAGCATTTTGCCAGTTTGAGAAGTACCAGTTGAACTGTAGCACATAAAGAAATAATACTGAGATAAATATGTCTCTCTGAAAGGATCCTCTGAGAGGAATCCATTAAATGGTGACTTCTGGAGTTTGGATAGTCGGTTTGGTGTCTTCTCTGAATATTTCCTGTACAGACAGCTAAGTGCTCTAAGGCTGCAAAGTGACAGACTAAAATGGCACACATAGTACCTAAAATAAATTAGGATTTTAGATTAGTCTAGGTGATTTAGACCAAGTTATTGGTCAAATACGTCAGTTGCTGAAGACTAATAGCTGTCAAGACATTGAAATTAAAAAAATACTACCAAGTAGAAAATAATTAAATCACCATGTAAAAATATTCAATCTGATGCTTTTTGTTTATGTTTTGGGGACAGGGTAAGTGTGTTAGTGAAATTAAGGAAGTTTTCTTGATTTAGATCGCCAGGGGGTTGCAAGGTGGTTCCAAGGAAGTGAACTGAATGATCATTTAGCTTGCAATACTGTGATATTGCTTGCTCCTGTACTTCATGATGGTGCTTTGTGTGTAAGTGAGGTGGGTTTTATACTGATAATAAATCAGTATGAAATCTGCCAGTCTCCTGTGGTGAGTAGGGTCTGAAGACCCAGTAGAAACATTACTGAGATGGGAGTGCCCTGGGTCCCCAGACATACCGTGCTTCTGTGTGTGCAGTTCATGCTCCAGATTCTGTAGAGGAACTGCTGCTCTGCCATGCAGACATTGCTTAGCAGTTGTGAAAATGCTGGTTATTAGAGTGGGATTGCAGACATTTTTGCCATAGTACACAACTTGAACCAAGCAGCTGCAGCTGGTTTCCTGGGATACCAGCGCAGAAGCCATGAACAGATTAGATGCTGTTCCCCTTTTGCTCTTGGACTCATTGACTGGCTTGTCAGTGTTGTCTAATCAACTTACATTGCAGGTTTGTTTGAAGTTTGCCATATTTGGAATGGATTAGCAAAATCAATATTATGTAATTTATTTTGTAGCACGAGGCTTCGGGCTGGTGATACACTCAAAGGCAAGGGTCTTTATCGTTCCCTCTGCTTTCTGTGGTAGGTACAGGGCTTCTACTTGTGTGGTTCTCAAGTACCCTGTTAGGAAGGTTAAGGATTCTTGGCAATGCTGCATATTAATGTCAATGCCTGTCTTAAAATGAGATAGGGGATAACTTGTCAAGCCTTCTGATACATTTTTTAATACCTAAATGGTTTCTTACTTTTTATACTGATGCTGAAAGTAGGCACACTCTGACCTGAGCACTTCAAGTATCAAAAAGTCCCTTGAAAAGCATTCTTTTTTAAAGCTTTTCTTTTGACATAGTGAATACTGAACAGTAACCTTCAGAACAAAAACTTGCATAGTTTCTGGAACATGAATTTTTAGGAAATCTCTTCCCGTTTGTGGTGGTAATTCCTTGGGGTGGAGAGAATAACTTCTCTGAGCTTCAAAGCATAGCATGCCAGTTTGAAACTCTCTTGGATGTCTTGAATTGCAGGTGTTTGAGAGACAGATCCTTACCCCACTGATAAGCCTGGTTTGGTTTGAACACATATATTTAATGTTGGTGATGTTGATAATGGACTGAAGTTAATACACTTTAAAGTCCTTCAGCAGCATTGTGGCTGAAAAGGGAGGAGACTGAGCATAAAGAAATGTCTAGCTATAGGCACCCTGCTGAGGATCCTCATTGAGAAATTTTTTTCACTTCCTTTCTTTCTAAATTGGAGTTGAAAAACTACAACATAAATAATTGATGTCGTAAATACTATGTGTGAGTTCTGCTACTTCATGGGATAGTAATGGCTTTGATTTCTCCTCCTGTATTGACATGACAGTAGTAAATGTGCTGTCTCCTTCTCCAGCAGGTTTCAGAAGGCACCAACTTCTGCTGACCTAATTGATGCCAAAGGTGATAATTAAGATTCTAAAAAACTCTGAAGATTATCCTATTAGAGTAGGTATTTATGACTGTTCTGATAAGTGGGTGCAAAGTGGGAGTTAAAAGGGATTCTCTCATCATTGTGTGATTGCTTAGTATTGCTGTGCAGGGGAGGAGAGCTCTGCTGCTACTGCCAAGCATCTTTGTAGTAAGATGTTCGTATTGATATGTAAGCATTGCTTCTGGATGTGTTCGGGTGTATTGAAGTGTTTTGTAAGGAAAAAAACCCCGGGGGGTTTGGTTTTGTTATTGTACGCCAAGACACATATGTTCATAAGAGCAGTGTGATTATTTTAATTAAAATCAACAAGTTCAGTATGATAGTATTTGTGTTAGTGATGTTCCTTGTCCATGGGTTTGGCACATAGGAAAAAATGCTGCCCTGTCAGGGAACCACTTTTTACTTTAACGTCTGGTAGTTACTGTGTTTCAGGTGTTTGCCATTATAAAAAGTAAGCTGTTGGACTTAACTTGAGTAGCATGGTGTAATCCTCTGCTTCCGGTGGAACAGTTAAAATCCAAGCAGTGTTGGGCATCTGCAGGATTTGTGTTGCACCAAATCCATCAGTATTGGCTATAGAACAGTATAGAGCTGAGCCGGCAAGTGTAACGTTAAAGGTCAGCTGTGCAGAGATCTTTAGAGGCAGTTGTGCTGCTTGGTGGAGCTGTTTGTGTGGCTGATGCATGACATGTGTGATGGCATGGCTGAGGTCTACGCTGGGAGTGGTTTTGTGAGTGTGTGTCACCCAGGTCACCCAAAACTCTGCTCTGGTGTACTTCATAGGGATCAGTGGGGCTGCTGCTGAGGTGCATAATCTTTTTCACTGGGCCAGTTCAGGACTGGAGGGAGGGATGTGGAGGCAAATTGTCAGTATCTGGAAATGCATAACCCTTTTAATACAGGTTTACTGATACTTTTCTCCTCAGACTGTCGTCAGTGCCACTGAAGGTCACTGCTGTTGCAGTGTCTGATGGAGACAGTTGTGCTCATCTGAAAATGCTTTTCCTTAGGGGCAGTAAAAACTGGGCCAAGGTGGGGTAGGAGAGACTGAGCAGCGGCTCTAGGAAATAACACTGGATGTCCAAGAAAAGGAACAAAACTATCTTTGTGGGTGATTTTTCTGGCAGGCTGCTTGAGTTTGTGCAGTTGTCCCTCACTCCACCACCCTTACACAGGTACTCCCCCCATGTGTTTCTCAAAACTCTTCCTAGTATGACATGTGTGCATAACCTGTGATTTTTTTGTGAGCTGTTGTGCGCCAGTATTGCCCCTTGTATGGCTAGATAGTTTTAGAACTGAAAACACACAGCATATAGCTTTTCTTAGGCTAAAATTTCCATCCTGTAACTCTTCCTATAGAGAAAAGCAGCTGAGAGCAGCGCAGAGGAAAGCAGCTATAGGAAAACAGCTGATTTGTGTTGGTCACCTTGTGGTGATCTCCCGTCCCAGCCAACGCTGTGGTCTCCCCCCAAATCTGCCAAGACATACAGAGCTCTTAAATGCACATCATTGTATGTTTGTTCCACAGTAGCATCTGCAGAACTCTGGGGTTTTTTCCCAGGAAATTAATTCCATGCAGGAATAAGACTAACAGTGTCAAAGTATAGCTTTGTAAGCAGCATAAGGGTAAAGAAATTCTTTTTGTCTTCCAGTCATTTTGCAGTATAATTTTCTTCCAGAAGTGTAACATAGCAGCATAGTTTCCTATGTTTATAATTTAAATAGCACGTACTATTTTATATATTATTTTTTTGGCACAGGACAGCTCAAAGGCCATACTCTATTTATTTCATTATATTCATTATCTAAAACAAACCCTGAGAGTCAGCAATTACTATAAACATACTGATCATGAGTAGAAGGATTTTAAGTTACTTTGCAGACAGTTGTATAACTTCTGGTAGTATTTGGGAAAATAAAAATTGGCACCAGTTCTGTTAATTATTTGATTTGGAGGAAAGTCTGCTTTGCACATCAGAAGGAGTTTAGGGAAGATAGAGACCTGTGGTTGTCAGACAAATCCTTCAGCTGCTACAAAGCAAACCTCTGAAATACTTTGACAGCGTCTAGCCTGCAATTGTTGTTGCAAAGTGCTGAAACAGCATGAACGTTTTCAGCATCTGAACCTTGTAACTACAAACAAAAGCTGGCTGTTTCGTTCAGTGCTTGGTGCCAGATGCTCCAGTTCTTTAAGGGCTCGTTCTGGAACCTAAATGGTACGTGAGTCGATGCAGCCAAATCGCCAAATGCGTTTTTTTTATTTTCTTTTGTGCTAGGCTAAGGGAGGTGTTGCAAGAATATTAATGCTTCCCAAAAAGAGTAATGTTACAGGGCCTCCTTAAAGAGTGAAAGCAGCTTTCCAGTTACATGCCACATCAGTGTGGCTGCAACAGGTCACACTGGAGAAGATTGGAGAAACTCCACAGTTAATGACACCTGCTGGTCTTGCCTAATGGAGTTCAAACAGAACTGCTTCCAGTTGACATTATCAAAGTTCACGCTCTGGAAAAGTACTTTGGTAGCAACAAATCATTCTCCAGTGTTGTTACCTATGGAAGATGTGCTCTAAAGTCACTGTAAAATTGCTCAAAGGATGTGTTTCTGCAGTGCAAGGCTTACACATCCTTGGCTTCTGTGTGCATAGACACAGTTTTTTTAAAAATAGTGGTCTGCCTATAGTGCCAGTATAACTTACTGGAGAAAACTGATACCAACACTGCTCCCCATTCTAGGAAACTTTCAGAATTCTTGAGGTAATGACTGAGGAGGGATTATAAAGCCATGCAGTAAAGCAGAAAAAGTCAAGAGAGGGTGAAGATTTATTGTCTTTCCTAGTGCAAGAATGAATATGCATTAAATGGAACTATGAAGTGAGTCAAACTGAAAGTGGATTTTTTACACAGTATGCAGTTAAAACTGTAGAACTCATTGCCACAGGATATTGTGCACTACCTCCCTGCAAAAAAATAATAGTCTGAATGAGATTAAACAGGGAAACTCTGTTCAGTTTTTGCACAAAGTGTTGCCTACAAGCTGAAGAGGTCAAAGAAGCAAGCTGTTTGGTTCCCTTATTGAATTAAAGCAAGGTAGAACTTGTAGGTAGAGTACTATTGAAAACATCCTACTTAGTCCCAAGTGTGTATGTCTGTGTGCAGCTTGCAGGTCTCATTGCTGGTAACTTGACTAGGAGTTGTGTGTCTGTAGGCTACATGAATGCAAGCAAAGCTCTTAGCTTATCCTTGAGCATCTGCTAATTCATAATCACTTCTACTTTATCACCACTAGAGGCTCCTCCAAGTCATGCTTTAAATTCATTTCTGAAGCAGGAAGCAGGTTGTACTCTTAAGTGGCATGCAGATGTCTGAATCTGTCACTGTAACACCTCTTTACAAGCAGTGATTTTTTTTTTTTACATCAAAATACAGCCATTCTCTTAGTGCTAAGGCCGAATCCAAATCATCTGTTTGAAATAGTTACTGATTATTAACCACTGATGAACCTTAAAGCATCAGCACCTAGAAGCTTGTGCTGCTTGCTAGTAGGTAGAAAAAACAGCCACAAAAACATTTAATGGTGAGTGAGGGTAAATAATTTTCTTTTAACATGAACATATTTTATCCTAGCATAGATAAGGCTTTAATTACCAGCACAGGTTATTTTATGGTTCATAGGCTTCATTGTGTAACTGGGATAGATTTCCCATGACAGGGCTGTACTTACAAAACACTGTTGACTTTTGCTGCAAAATGTTTATTACTGCATTATAATTTGATAGAGTGTATCAGGTGCAGTGTGTCTTATCTAACGGCCTAACAACATGAAGACTTAAATTTTCAATAATTAATCTGATCAGACAGAGAAGAGTATCGTTGTTGGATTGTCCAGTATAAAAATACAGATGAGTTGTCTCTTCTTGCCAGTCTTAGGGTTTGGTAGCCCTGGCTTATTGCATACACAATCAAGTCTAGTGCTCAGTATTATTTTTTTTGCAGTGTGTGGGTATCATTTTTCTCTGGATGAAATAAGAGAACCCAGTTTCCAAACTGACTTTATGGCTGCTGCATTTTCTGAGTGTGGAGGCGTGCTGGAGCACTGCACTTTGAGCTATCAGACACAGTGTGCATTCTTATAAGTGGTCTCTGTGGTCACAGGTAATTACATATGATGGTACTGTTCTGAGAGAGTGGAGGAGCTTTTAGATGAGTCTTTGCAAGAAGGCAGCATGCCTTGGTTCTGAGATGAAGTTGCTATGTGGCATTCACATGAGAAGGTTGTATTTTGTCTGTTTCTCTAGCATTCAGCTGAACATTTAAGACCTTAAAAAGCAGAGGTGAAAAATAAGTTATCCAAGAATGATAAGAAGGTAGAGTCTAAGTAGAAAATTATGTCTCACAACAGAAAACTTGTCTTGTCTGGAAGTACAATGTTTTTTTTTCCTTGAGATATCACCTGTTCCTACAAATCTTTAGAAATGCAGCACGTCTTGCAAGAGCTCTTGCTGTCAGCCTGATATTGCAGTCCATCTTGTTGTTCACTGTAGAATGGCCTGCTTTTTCCTCTGTTGTTGGCTTTGGGGGCTTTTTTTCAATGGCACTCCAGCTCTTACTAAGAGCAGACTGTAGATCTACCATAGATCTTGTCTTATCTTCGCTGTTATGCCACTCATGCGTGATCCATCACACAAATTTCTTCCAAAGTTAAGTCAGATGTGACACTTTGAATCAAGAGAAGTATCTATGACATACTTAAATACAGGAAGAAAAATTTTTAAAAGTGTTCTAATTTCCCTTCAGATCCTTTCTTTGTATGGGCAGGAAATATTACATAATATGAAAGCTACTTTAGGGGTTGGTTTTAGTCACATAATTGTACAACTTTCCTTTGACTTTCCTGCAAGTTCCATCTTTCTTTGTCCAAATGATAAGATCTCTTTCCTGTAGTCTCATTTTACACCTGTCTCATTAATTTTTTGCCTTGGCCTTAATCCTCTTAAGCTGTGGTAGGCTTAAGTGGTTCTTTCTGAATGCTACTCTCACCTGGTATACCTTCAAACTTAATAGTTCCAATTAATTAAATACAAGCTTGAATTTCAAGGCTGTATATTCTTGTACCAAGCTTGTTTGACTGCAGTAGTTCTGCTTTTATAAGAAGTATAAATGATACCTTAAATTATGCTGCGCTGCAGATGACTCAACCTCCTTTGCTCCCTTTTGCTGGCTCTTTCAGGAGATTTTTCAGCAAATTGAGGTTTCTGGCTTTATCTGGATGTTGAATTAGTAATTGACATGGCAGCTAGTTGGAACATAGGTAGAAATATTAATGCTAGCCTTTACTTCAGTGTTGTACTTTTCTCTTGTATATCCATAGTAAAGTTATACTAGTTGTAATGCTGGGACTTCCAAATCCTCTGAAGCACAAGGCAGGGATGAAAAGAGGTGAAGAACGACAGAATTCTGAATGCCTCTTTAATTTGGCTCTTCACTAGCAAAAAAAAAACCCACCTAAAACCTGTTACTGTAGAAATAGCCTGTGGAGCAAGGATGTCTGTGTATCAG
Source organism: Phainopepla nitens (assembly GCA_013400175.1). NCBI lineage: Eukaryota > Metazoa > Chordata > Aves > Passeriformes > Bombycillidae > Phainopepla > Phainopepla nitens. The sequence goes on along the minus strand of VXBQ01014980.1, from coordinate 13,752 downwards.
CAATGCATTTATCCAAGCTAAAACTTTATACTTGGTCTGGTCAGAGCAGCCCATGATAATGAAGCTGACAGCAATAATGTGATGCAACAATGTGAAATTTGCCTTTGTGTCTCAGATATAAGCTTCTCACCAGCAAATACCTTCTGACAGGAGGCTGGCTGTGAACTGGAGGATGCTGGGCAGGGCCAGCTGGTGGACATGTGTCAGACTTCACTTGTGCAGGACCAGAGACACTTTTCAGATGGGTTGTACGCTGGGCGGGGCTGTGCATGACAGTTTTATCACTCTAGGGTTATACACCTAGGCTGACACATTGCTGACTGGGTCTCCACACTAGGAGATGGTGCTGCTGATTCAGCTGTGTTATTGGAAGTGGTGCAGTCCAGCAGACTTGCTTGCTTCTGCTCAGTCTGCCCAGACTTACTGCTTGTGTCCAGCACCAAGCAGGAGGGCTTACAGTCAGTAATGCAGTGGCTGAAAAACAGGTGACAAGGCTGCAAGAGCGCGTAGTTGGCTTCTGCAAGGGAGCCAGCACAGGTAAGATTTCAACAATATTGCTGTTCCTGAGTGCTGCCATTCACCTTCCAGAAGCCTGTGTCCCTTATTTAAAGAAAGGCTGCTGGTATGCCAGCTCAGGAAGTCTCGTCAGAGAGCTGCTTCTGCCATGCTGGGAAAGGCAAAGTTGTGTAACACTGCAGCACAGTGCTAGGGTTTACACTTAAAATGCTATAAATATGCCTTTCCCCTTGCTGCTTATGAAAGAGGTGACTGCATCAAGACCTGCCCTGTGTTTTTAGCAGAACATGTGATGGGCTGTCCCTTGAGGAGAGCTTTCCTCTTGCATCCAGCCTGGCTTGCATAGGAAGAGAATCAAGGCAATTAGTCATTCACTGACTCATGAATGGTACTTGTTTAAAGAATTGGCTAAAAATAGTAAAAACAGGCTGAAGGAAAGGGTGTTCTCACATGGAGCTAGCTTGGACATCTCATTACTCAGCAGATACAAATGGTATGGCTTGTTTCACAGAGCAACAAAACAATCTGCTGTGTTTTGGTAAAAATGCAAATGTTGGAAGGAAGGTGAGTTCACAGACACTCAGTCTAGCATAACTGAAAATTGGGGTATGTTTTGGTGGTGATTAATCACAGAACCTTAGGAGTTTGGGAGGGACCTTAAAGATCATGCAGTCCCAACCCCCCTGCTGTGGGCAGGGACACCTCCCACTAGACCAGTTTGCTCAAAACCTTATCCAGCCTGGCCTTGAACACTTGTGGGGAAGGGGCATCAGCAGGTTCTCTGGGCAACCTGTGCCAGTGTCTCACCACCCTCACGGTAAAGAATCTGCTCCTGATACCAACCTCAATTTCCCCTCTTTCAGTTTGTGCTCATTACTCTTTGTCTCCTCTGCAGTTCCTGATGATGAGTCCCTCTCCAGCTTCTGTGCTGGCCCCTTTCGATCCTGGAGGGTTCCTATGGGGTTTCCACAAAACCTTCTCTTTGCCAGGCTCAACAGCCCCAACTTTCTCAGCCTGTCTTCACAGGGGAGGTGCTCCTTCTCTTAGCAGCTTTGTGGCCTCCTCTGGACTTGCTTCAACACCTCCATGTCCTTCTCTGTGGTGGGGTCACCAGAACTGTATGCAGTAATCCAAGTGTCAATCCCCAAGAGGGATGTCACAAGAGTAGAGGGGAGGATGACCACCCTCAACCTGTTGGCCACACTCCTTTGGATTTATCCCAGGATACATTTTGCTTTCTGGGCTGTGAGTGCTCGCTACCAGCTCCCATTGAGTTACTCATCACCCATCACCCCCAGGCCTTCTCTGCCAGACTGCTTTCAATCACCCACTTCTCTGTGGTGTGCCGCCATCCAGTTGTAGAACCTCACCATTTGCTTTGTTGAACTTCGTGAGGTTTGCACAGTCCCACCTCTCCAGCCTGTCCAGGTCCCTCTGGATGGCATCCCTTCGCTCCAGAGTGTGACTGCACTGCAGAGCTTGGTGTCATCAGTGAATTTACTGAGGGTGCCCTTAATCCCACTGTCAGTCAATCCCACTGATAAATTACCAGCGTAAGTCTGAAGTATACCATGCTGTCTCAGTCTACCACTCCATGGATGTGCCTGTATAAATCTGCTTCAAGAAAATAACTTTACTTAACCAGTAAAGTTAAATTGCAGAATGTGAGATTGAACAGTATATTGAAGATGTCGTAGGGTAATTCAGTTCTTACTAAGAGAGACAGTCTTTTGGACCCTGAAGCTTGGCAAGTAGACAGAGATGCTCAAAATGACATCCCTCTACGTATGTAATTGGAGGACTGCCACACATGATGCCAGAGATGACAATAATGTACCATGATACTTTGAATAAGCAATCTCAAATATTCCCACCACAGCTCCAGCAAAAATTTTGTTTATACAGATGGAAAGAGATAGAAAATTGCATTATCTGAGGCGGACAGAAACTCTTCCTAGAATAGTTGTGCTCATTTGAGAGCTTTACCAGTTCAGGTACCAGCATGCTCAGTTATATGTGCAGTAGATTATTTGAAGTCCCTGCTTCTACTCTGAAGCAAAGAGGAGATGCATGATTTGGTTTAAACTTTAGATGTCGTATCCCCAACTATCTCTGGCTCCTTCAGAAAATACCAGGCTGCACCGGGAAACTTAAGTTTCACACATTTGGAATTATTCTTCCTATTTTGTCTAAATGGGGAAGTCAGTGTGTTTGTACAGATATAAATAAGACCTGAGTCATCTGTTTCTGCCTGGAGAATAGTCACACAGAGCCCCCTCTCTGCATAGCACACACACAGTGACCCAGATCTCAAGCCCGTGGGCAGCCTGAAGGCATCAGATCCAAGAGCACAATCTGTACACAAAGCCTTCAGCCACGGCAGAGATCTCCTAACATCTGGCTTGTCACAGTCTCTAACATATTCCATCTTAGTTTTTTTGTCTTCTTAAATCAGGTCTGATCCTCGAGAGAAGGTAAAATTGAGGGTGAAATCTCATAATATTTCAGCATGGGAATTCCTGGGAAAGTACATAAATCTCAACATGACATCAGCTTTCTCTCATGGGAATGTGAAATTGTTTTACTGTTTGGCCCCGGTGTCAAAGCTCAGTGAAGCTGTTGAACCAACAGCTTGCCCTGTGAAAGAGGAGTAAGCAAATCATTCTCTTTGGCGATGTGTCTTACATAGCTGCTGGTAATGGCCTTTTCAGTGGTGAGATAGCAGGCAAGAGCAAAAATTGAGGGGAAATAGGCAGATTATAGAATAAATACTTTGTTATTTCAGGATGCAACTGTTTGCAGCTCAATATCTCTTGCTGAATGCTGTATCTCCCGCACTTGTTGAAACGATAGCATTTTCTGTAGCATCATGAAAAGTCAAACCGACAGTCAAAGCAGTGGAAATGGACCTGTCAGTTGTTAGCTGACTGTAGGTGGGTACTCTTGTAATCTGCTACTTTACCTGCTTTGGTCTGGGTTGGATGACTTGCCAAAAATCTCAGCTTTATGAACATTGTAGGTAATATATTACAGATAAATATTTAATAACATCTTACTGTTTCAAGAAGTTCTGGTAAAAGGAAATCTAGTTTGTACTAGAGGAAGTCTTCCATTGAAAACAACAGATTTAGTAGTGCCCCAGATAACTAAATTAGGAAATGTATACAAGATGTGATTTAGCTTGAAACAAGAATGGGCTGGTGCCTGTCAAACCAGTCTCTGATTATGTAAGCTACCCTTACTTCTTGACTCATCATTGCTCTGCTGAATTTTGGCTCTATTTTTTTTTTTTTTTCATTTAGATGCTTTATGTCCTTCTCATGAGATCTAGTTCATTCTTCACATTCAGATCTTTGTGATTTAAATTCCTCATGAAACAGTGCAGGTAACTCAGATATAAGGGGTCTTCTGCTGTTACTGTTCATATGGCCACTGCAGCACCAAGGGAGTTTTCAGGACTCACAAGACTTCAGTGATCTGGTCACTTATCTTGGATCAGAGATGTGCTCCTGTTCTCTGAAAGCACAACAGATATCAATAAACTCTGATGCAGTGCTGCTGGGAAGTGAAGCAATAACTAGGTTTAAAGTACCAGGCTAGCACCTAGCTCTGCCACAAGAAATTACTTAGGCCATAAGTGATAAATGGAGCTGAAATAGCAGTGTTGGCCCTACATTCATTTTTTACCTCACCAAATAGTCGACAGTGTGGTGGGACTGGCTGTAATGCTGTTTTACATGTTGTGGGCTGGATGATACTGAGGTGCTTTAAACCTCACTGCTATGAGAAACTGGTTGCTGGTACTGACTGCTGACCTCTACTGAACATGCTTTCCAGCACATTGTGTTTAACACTGCATGCAGTAATCCAGGCTTAATGTGGAAGAGGAGATTCCATTGAATCAGTTGTATAAATGTGCGATGCACCAGAAGCAGGAAAGAGTATTTTGTGGGATTAAATATAAACACTTAATCTGGTAGTGGCCTGTAGTTCCTGTTCTCGCCTTCCTTGCATGTGCCAGTGGGGAGCCTGGCTGTGCCCCTTTAAGAAGGAAAGTGAGGAGTCCTTGTGCTGCCTGTTAATCCACCAGGGCAGGTGGGTAAGAGACCTTGTGGTACCTGCATAGAGTCGATAGGAGCTTGTCTGTGGGCTGGCTGTAGCAGATAATTAGAAATAAAAACAAATAGCTTGAAAACTCAAACCACTTCCTTTGTATCTGATCTTAAATACAATTTGCTAAAGGTCCTTGCCCTCACTAATGCAGAGTTTTAGAAGGGCTGGCATTAAGCTTGCAATGTTTTGAAATAAAAATAATCTCTAAATGGCACTTCCAGGAACACCAAGNACAGCTAGGCTGGAACAAGGACTGAGGCTAGGAGGAAGTCCTGCCTGTGTCAGTCCCTCCTGCCCACGCTACTGCTGATCCAGACCAGGGTGCTCTTGGCCACCTGGGCGCATGCTGGCTCGTGTTCAGCCACTGTCAGCCAGCTCCCCTAGGTCCTTTCCTGCCAGGCAGCTCCCCAGCCTCTCTGCCCCCAGCCCAGAGTGCTTGGAGTAGTTGTGGCCCAAGCACAAATGCTGAGTCAAGTGTGTGGCAAGGTCTCAAGAAACAAAGCTGCTGTAATAGTTATTCATGGTGACTGAATCAGTCAATATTTCAGTGGTTGGCAGAAATATTAGGTTTTTTATTTTCAGTCACATAAGATCTCGTGAGACTGTGTGTTTTTGTGGCATACGGTGCAGAACCTGTGCCTTTGTCTTATTCAACTTAAAGAAAATTAACAAGCCTGAAGTGCAATCTCTGTTTAAGATGCAGGGGAGCAGTAAAATAGGAAACAAAGTGACTATGCTGGTAGTAATATTCTTAAAATATGTGTTGTGGTGTAATTTGGAAGTTGAAGTTCTTGTGGCAGCTGCAAATATCTGTAAAGGGCTGTATCTTCTGCCAGGCTAGACTATTTAGAAGAGTTTATTGTTTTTCTACGGGCTATAAGCATGACTAGTTACAAACTGGGCAAGGGAGGAGTGGGTTGATTGTGACTGCTCTTGACCTTCCTGGCTATTGAGTGTGTTCAGTGATGTCAAGAAGCCATGACATTCAGCTGGCTAAAGTCAGCACCAAAATAGGATTATTTCTGTTCTGTTTAAGCTCAGTTTGAGGAGTCAGGCACGTGGTGAATGCAGTAACTATTTGGAACTTGCAGGGGGGAACTGAGCTGCATCTTTAGACTCCCTAAATTAGTGTGGCTGTAACTGAGCTAACAACAAGCTCCCTGAAAACTCTTGCCACTCTCTAGTACCTAGCCTGGTTGAGCCTGGCTGAGTTTAACAGATTTTTTTGACTTACATCAGTGAAATTGTAGGGAAAAACTGTTCAATGAGTTCTATTTAGAATTAGGTTTATTGCTTAATTTGGTCCTTTTTTTTTAGCATGTTTATAATCAGTCTTTCAGTGGGGAAAAAGGTGACCTGTAATGGTTGCTGTTGCTGCATCTTTGCAAGCAGTCTTGCAGCTTGTCTTGGAAATTCTTGGCTTGCTTAACCCACACAGAAACTCAAATAGCATTCAGTGAGAGCAGAGTAGGCTTACATAACTTTCCGTGGTTTCTCTTGCAGAAGGGATGAGGTAATTTTCTAGGACCTGTTTGTAATGGCCTGGAAAAGTGTTTGGTTTCACTTTCAAATTCTGGATGATCTCACCACGGGGATATGACAGTGGTGTTCTTTTTGTTTGGGAAAAATCCCTGCCTGTAATTCAAGGTTTTCTGTTTTGGGGTCTTTTGACTCTGAAATCAGGTTTGTAGAGAAGCCTCACTTGCTTTATGTTCCAGTACAGAATTGCCATGTGCTAAAGAGCTATGGACTAGTTAGAAATAGCTGATCACCATGTAATGTGACTGCTTTCTGTAAATATGTGATGGATTACAAGGAAGCTGCATTCTTAGCTGCCTGCATGTGGGAAGGAAAAATTTCTCTTATTTCTCCAGTTGCATTTTCTGTTCCTGGAGCTCAAGAGAACCATTCATGTGGCACAACGCTGCATTCCCTAGTGATAGTTATTGTAGGCAGGTAGTCCTTTTCTAAAAAAGAACTGTCTGTCAAACAGGATTTAGAAATTTGGAACAGTCTTTCAGGATCTACAGCTTCTGCATGAGTCTGCATCACACACAGGGACATACTGGTGCCTCATGCTCAGCTTCTGGAATGGTCTTGTTCAGACAAACTTGTCAGGATTAGACAATTTGAAAACAGAGGGGTTTTACTGGGAGGAATGAGACCTGCACTCCTTGAGCATCTCTGTGGGTTATAAGCATGGCAGCGCTGTAGTCTGCTAGCTCAGTGCTTTTTGTTTTGGTCACCTGGAAGCTGTGGCTTCCTAGAAGGCAGGTTTTGCTAAGATATCTTGTAGGTAGCTCAACCTGAGTGTTGTCTCTTGCATTTTTAATCTCGGTCCTTTTGCTGTTTTATGTCTTAGATCTCACAAAACTGCATGTAAGCACAGGCATGGGCTTTCTTGGGAAAACCCCAGTGTCTGGAGGAGTCTGCAGGCATATGATGCAACACTCCAGATTGAGTTGGAGCAAACATGCCTGCCCTGGGTAGATCACCCTGCTGACAGTGCAGGGTGGCATGTTGTGGACCCAGGCATGTCCTTGCTGCAGCAGTGTGTGGTGACAAGAGCCATTCACTCACTGCTCTTGGAGCAGTGCCATTCATGCAACTGGCCTTGAACTATGGGATTGTTTAAGTGGATCATAAATCTCTTGGCTGTGAGTGTGCTGTGACAGATAACTGTGGGGTGAGGACTCTGCTGCTGTAACATGCCCACATACAGTCATGAGCAGGCATCTACAGACCATGAGGCCATGTGAGCTGGTAAATTTCTTTCAGAAAAGTCAATAGAAAATCTTCTTTTGTTGACCATCTGCCACTCTGACCCCATGAAATTTGGGTTGTGAGGCCAAGGTGTGTGCTGATAAGTAAAACTGTAGCCAGCTACTTAACACTTCTGTAATCTATTTGTTCAGTTGTCTGCTTGTGTGTACTATTAATAAAACTTTCCAAAGTTTCTCTTGTTAAACAAGTTAGGTACTTAAGTGGAAGAGAGTTACCTGGAATTCTGCTCTTACAATGTTGTCCTAGGGTGACTGGGTTTTCTCCTAAATTTGTCTCAAACCAGGACAAATATGAATCTTGCATTCTCAGTTGCAAATGAGCCTGGCTGTTTTTGAGGGACCAGAAGATGCTTCTCTGGAGATCTCTCACTGGGCTGGCAGTAGGACTTTTTGGTGGGTTGAGCAGTTCCAAGGAAAGGGTTTATGCTCCACAGCGCAGTGTGCAAGTCCACCTTTCCAGAGAGAATTATTTTGGACAGTTGATAAGTCCATATTCAGACTGCTGTGATGGCAGGACAGAACAAAGAAATTAGGTTCCAGTGCAGCCTTCCCACAACCAACTCAACTCAGAGTCATGCCCTACAGACTCTGTTTGCTGTCATTGCCCATCAGTTTTCCTCAAGGTGCCCTGATTTATTAAACAGACATGGTGATATTGAGACTTCAGAAATGCCTGTGGTGGCAAAACATGTAGTATTAGTAACACAGGTGGATGGACCAGCTTTAAATTTCAAAGAAAGGGAAAATAACTAGGCCAGGTTATGTAAGAAATTTTTTTCCATCATGGGAAGAGTAATTTTAAATATTTGTACAGGCAAATATAAAACAGGTCTATTAAGCTAGTAAATATTCTTTTAGTCTGCTTTTGAACTCAAAAAGAGAGCAGTGCTCTCTCGAGTTAAAATTTTTCCAGTATACTTACCTGTGTTTAACAACAGCTGTTGAATAGTGCTTCTTAAATTAAGACATGGTAAATGCATTTTGGCTTATTTTCTGAGCATTACCAGCCCAGGTGTTTTGTTTTTTCTTGTTCAGTTAGTGTTTTGCTCATAAGAAATTGCATAGAGTTATACTGTGGAGGTGCTTGGGCCCTGATTTATAAAATGAGCAATTTAATTGCCTTAATTAATGTTTTTTTTCCAATCTTTTTCACTGTAGTTGTTGCTTGTTGGTCTTTTTTGTTCTGTTTCACAGCTAAAATATTCTGCTTTTTTTCAGGCTCACATTAAATTTCCTATTGACTATCCATATTCACCGCCTACCTTCAGATTCCTGACCAAAATGTGGCACCCCAACATTTATGAGGTAAGGTGTTTTTTAAATAACTTTTTCTGGGGTGTGTGAGAGAGCTTTCTACTTCCTTACACTCAGTATGTATATGGGTTATTTTCAGAGGGTAGTCTAGGCTGTGGACTGTCAGCAATTGGATCATAATAGAACTGCACAGCAGGTCCAGAAGAGGAATGATTCTGTAGAGAGGCAGTTGGTTCAATATCACTCAGTTCCAGCTGTATTTGAAGGCTGAAGACCTGTTTGGGTTCTAGTGGAGGTCAGCCAAATCCTAGCTGAACTTTTGGGTATCCTAGGAGAATGTCAGCCTGCTAAGGAGCACTGGTTCAATTGTTTTGGGAGCTAAAAGATTTCAAAATGTTTCTGTTGGTGCAGGAATCTCACCTTATCACAGATTTTCTTATGAGAGGTTCTGCTGGCTTTCTTTGAACCCACCTGAAAACAGGAATGTCATTCCCTTCCATCCCATGAAGAAATGAAGGCTTCAGTTGATGGCTTGGGCTTGGAAAGCTCTTGCTGATAAGTTCTTGCTGCTGAATGCCCACCTTGGAATGGGTGTGCTTCAAATATGGTGGTGACAACAGCACTGGTGGCTTAAGAAACCTTGCCAAACTTCAATGCAGAACAGAACAGTAACAGCTTTAATTATTGACTGATCCAAGGGATTGCCCTAAGTCTGGGGATATCCTCAAATCAGTTATCTGACAGTTTTCTGATATGGGTTTTGTGCTTGGCACGGGATTTTTCCTGTAGCCAAGGATGGTGTTTCTCTTTAAGGCTCTATTTCAGTTACATGGAATTTTGATCTATAAATAAAGACAGCTTTGAAATCTTCAGATAATTGCAGACTCATACTGTGGGTATTGATTCTGAATCTGCAAGTCCTCATTCAGTAGGTGAATGGCAAATGGTTACCAAATGAAACATACAAAAACAAGCCTTGGAAAGGACCTCTCCCAGTACTGCTGAGAAAGATGAAAAATTGACTAGAAACAGCTGGAGGCAGCAGAAGGAACTAATCCAAAACTTGATGGGTGTATTTTGGATTTGCTCTTCAAATACTTGAGCTCTCAACTTTGTGCTTTGCGTTCGTAGCAGTATTTCTTTTAGCTGAGGGAATCTGAACCAGCTTGCAGGCTGTTTTGGAAACAGCACAAGCAATGGAGATGAGGCACTGGGATAACTCCAAATGAAACTGAGACTGTCTCAGCAACTTGTTTGAGGTTTGTGGGTTTTTCAGGAGGAGGGGGACAAAAAACCCCTCTTAGTGCGAGCTGAAAGAAAGTAGCAGTTTACAGAATCTGCTGGTAGGACCGGATGGAGAGGCTGGGGCTGACATTCCAGTTCTGGGCAATGAGACCTGAGCAACGTGTGCTTTTCCCATCTCCAGTTTACTTGGGTCATCTAACTGAACTTTGGTAAAACTGCATTCACTTGCTCTTTATTTTTATGACATACCAGTTGTCATTCCTGATAGAAGTGTAGGATGTTTCTTAATGGCAGATGAATACCCCATTCTCCTTGTTTATATCTTTCAAAAATGCATGTAGGGAAAAGCTTGCCCCCTGATCCTTAGAACCTTGTGCTGACCTTATCTGGCCCCATTATACCTTTACCCTTCCAGACTCTTAATGCTGTGCAGTTTCCAAACATCTGATTGTAGCAAGACAAAAACTTCTGACATCGTTTTTTTCTCTCTGTCTTCATTTTGCCAAATATCTGCTTGTCCACATGCTGCTGACCTGATTGCTGCAGAAACTTTTCCCAGATGCTGAGATACTTCCTCTGGAGCACTAGCATTGCATTCTCTCAGGAAAAGGTTAAAGGAAAAACTAATGGAAATTATTAGTGGAAGCAGAGTAGACTGAGCATAATCTAATATTAGTAAAGTTGACTTCACCTTGGAATGAAAAAAAATCCAAGATTTCACGAAACTATTGGGGTCTTAAAAGGGAAACTGCCTTCTTAAAGCAAACTGTTCCAGAAACTTAACTATGTGCTTTGGAATTCAGCAGCTGCAGGTGCTGCCTTGCTGTGTTCTTGACTGAAACCTGCTTCAAAGTGACAAGGGCCTGCTAGATTAGCATGCCTGGCAGGAATAGTGCACCCCTGAAATCTGGATACGGATCACAACCCCCAGGTGGGCTGCTGCTATCTGTAGCTGTGATCACTGGCTTGGGCTCAAAGGCACAGATGCTGTTGCTGTGAGCAGCCCTGCTCTGCGCTCGAGCAGTGTTGGAGGGATGTGCGACCAGGTGTGTGGGAAGCTGCCAGCCTGGAGTCCTGAACAGAGCTGATCCTGTCATCAGCCTGTGCCCTGGACTGGGGTGACAAGGGACAGCATGAGTGCTACCTCTCAGCTAGGGCTGTGCCTGCTGAAGGGGTGGTGCTGCCTCTAGGAGCTTGTGATTCACCCCAAAGCTGGCTGCAAGGGAGAGCAAAGCCCTTGGGACCTGGAGAGGCCAATATCTGCTGGCTGGCCTCGGGCCTCCTCTGCACCTTCACCCCATCCTGCAGTAAGGCACTGATACCACGTGAGTCCCTGCAGTCTGCCTCAGGGGAGGATATCAGCCAGGGTGGATACTGCTCCAGCATTCCTACAAAGCAGTTGTGTCAGAGTGCTGTTGCTGATGGAGAATTGGGTTGACAGTTTTCTTAAACAGGCATTATGGAGCTTTAAATCTATATTCAGGCCATAACACTGGTGAGTAGAACACATATAGAGGATTATGTGGCTGTATGGCTTCCATATGCTGCCAGAATATTCTTTCTCATGCATGCTGGAAGGGTTTTTCAGTGAAACCTTCAGAGAACATCTCCTGCTTTTTCATCTGGTATTTTGAACAGCTGTGTCCTAGGGAAGCTATGTAAGCCTGCCCCACACCATCTATTCAGTGTCCTTGTCCTGGGAGATGCAGTGTTTTCATACCTGAGCTACTAGATGGTGATTAAACCCTTCAATTCAAAAATTTCCTGTAGCTAGCTCAAGCTACCAGTGGGAATACAAATTTCCTTTAACCCTACTTTAGGTCTGCTGTGATTAAAGCTTATGTCGCTGCGACCATAGTACTTGCTATCTGGAGACCAATTTAGTTTTATATTACATTTTTACTACTTTTGCTTAACTCCAGTACATTCTTTAAACCTCTTGATTTTATATTGGGATTTTTTTGCCAGTTTGCAGGCTGACCCTTGGGTATAAAGTAGATCCAGAAAGAATTCAGAAATATTTATAGCCCTTGTTAGTTATTACTGGCACTTGGGTGTTCACATCAACAAGGTTAAACTGATCAGAAGACAGCCCAGAGGGGTGGATTTGAGTCATCAGGCCTCAGCCTCCAGCCAAGCTATTCTCAGTGCTTTTTTCTGTCTTGCAGAATGGAGATGTATGTATTTCAATTCTTCACCCACCTGTAGATGACCCACAAAGTGGAGAGCTGCCATCAGAAAGGTGGAACCCTACCCAAAATGTCAGGTAACTGTGAATATGTTGTACAGTGGTGACCTCAAAGGCCTGTCATCTCTACAAGACCTAAGGCCTGTGTTGGGAGAGGTTAGGGAGGGAATTTAAGGTTTTGTGGGGTTTAGGGCTTGAATCAAGTGGGAACCAGATTTACCATATGTCTGAACATACTGGGCTGCTGTGTCCTCATACTGGGCTGACAGTACAGATCCTTCTATCCAATTCACAAAGTTTCCATACTCTGAAGTGAAATTATCTCAAATGTTGAAGCCTTTCTCAGTCACTGTTATCTTCTTCAAAGCACCACTAGTGGAAAAGTATGTCTAATGGGTTCCAGGTGCCCACCAAACTACTCTATTGCGCCCCTTCCCAGCAGGACAGGGGAGAGAAAAATAACACAGAAGACAACTTGTAAGTTGAGATAAGGCAGTTTACTAAAGCAATAGCAAGAGCTTGTGTGCACATAAGCAAAGGGGAAAAAAATGAATCTCTCCTTACTGTTGGTGAGCAGTGTTCAGTCACTTCCCAAAAAGCAGGGCTTCAGCACACGTAGCGGTTGCTCCAGAAGGCAGACATTGTGATATAACAAATGTCCCCCATTCCTCCTCTCTCACTAAGGTTTTGTGTCTGAGCTGATGTTATATGGTATGGAATATCCCTTTGGTTAATTTGGACCAGCTGACGTGGTTCTGTCCCATCCTAGGATCTTGCTGCCTCTCAGCCCCTTGATGGGGGAGACAGTGCTGATGCTGTGCCAGCGCTCCTCAGCAGTAGCCAAAAACCTTGTGTGTTATCAACACTTTTCTAACTATGAATGGAAAGCACTGAGGGCTGCTAAGGGAAAATGAGCAACAGCTCAGCCAGACTCAATACAGTCTCCACTCTTTTATTTCATACCATTTGTGTCATGTTTAGATCCACATACTTTACATATCTTACAACTGTTCCACTGTATTTATTTCTCATTACTGGAATTACTTCTTAACCACACATACAACCCAAACTACATCCTTGAACCATCTCTATATCAAACATACATTTTCGTTAACCTGTCCTTTCACAATAGATATTATTTTTCTGTTTTATGGCTCCCTCCACCTCTCCAGATCTCTGACTAGTGCTCTACTCCATCACAATGGGCGGTCAGGACAGGAGAAGCAGCACACTTGATCATAGGGCACCAGCCTGGCTCACATCATCATCACATTCTCCTTGCTCCTCACAAAATCCATTCTTTGTTAGGTTGTGTCATTCCTGCTCCTTTNGTTTGCCTTTTCCCATGGGAGGAGAAATCCTCACTGACTTCCCCAGCCACTTTCCTAAGTGTAGTGCAGGGACCTTATCTCCTCCCGCAGTGTCTAAGGGTTTGGTTTGGTTTGGGCAGGATCACTGCAGTTAGCAGATGCCCTAGCGTTGACCAGCCACATGGCTTCTCTGAAATTTACATCCAAGTGCTTCCATGTCCCATTACCTAAAGTTCTTAACAGTCTTCAGCATTTCTCAGTCTTTACAGAGGCTTGTGGCTGGTAAAGGATGTGATATATTTGCTCAATATTTCTTTGCTCAAGAGTTTATGAGGTTATTTTG
>VXBQ01014979.1:2211-13830 GCA_013400175.1 Phainopepla nitens | reverse complement strand
TAATATATATATATTAGGTATATTATATGTAATAATAATATAGCAGATATTGCTATATCTGTTGATATATACTGTCACTTCTCTTTCCTAGGCATCATTCCTGCCAACTGCCCCGTGACAGAGAGCAAAGTACCCTAAACTATTTCTTAATTCACAGTAGAAAAACAGCCGGGAACACATTTTTTTAACCATCAAAAAAAAAAAAAAAAAAAAAAACGTAGCTTAGTGCCTGAATGTGGCCCCTATAGACTCATTTATTCAAGTCAGATCGAGGCGTTTGCAGCCCACTTGGTAGAGGGCAGCAGGGCTCTTTGTCCCTGGAATCCACCGGGCAGGGAAAGAGGGAATGACCTGTTCTTCACACTGCCAGCAGCGCCAGGAAAGACACTGAAACACTGACGGAGAGCAGCAGTATCCTGTTTTCACTGAGGAGCCAAAACTGTGTTAGAAACTACAATTTGCCTCCTATTCGGGCACCGTGCCAAAAGCTTCTGCAGATAAGGTGTTTGCAAAGTCCTTGGAAAGCCTGGAACAGGGTGGTGTTTAGGGCATGTGATTTAGGGGTTTTGTAGAGAAAAACAAGGAAGCTTCCAGATTACTAAGGCTCATCTCTTTGGTGATTAAAAAAAATAAAACAAACAAAAACCAAACCCAAATGATAAAAAACCCAAGCCAAAACCAAGCGAACACAAAACTAATTAAAAAACCACAACACACCACCTCTGAGCTAAACAACTTCACAAGAAGTAAGGAATGACCTGACATGACCAAAGCACCTTTTTCTATATCTAGTGAAAAGACAGTTTCCTTACTGACTGGCAGAATTTGGGATAAAATTACAAAGCACTGATCCTGCTAAGGGGACGTTCCTGCTTTGAGAAGCAATGCAGGGAATGCCCACTGATTCAGGTGAATAGCTCATGAAGTGACGTTTCCTTCTAATCACAGCTGTGTTCCTTTGGAAGGCAAAAAATTTTTGTAATGTTTGTGTGTTAGTGCTGCAGGCTGGTCATTCTGGATGCATTTTGGTTAATTCAAAGCCTCAGACTGCCAGGATTCTGCTCCAGCTTTGTAATGTTAGACTTCTCTGACACAGGTGGATGTCAGATCTGACCTGAGTGATGTTCATTGAGCCAATAATTTCCACTCTGTGCCTGCACTCCATTTGACGGGACCTGGAGCAGTTCAGGGCATGCAGGCTTGCTGAGCACAGAGTAGCATATCTGTTTGATAACATAGCTGCCTTTCAAAACTCCAGAAGGAGAAAAAAAAAAAAAGATAGACTTCTCCAGATTGCATGGAACTTTCTATACAATCCAAAACATGTTATCTGAAATTTCAGAGTTTCTGTCACATTTCTGCCAGCTAAGAAAGGATCGTTTGTTTGTCTTTATTTTGAGCTATTTTGGTTTTATTAGTGGGGTCTTAGACTCAGGAGGAATTATTGGACAAATTAATTAAGTCTTTACTTTCTACTGTAAATCTTTGGGACAGTTGTCTCTCCTCAAAACCATGGGATGTTTGAGGTGGGGCTGTCTAGAGCCACAGTTCAGTGAACTTTTTGTTCATTTGCAGCTCTGGCATGACTCTCACCCATCGTTCTGCTATTCTCTTCTCCCTCCTAGCTGCTTCCCCAGTTGTGTTATTACAACTGCTGGCTAGCTTAAGGATAGAACAAACAAAACAAAACACACAAAAGTCCCTCCAAAACCAAACCAAAATAACGGCATTTTTAAATGAGATTATTTTCCTCTTTCTCTTCATCTGCAACAAACTTGAGCTGGTGAGACTGGGTGGTCAGGAGTGAGAGGTAAACGACGAGCTATGAACAAGTTGTCCATTTTGGAAGAGGCCAGTGTTCATCAAATCACAGCCTTTTTTTTTTTTCTTTTTTTCTGTTGGAGCTGTTCAGATTTTTGCAAGTAGCTCCAGGCGTATGGAGACAAAAAAGAGAGGGAAGCACTTTGCAAACTGGTGAGCAGGAGAAGAAAAGAAGTGCATTTAAGACTTTACTTGGCAAAGCAGCAAAGCAGCCCTTGAACGAAGTTGCCTGTTTCTGAGGAAGGAAAGGAATAACCTCTGGGATTCCTTCCCCTCTTCCCTGTGCTCAAAGAAGGTGGAAATTTGCCATGAGCAGCAAAATAAATATATTTAGGAAAGCAGGAGGAACAGACACATGGAAGGAAGGCAGCATCACGACAGTTTCAGCCACATGCAAAAGCAGGTAGGCAAGCCTACAAGTCTGTCACCATCCACCAGTTTCTGATACTTTCTTCTACGTGACAAAGCAAGCAAAAGCAAAACTGAGTGAGAGAGATGTGAAGCATGACAAAATTAGAGGAGAAATATGGGGGAAGACATCACTGAAATAAGTGGTTAAGGAATTTGCTAGCTTCTTCTGTCTGAACAGGTGACATACAATTCGGGTTATGGATTTAAAGGAGAAGTTGTTGGGATAGACTCCTGGAATCATCCGAGGTGAAAGAAACAAAATAAGTGATTGTGCTTGCCCTTGGGTGCTGTAATATTCATGCAAAACACAAATAAACAAATTGCCAAGGACAAAGGATGATTAAGAAAATCTTCCATCCTTGCCAACGCTTTCACTGAAAGCTCTGATCACAGAGGTTTTCTGCTTGTGCTTGATAATAGCAGTGGAAACTTACACCCAAGATATTGGGACATCCTGGTTTCCATATGTATTTCTCTCAGCCACCCTGCAGAAAACCATATTGCTGAACACTCAGAAAGCAGGGAATTTTTGTTTTGTCTGGACTTTTGAGTGGCCAAGGAGAAGGACAAGGAAGCCTTCTGGGAGGACAATTATGAAAGGTTAATTACCCAGTCTGATCAGAGGAGAAATACTTGGTGTATCTACTTAACAGACTGCAGCACCATGAAAAGACCTTCAGAGATTACTGATACTAGGAAACAGAACAAGTCAAGGCCAGTGTGGGCGAGTCATATTTTAAAACATATGACACTTTCAATAAGCCTGGTGATTCTGCTGATAGGAAATGTCTGGTGAGCTGCTGATTGCAAATTTTAGTGGTCCTTGTCCAGAATGCAGCCTTACTAGGATAATGTTTTTAGAATCTACACGGCACCAAAAGGAAAAAACAAAGAGAAGAAGCTGGCTTTATGCATCATCAGGGATTCATTTATGAAGAACTGCATTTCCCCCCTCAAAAAATACAGTAACAAATGTACATTTCATTCTTGTCTAGGAGTTTGCTTGCTTATCCTCAAATGACATAAAGAGATTAATTGAGAGCCCTAGTTTCAGTTTTGAATTACTTGAAGCACATTTTCATATTCTCTTTGGCATTACTGGTGAATAACAAAAATACAAAGCATAATATAACAGTATATGTATACAGCTGTCAGTGCAATGCAAAATCAAAAATGTCTGATAAAATGGTGTAGGATTACCACTAATTAATTACTGAAATGTTCGTGTCAGCAAGTCTCTGTGGCTCACTGGCTGCAATAACACTGAAGGAGCTAATAAAAGATGCCCATAACATCTCTGTGAGAGGTGGCACAATGTACAGGTAGAAGGACAGCCCAACTGCAAAGCCTTCACATTGTGGATTATTTTGTTTAAACACCTGCCTGTCAAACTCTTTGGGCATGATCACAGGTTTTTCAGGAAAGCTTACATGTAAAATGTGGGAGAAGCCACACTCACCCACAGATCTTTTTCCTTTGTGTCTCCTTGCAGCTCCACTTTTGGAGGAGAATGCACCCTTTGCCAGCCACCTAAAGGGGAAAAAGCTACTTGGTGAAATCTGTCAAGGTCCTGACGCACAAAGATTGTCAGACTGGGAATTTTGAGTGGTTTGGGGTTTTGTTTTGCTTTGGTTTGGTTTGGTTTTTGTGGTGTTAGGTTTTTCTTTTTGTTTTGTTTTGTTTGTTTGTTTGTGTTTTGGTGTTTTTTTTTCTTTTGGGTTTGCTTTTTTTGAGGGGGATTTAAAATTTTTTTTAGCTTTTGGTTTTTGGGGTGGTTTTTTTGGTTTTTTACACCTGGGGCCTTCTGTGTTGTGGACAGGAGGACTCCCTGGAGGATGAGCAGCTCAGTGGCAGTCACTCTTTGCTCTCTGTGCTTAGAAAGCAGGGGGTGAGGGATGGCACTCTCAAGCTCTGTGAAACACAGGCACTGATTTCCTCCATTTCACTGTTGGGAATGCCCGGCTGGTCTCGAAGTGGGTTAAAGTAACCTATGAAAATGAGTGCTTATATTTAAGAAAAACACTTCTGCATGGAGCTGATCTGGAATAGTTGCATGCACAGAAGCTCTTAATAGCCTGAGGACAAAAAGGAAAGCAACTACTGGGAGACGGTCTTATTCACTCTAAAAAATGTTCATTCAGCCACAAAACCAAAGAGAAGAATTAAGACTTCTGCCCATCTCCTGACTGCTAGTCCTCACCACCTCAAGGAAGAATGAACCTCAAATATTTGTTTGGAAGCAGTCTTTACAGAAAAACCATATGGCTGCCCTTGGTTCTCCTTTTGCGTGACATTAAATTAGCTCAAATATGGGATCCTCTCTGGACTGTGATGTCAGACCTAAAAAAACCTAAAAACATGTAGTGTTCAGAATTATATCCAGTCCTCAGAAGCAATCCCAAAGCTTAACCCAGCTCCACCCACCATGTCTTTCACACATCACTCACTTCCCTGTTATCTTGACTAAGACTTCAGAAATGGCACCTCATCACCTCATGGCAAGTATAGCATAAGTAATTTATATATATATATATATGTATAATTTTATTTCTATATAATAATAATAATAGAATATATATTATATATATTGTATATTATATATAGATATATATAAAGAGGAGGTGACCATGGTGTCTTAAGAGGTTGCATATTTACTTTCAGGAAACCTGAACTTGAAATAATTGAAACATAACAAATGTGCCCTCAATCAAGATGCTGTTAACTCTGTGGGTTTTCTCTGGGACCCCCTCTGAACTCTCATTTCTAAGGGAAACCATACCCCTGTGATACACAATGCACTCCTCCTTACATTGTGACACCAGCCTGCTCTGCTTCAGGTAACACCAACAAACTGGATATCTCTTTTTTCCCCTCCGAAAACTGTTTAAGAAACAGCGTCTGCAGACTCTGTCAATAAACCCAAATCCTACACAATCTAAGAACCTGCCTGCTAAAAACAGCACCACAAGATATAATTTAGGCATGAGGAACACAGCTCTGAAGGGAGCTAGAGGAGTCCACTTGAAAGAAATATTCTCTCATAGCACTCTTGGGCTGTTTCCCCTGTCTCTGGTAGTCAGCTTTGAGCTTAAAAGAAGGGAGTTCACCTAAATATAAAAATTGATGTAACTAGTTACAAAATACTCCTTCTGTCGTGTATATTAAAAAAAAAAAAAAAAAGCAACAAACCTCTGAGCATCTATAAGGATGTGGAATAAATCTAGACAATGAAAGAAACCCTATAAACCTCTTGGTCTGGCCCATGAAGCTGACCAATATTTACAATGGTTGAAAGGGCAGAGGATGGTTTTATTTTAATTTTCAGGGCAGCGCTCTCCTTTTGAAGAGGAAAGAAGAATTAATAAGCCTGAGTGAAAAAAAAAGATTTCTTGTCTGGTGCCAGTGTGGGAACCATTGCTGGCCTTTTCTTCTTCGGAGAAATCAAAACTATGTGTATGAATTTATAAAGTCAGGTGAAATTGTTTGCCCCTAAGAACTTGTTTACACCCTTCTGCTATTCTAGGTGAATATTCTCACATGCAGACAGAGCATTAGAGGGAGCTGGCACACCAGACTGTGAATAGCAAGGATTCACTGCAGACGCTGCAGGGCCAAGACCTGGGCTGTTGGTGGTGTGGAAGGTCTCAGCATGGGGTGGAGGCTCTGCCACTCCTGGATGCTGCCTTCCAAATCTCTGCTGCAGCAGAAATGCTTTTTCCAGCCTGTGGCAAGCAGAGAGGAAGATTTTACATCTCTTGGCCCGTGTATTGCAGGGATGGATGGTAGAGGAAGGAGCTGCAGCGACGCCTTCACTTCATCTGGAGAGACAACCATAAGAAACAGTATTTGAACTTCTGGGTGATTTCTTAATCAAATGCTTCAAATCTTTGTGATCTCGCCTGCGCGTTCCTTGACCCATTTCTCTCTCCAGGGCTCAGAGGGTCCTAGAGGCAGAGGTTGAAGCATGCTGGAGATATCTAATGACCCTCTGAAACACAACAATCAGCCCCATCCATCTGCAGCCTCCAGCTCGGTCTGGCCTCGTCCAGATGACTTTGTTTCAGTGATGAAAACACGGATGTTCCACAGCATTATTTCAGCTGTGGGCCAGGTAACGCCACCGAGCGATCACCTTGACCCTCTGACACTGCCGAATGACCGGCTTGTAATGGCAGTGGATTGCCAGCCATTGTTGAGAGAGAATTTGCAAAGCAGCCTAAGGGAATTTGGCGCCCCATTCTTATTGAATTACAATGGGATTTGGGCATTGAATTTCCTCAGTTAGTCCTTTCAAACTTCCCCTCCTTTTTAAAGTAATAAAGGTAGCATTTTCATAAGGACTCTTGTGCTGACTTCTTTTGAAACTGCTTGACGTTTTTTACCACTTTCTTCCATGAAAGCATAATTTGGGCAACACTATGCAATTCTGAAAAACTCACAGTGGGGATTTTGAATCATCTGCTCTTAAATTTATGACCTAAAACTTTGTCCAAAAGATTAATTTAGGGAAAGAAAAAAAAAAAAAAGAAAGCTTTTAAAAGAAACAAAGGAAGGAACTGAGCTCACTGCAGAGAAGAGAACTTGATGAGATTTAATAAGTAAATTCCAAGGTGCGCTCCAAATTCATCTTGGTTATCTCAGTCTCAAACAGCTTTTGAAAGCCCTAATATTTATTTAACTATGGAAGGTATGAAGGGGTTTCCAAGACACTTTCCAGCTATGATACACC
This sequence comes from Phainopepla nitens, assembly GCA_013400175.1. Lineage (NCBI taxonomy): Eukaryota > Metazoa > Chordata > Aves > Passeriformes > Bombycillidae > Phainopepla > Phainopepla nitens. The sequence goes on along the minus strand of VXBQ01014979.1, from coordinate 6,869 downwards.
AATATACTGAAAGACCAGCTTTGAAGACAGAGACCTAATTAACTTTCTTGAAGATGCTTTATCATCTTCATCTAGGTATTAGTTAAAAGCCTCTTTTAAACTACATATATGGCTTATTAGCTATTAACTTAATTGTGTGACCTTTAGTCAAATCAGAAAACCTCTGAAGTCGAACGTAAACCGGAATCTACTGGCAGAGTTGCAAATTTGGAAATGGCTTGAGATTGTTATTAATTCTGCTTGAAAATGTCGGACTTTCTTTGACAGACTGGAAGCCCAGCTCTGAAAGTAGGCAATTATCCCTCTCAGCTGTGTTTTTACCACAGTTTTCAACTGAGATTGCACAGGGGGGTGACACATGGTTAACAATAGGAGATCATTAACTTAAACATCTTCCATTTATGTGGAAGCATGGGTAATTCCAGGGGAAGGATGAGGCCATAAGTCCATGCTGAGGGCAGGCTCCAGGCTATGGAATTTTCCTGGAGCCAGAACAAAAGGAGACAGGTATCAATGCAGTCATCTAAAGAAGCATAAGGGATGAGATTCAGGAGACAAAGCTCCAGGATGAGGAGGACCCCTGAGCAGGATGTGCTTACTTGGCAGGTGGCTTTTGTTTACTTGCAGGATCAGCCAGGCTAGAAGAAAACTAGGCTGGGCTGCAGAGAAGCTGCTGCAGGATTCAGAGCAGGCCTTTTGTGGAGAAAGGAACATCCTGAGCTCTTGAGTGATTGCCTCAGGCCAGAGAAGAATAATAAGGGTGAGGCAACCAGGCAGAAGGAGTAGTGTTTGATTTGGTCTGAAGCCGTTTTCCTTCCAGGGACAAAGTGCTGGGAGGGTGGCATGGAGCTCCCAGAAAGGAGGGGTACCTCACTGCCCGCAGTTATCTCTGGTTCTAAACAATGCCTCATGCTGGGAAGTCAGCAAGGACAGCATTGCTCCGGGGCTCTGGGCTGTCTGGGTCAAATCTCCCATTTTTATGGAGATGTTCAAGCGTTCTGCCAAGCAAGAGGGGGCCAAAGGAGAATGGTGTGACTTAGGCCGCTGGAATTTTTTTAAAGCAAAACTCCACCAATTATATGTAAGTCCTAAACAAGAAGCTTAAGGAAGTCCCCAGCCCTGGGAACTGCAACTGGGTTTCATTGACCAGTGTCTTCAAGTTCCAGAAAGTAAACTTGGTCTTCAGTAATGAAATAAACTCACCTGCATCTGTTCAGCTAAATACTTTCTCTCTATCATTTGTGATTAGCATCATAGTGAACTGAGACTCATGCAGTGCCTTACATTGTTTGTGCCTCCACCCATTTGAAAAGTTATTCACTCAGATTCTGAAGTCCCTTACCTCAGTAGACTCTGCCCCTGGCTCTACCAGCAGATTGGTTTTCTTGCATTTGTAGTGTTTAGAAACAGGACCAAACAGGAAATAATCCTCTTTCAGTATATATGGAAACCTCTTTTCTTTGTAGTGGGCAAAAGCAAGCTTAATGCACAGCAAAAGCAAGATTAATGTCTTCACTCCAGCAAATATGATCCAAAAAACTTCTCAAAAATGTGGAGGTAAGTATAAATTGCAAATAGGTTCTACAGAAAAAGTTGAGCTAAAAGGAAAAATGTTTTTGGATGGGGGTGAAGGAAGGCAGGGAAACAAGGTCTGTGGTTTTTTTTTTTAATTCCATGAAGATGGTAAATATAGTGACTAAAACAACCTCTTCAAGAGGTTATTAGAATTTAGGCTCAGCACTTCTATTAGCATTTAATGCTGGAAAAAGATGTGCAAACATATCCAGAGGAAACAGAACATCTCCTCACCTACTGCCTGCCCTTCAGCTAACAGGATTTTGTTTGTTAGATGCATATATTTCAGCTACTGGACTATTTGGACTCTGCTCCAAAAAAAACCAAGTTTGCACACAGGGAAACTGCAACGTTCAAACAGAGGTCTCTGATTTGGCAGTAACAAACAAATTTCCCTCTTAGCAGTGAGAAAAATATCTGCTGAAGATATGATACTGCAAGCAGCAGTTCTCCTCCAAAGTGTTGCAGGCTGGAGATGTTTCTTACACTGAGGCAATGGCTGACGCAGCAAGTAGGTTTGACACCGGCTGTCCTCTCCTGGTCTCAGTTCAAGGCATTGCCCTCCACCTCCCATGTATGTTTAACTGTCTGATAGATTTGATTGTGGACACAAGGCAAAAATTCTCTTTGATTCTTCCTTAGATGAGAGAATAAAAAGACCCTAAAACCTAAAAAAAAAAACCTGAAAAACCCCAAACAGACAAACAAAAACCAAAACAAAAAACTACCCAAAAAACCAACACCAAAACCAACCAACTAAAAAAACCTACATAAAAAAAAAATAAAACACAAAAAACCGCCCCCCACACACACCAAAAAAAAAGTAAAACAACCAAAAAAACCACAAAAAACCAGCCACCCAACAGAGGAATTTATTAATTCCAATGGCACTAACAGTTTATTACAAGACTCCTTACTGTAGACAGCCAATTCCAATAGGAGGCTTCTACACTTGCTTACAAGTGCTCTGAGAGCAGAGAGTTGCCCAGAGTTGTTCAATCAAACTTAGGCCAAGACATATTAATAATGCCATCGATATTATTTGGCATATTAATAATGCCAATAAACATTTTGAGCGATACCTTTGGCATAAAGATAGGAGGGGAGGGTCATCTGACATTGGTGTGTGTGCAGGGCCCATCTACTTTTTCCTTGAATACAGAATTTATAACCCTGGCAGCTCAATTCAGCATTTCAGTAGGAAAACTCAAGTGACTTGTAAGATCATCTGCCACCCTCTTGCTCCTCTATGAGGCAATGGGGTCACAGTTTCACTCCCCTGTCCCCTCTGCTCTGTTTATTCTGTCCATACCTGCAAAACATTCCTGTGCTCACAGCTACAGTTCCTCCTCAGTGCCCAGCACAGAGACCAGTTCCAGCTGGCTCCCCTAGGATCTCCTCCTGTGGAAACAGTGCTGAGTAGATGTCCCATCAGGTGGCTTTTGCAGATTTTTTTTTTATTCTGCCAGAACTCTCCTGTGGATCAGTGCTATAGGTTTTTTTTGATTCTTGGTATGAGAGGCCTGACTAAAGTGGGACCTTTATTGCAGATTCCACTCCTTCAGGAAGCAGAGGGAGGATAGAGCCAGACTTCTCCTAGAGCTGCACAGCAATAAGGTGAAAGGTGATGCAGCAAGCTGTTTTGCCTACACATGGAGGAAAAGAAAAACTCACAGGGTGGGTAGTTAAACACTGGAACAGAGACCTGCGTTCTCATGGGACCTTTACTCTTGGTTTTAAAAATTTAACTTGTCAAGACTTGGAGCAAACTGAGCTAACTGAGTAAGATGTTGAAACATCAGATGGCCTCCAGAGCTGCCTTCCAACCCAAATTATTCTGTCAATCTATATCTATTTACTATCTTACATATTTAGGCTATTAGGGTTTTAGAGAACACAACAATATTAAAATTTTGACAACAGAATGCACAAATGAATAAATAAGCATACTTTCCTCCCATCTTGGTTAGTGAAGTTTTATCTAAGGCTGGACAACACTAATTCTATTTTACAAAAAATGCAGGCTGATAAAGAGTGTTAAAGTGTAAGTGTAGCTTTTCAAGCAACGTACTTCAGAAAGATCTTCTGCAGTAGCTTTTTTTTGTTGTTTTTATTTTTGTTGTTTTTTGTTTGTTTGTTCTTCCAGTTACAAATGCAGAAAGAATCAAACAGAATGCATTTTGTTGGTGTCGGTGTCAAATCATGTTTGGTGTTTTTTCTCGATGACTGTGGACACCTTTGTTTACTGCCTGATTTTTAAAAAATGCATACAGAGTGGATATGGACATAGTAAATTACTGTTTTTTCCATAATTTTCCATGCACTCATTCCAGTGGGAAATGGTAGCAGAAGTGAAGGGCTGCCTAAGAAATGACAGGGAGACACAGGATTTTAAAGACCTCAGACATGTGTTTGCCATCTTAACTCCCCATCTATGCCATTGCAGATTTTGCTCTCTCTGGTTAATTTTAGTGTAACCTATACTACAAAGAAATGAAATATGCTAATTAATTAACTTCTGCTTTAATTTTTGAAATAGAAACTGATCCAGCATTGCCTTTGAAAGTGATTCTCCCCATATTTACATACAAGGCATTAAATCATATTTTTGGACTTTCATGGTGAAGCTAATAAGAAAATGCTGCTAGGTAAGTTTTCCAAAACTTTTTGTAGATTGTGGCATAATAGACCTTCGTCTTCCATGCACTGAGAAATTGTTTGGATGTAACAAACGCTGATACTCTTGTTGCTGTTCTTGTCTCTAATGGAGAAGGATCAGGACATTGTGGTTGTTGGAGGTCTTGATAAAACTCATTGAAGTCAGGAAGAACATTTTACTGACTTCAGGACTGCATGAGTAGGAGCAACAAGCCTAATTTTGAATTTCTTATGCTCCTGTTTAACTTTTGTTTAATCCAGATGTTCTTAAAAGTTGACATGGTCTCAAATTATTAACAAATTCCCTCAGTCTTAAAGATTTATTTCTGCCCCTCTCTATTTGCATAGGAGAACAGACAACTTTATAAAAAAATAAAGTTCATAATTTATGGCATTCCATCGTCAGAACAGAGAGGATAACTGTC
>VXBQ01014978.1:269054-327940 GCA_013400175.1 Phainopepla nitens | reverse complement strand
GGATGAAGGTATTTGTGTGAAGGGTCTCTGAAGCTGCTTGCTGGATACAGCTGGGAACTTGTTAGAAGTGTTTAAATACCGAATTTGATCAGTCATTTAAAAAAAAATGCTCTTGTTCCCTGACGTTTGGGAGGTAACTTTATAAGGTGGTCACTATGCAGTTAGTGCCCTGCTCCAGGGAAGGGATACCTATGCTGGTGTGTTGGAAGGTTTTGAAATATCTGCTGTCAAGATTTTAAATTCTTTCATGTCTCTTTTTTTTTTTTTTTAAACCAGATTTCTTTTTCCTATATTCCTCCCCGCCTCCCATTTCAAAATCTGTGCAGCTTTCAGGTTTGTTGGAGGTCACTTGTGCTTCTCAGAAAGAGACACAGGCTACTTGTAAAAGCAGGCTCTGTTTAACTCCTTAGATAAATAGTTGTTGCTTGCGTAAGGCATCACACTTGGATTGGGTTTTACTCCCGAATGAGATGAATCCAGCCTGGCCAAAGGAGCTGCTTCCCTCAAAAGTCTGGATGTTGCTGAGTGCCCTTAACCTGGTTTTTTTTCGGAAGCTTGGAGCAGTCTTGGGGCTGTAAGTGGTTGTGTCCTTGTGTGTGGTGGGTGAGCAGGAGGGTTCAGGTTCTGGGGGCTTGTTCGTGGCTTTGGGAAGTTATTTGGATGTCACTTTTATGCTTTACTGGTAAATAGGGGAGAAAGGGCAGAAATATAAATAAAGAGTTATGTCCATGTTCCTTAGTAGGTGAGGTCAGATCTCTGAGCAGTTGTCTAAAATGGGAGATCGATTGATAGCTCTCCCCTTGAAATTGAAGGCTTTGATGCCTAAAAAACTTGCATTTTTGTGAGGCTCATCTTGGAAATAGTGAGGGCTTCTATATTGTTGGAGAAGTTGCTCCCAGCTACTTTTGACTGTAAGGCCATACGTGAAATCTCTGTCTTCTTGCTTTGCTAGTGCTGACTGCAGAAGTATGGGGGTAGATTTAAAAAAAAAAAAAAGGCCATCAGGTTTGGGGGGGTGTTTGAACAAAAAATTATTTCTTTGCAGCGTAGGAGTGTTTATGTAACTCTTTAGTTCCTTTTGCTTGTGAGGTGGTACTTCCACCACGAGGCCTGGTGTGGCTCGAGAGGTTTCTGATGCTTTCCTCTGTTTTGGCAATGTGGAGCGTGGGGTATCTAGGATAAATAAGGTGCTGTGCCCTGCCTGCCATGTCTCCTGAGACCTGGTTTGGGGTAGGCATGTGTGATTCTGTGCTCAGATGTTGTGGTTTTAATGGCCTGTAGTATTGTATGTGGTGTAAGGGCTTCGTTAATTTCTGTAGCAGCTGCTCGAAATTTTAGTGTAAAAAAGCCAGTTGAGACAGGCAGAGGAAGATTTGACAGCTTGGAATAAGAGTAGGCATCCACATCAAACAAGTGGCTTCGGAGTCCTCGGCAGAGCGAGTGCAAATATGCATCTAACTTGCATAACTCTGCAGTAACTTGCATAATGTGCATTGTGTTCTTGCTATTGGTTTGTCTTTGGCAGAAAATCATGATGGTCTTCTTAGCAGAGAAGGAAGGAGCTTTTCAGGCTTCGTGTTAGCAGGGCTGGGCTGGGGGAGAGGGGAAGGAGGAGAGCTGGAGTTGGAGATGAGGAAACTCCAGCGTCATCTTCAAGCAGGAGGTGAATTATCTTTTTTTTTTTTTTATTATTTCGGCTTTTGGGGTGTGTGTTTTGTTGTTTTTTTTTTGAATGTGGTTAGAATTGCATGCGTTGGATTGACGATGAGCTCTGTGGTAAGCCTTTCAAAGCAGTCCAGAGGAACTTTTGCAGAGCAGGAGAACCGCGGGTCTGTCCGTCCGTCCTGGGCTCTGGAAGGAGAGCGCTGCTTGCTCCAACATCTTCCACTACAGGTTTTCCCAGTGCTCGAGGTACGGAGCTTGTGGGAACCCGTTGCTCTGCCTGCCTCCCTGGCGTGGCTGCACATGGCATCACCCAGTTTTCTGTCAGATTTCTGAGCGGTTTTAGCAGAGCCCTGGGGTCCGGTGAGCGAGAAAGAGCCCGGAGCTGAGATAGGGAATCCAGATAAGGCTCCTAAGCAGGAGGCTGGTGCGAAGTGAGTCTTCGCCGCTAATTCAGGTTGAGCTCAGTGCATTGGTACAAAATGGCTCTCAAATATGTTAAGGCATAGTGGATTAACTCTCTGCTTCATGAAATCCAGAATCGGCTGAGGCTGAATTCTGGAGTTTTGTGATACGGTGAAATACGGCGGCACTGTGCTGTGTGAGCCAAGGCTGTCCAGTTTAATGAAAAGCTGTTTTTTTTTTTTCCTCCCGAGTTTAGTATTTGGCTGCCGAAGTAAATTCCAGGTTACTAAGTGGCATGTGGTGGCTTTGGGAATCAGAGTTTTCTTAGGGTTGTTGAGACCTTGTGTTGGTGTTTCTTGTGGGAAAAAAAATAGTTTATTTTCTTGCTGTTAAGCTGGAGAGAGGCAGTTCCAGAGTAACTGAGCAGCTGCTAAATAATGCATGTGTATACCTTGAAGGTTTTGATTTTTTCCCAAGATTTTTCTTTTAAGCTTTTAATCAGATGTGAGACCAGCATTTAGCTCGATTTAATTTTTTAAAATGTATTTATATTTTAAAAGGAGTTCGATGTGCAGAATAGGCTTTTGCCAGATTTCTCCTGTGTGAGGGAGCGGGGTTGGCAAGAAACAGAGCTGGTTCTCTCGTCCTGGGGCAGTTATGTTTTTTGGTAAATACTGTGTTTTAAAAATAAAAATGCTCAAGCATTTTCTTGCTAGTTGAGGTCTATTAAATAGCTTTTCAGGTAAGTGAAGCTGTGGCAACTTGTTAAGGGGGAGCTTATAAACGCTAAGAGGGATTTGTTAATGTTTGTTTTTTAAGAAATGGCAAGAAATTTTGAAGGTGGAAAAAAACAAGTCTTGGTATGTGAACCATTCCCTAATATGTTGCCACATGGTGGTGCACTGGATTTAGTTGTCTGTCAAAATGAAAGCTGAGCGTGGAAGGTTTGCTACAATCATATTTTATTATTATTATTATTATTGTAATGTTCTCAAATGCCTGTGGTGTTGGCGCTGCTGGAGGATTTTGGTCCCTATCTGTGTTGTTAAATTAGTTCTAGAAAATAGAAACTTAGGTTCTCCCAGCTGGAAGTGATACGTAGGTGCCTGGAAATACTTTGAACACTAAATTTGTGGAGAATTCAATTCCCTGTTAGTTTTTAAAGTAACAGAAATAGTAGTTATTTGCAGAAATATTTCGTGTTGTGGTCATCTGGCGCTTCTGGAAATTGGAAACATTAACAAACTTGAAGCTAAAATGGACACCTAAGTATGTGAAAAGAGGTTTGTTTTATCGGGGTAAATCTGAGCAACTAAGAAAAATATAAATAAAAATTACGAAGAAAAGCTGAAAGTCTGGATCTCTGTAAGTCAGTACAGAATAAAATCAACTGGTTATTTTATTATTATTTTATTAATTCATATTACTCACAGGCCTCTAATGTAAAATCTGTATGGTTAAATGTCTAGAAAACTGAGCAGTGCTGACAGAGCTGCTCTGAGGGTCACGTTGAGAGCGTGGTCACGGATGGGCAACAGGCATTCAGTCCAAAGAAATGAATTTCCCTTTTTTTACCTGCCTGCATTAATTTGATCCTCATAAATGATGCAAATTCTTTGCTGTTTCCAAGTGCCAAGTTAAATAGTAGTGAAAAACAGTCCAGTCCTTCAGGTACCTCCTTCAGCCTGTGGTGTTTTGTTTTCTGTCTTCAGTTACATCTTCCCTGACTTCTCTAAAACTGGCCTGTCAGCTGAGTGTCTGTTTTCAGTTGTTTGGAGTAACAGAATGTTTTAATGTCCCTACAGATGTGAATTGTCTTCTGCAGTAAATTACATGAAAAGTTGCTCACACTGGAACCTGAACCATTAGAGTTGCTGGGGTTTTTTTTAAACCACAGAGTGAGTGAGTCCCTGAGGATGTTTTCACAAACTTTTTTGCCTTCTTTTCTTTCAAACAGAGTTGGAAAAAACAGCAATGAGAAGAGCAGTACTCATTATAATTTTAAATAAGGAGTTCTGAAGATCTCAAGTTAAAAGCCAAAATAAGTGTCTTTAATTGTGTCTTCAATTAAAAAAAAAAACGTTTTGAGTATAGCTGAAAATACTTTGAATGTACTTTTTTTGCCATTACATCACCAGGATTCAGAGTACTCAAACACTTGAACATATGTTAATGATCCTGAGACATTGTCTCAACAGATTTTTATAATATTGACTTCAGAACTTTAACACTAAAGTAGCATTTAAAGGAGAGGAAAAAAAAAAAAAAAGAGATGTGGAAACCACTCCAGCAGTCCACTGGAATGTGAATTGCTCACGGAGGGTAAAATTTTAAATCATTAACTAATGACATAGTTGTTATATGAAACCAGAGTAGCCATACAGTAGGTTTTATGTTCCAGGGAGACTGTAGTAACCTGCAGTAACCCAAGATTTGATTTAGAGTCACAGTTAACAGGCAGAAGTGCACTGGCAGATGGGAACAGTAATTTGCCTGAATATCAGATATTCAGGCAGTCTGTAACCTGCAGTGTGATCATTGCCTCCCAGTGCTTGTTGTCACCTCAAATTCATACTGGTTTCAATGTGGTGATTTAACTAAAATTTTAAGAAGTTCAACATGCCTTTATATTTAAAAAAAAAAAAAAAAAGGACCCCAACAAAGTTGACCTACATTTTGTTCATTCAGAATTCAGAAATGCAAATAGCATTTTCTGTCGTAATCAGTAAAACGCGGCGTGATCGATGCCACGCTTCAGCTTTCAGGGTTTGAGCTGAACATTCCAAATAAGCCTCTGGATAACGGGTCCATTTTTGTTTCTTCAAAGGGATAAAAACTGAAATGCTGAGGAGGCAAAAGGCCAAGAGGAATGAAAGTCCCTGACTTGGTCATTGTTGTGAAGGACGTTCCTGTTGCCCTCATGGTTAGGTTTTGCTGTGGGAAGCTTGTTTTCTCATCATGGAACACTTCATTTATGAGCTGGAGTGTCATGTAAAAGTTACTATTCTGACGTGCAAATGGTTGCAAATTGGATCTATCCCACAGTTTTTATATGCATGTCAAATCTCAGCTCTTCCCTCTGTAAGCAAGTGCACTTTTCTTATCTGCTGAATTTTGAGTTGCTGGCAGTGACCACCGTGGTTGGAACTCAGTATTAAATTTTCAGTTAAAAATCCAGTTTCAGGCAATCCTGGATATGGAAATGATAACTTAGGGGTTGAGTTTGTCCATTACTCATGCCCAGCCAACAGAGATTTAGACACTTGTATTGGAAGTTTTTCTGTCCACAAGAGCTAATTTTTTTTTTTTTTAAAGAATAGGAAAAGCAAAGGCAGGTCTGATTATCTAGATTCTTCCATAGGTTTTGCTCACTGTGTGAATCAATAAGATAAAATGTGGCTCATCCCTCTTTCTCCTCCCTGCCTGGGGGATATATCTTGCTGGGAGAGCAGTGAGGAATGTGGATATATGTAGGACTAGGAAGGAGCAGAAAGCTGCCAGAGTGCTCCAGCCTGTTTGAGGGACAGAGCAGAGTGTGAACTCCTGCCTTTTGAGGCTGTGGAGCCCAGGCAGAGGCTGGTGGTGGGACAGGGAATACTTGTGGTGTTTGGGATGGGCTCTCAACCTGCCCAGACCACTGCTGGGCAGTGGGTGCTCCCCTGCTGAAGTCTGAGGGTGTCTGCCCACCCGTTTGGGTGGTTTTTTGTGTCCCCTTCTGCCAGCTCAGAATTATTTCCAGAAAGGGATGGAATCTTCCAAGCTGAAACGAGAGAAGGGCTGATAAAACTACAACGGGCCAAGCCTGTCTAGATGTTTATAAAGATCACATCTGGATTGCTGGTGAGGATTGTAAACCATCCCATGCCTCTCAGCTGTGGAAACCTGGCTGGAAAAATCTCCCAGAAACATTCAGCAACATCTCCTAAGTCTCCAAGAGTTGGTGGATGTTCCTGATCTAAGGTGTACTTCCAGTGCTGATCTCAGAGTGCCTTCTCACTGGGTTTAAATTGTTTGCTGAAGTCCCAGAGCTGTAGGCAGGCACGGAGTAAAGGAGCCTTTTGTGCTTTAATGTCGTCACAGACACTTTGAGGAGTTTAATGTTGGAAATGTTAATCTGTACATTCTGCTTCTGCTGGAGTTTGAGGGGAGCTCGCTTTATTTCTGCTTGGAGAGGTTGAGGCGTAAAACGGCCGTGGATGGGATGAATATGGAAAGCATAAGTAGCATCTAAATAGATCTGAGTGAAAATACATCCCATGTGATCTGCTGTGGTATAATTTTGGCCCTTTTTTTTTTTGTATTTCTGGAATGTTTGCTGTAAAAACAGGAAAACAAATCCAAGAGTCTTACGCAGTCCAGTTCTTCCAGTACCAGCTGCTGCTGTGTAACACAGCTATTAGCAGTAGAAATATCAACTTTACCCAGATGAGCAGAGGAGGTCCTGTTCTAAAGCTTGCAGGCTTTATTCAGCCTGTTATCAAAATGATCACTTGCAAAGTGCCACTTCTTGTTTTCTTTGTACAAGATAATAAAGTATGATTTGTAAAAAGAAGAACCCAATTATTACAAGTGATTGGCTGTACTAGAAATGAGAATTCTATTATCTAGGAAATTTATGGCGAGTTAAAGCTGAATAAATATATGATAGACTTGGATTCTAAGGGTGTCAGGGGCTTTGAAATGAGATTTTTTTTCTTTATTTATTTTTTCAAGAAACTGTTAGTTTCTTCTGAGTGTTTATTAATATATTTAAAGTCTGACAGATGGGAAAATAAGACTCTGGAAGACCTATTTTGCACAGAGGAGCAGCCCCAAATGATGGATGCCTGATCTGTCAAGTCTAATGTATATGTAACTTTTAAAATGTTGCTAAAATATCACGACAGGTTTGTAGGAGGCATATATTTCAGGAACCTCAGCCTGCAGTTACAGTTTGCATATTGATGATATTGTTTAAAGTCGAGTCGTCTCTGCTGAGTAGCTGGCCAGTTGTTTGCTGCCACTGTTGCAAACCTTATTTTCCTGGTAGCAAGTGAAGTATTGATTTTTATTCACTGCCCTGCTCTCCCCCACCCCCACAGCTCTCTGCTTCCTGACTTATCCTCCAGAATTCCCAGCGGAATTGGCAGTAAAATGAATCTTGCTGTTTCCTGGCCTGCTGTAATCAGCAGTAAAATTTGAAACTTTCTTGTTTATTTGATGATTTGCAAAGCTTGGCTGTTCCCTTGGTGTGTGGGACTCCTCCCCTGGCCTCTGGGAGCCAGAGGGTGGGATGTGCTTCCAGTTCTTGGAGGATGAACCTCTGGGAACACCTTGGGCTAGATAAATCAGTTTCCATCCCCATAATCAGTGTAAAGAAGCTCTGCCACAAAGGTGTTGTCACAGTGGGCATGTGCAGAAGAATCCAGGTGTGTTTTTTTGAAAGATACGAATTTTATACGAAGTGATTCTGAGCATGCATTTAACAATTGGCAGACAGTGCTGCTTTATTTCTCTCCACAAAAGCTGCCTTGTATTTTCATGCCTGAATATTTACATACTTGCATTCGTTACCCATGAGTGCACGTACATGTGGTTACCAGAGATCTGGTTACAGGAAAGCTTTCACAGGATCACAGAGTGCTTTGGGCTGGAAGGAACCTTACAGCTTGTCCAGTTCCACCTCCTGCCATGGGCAGGGACACCTCCCACTGTCCCAGAGTGCTCCAAGCCCCATCCAACCTGGCCTTGGGCACTGCCAGAGATCCAGGGGCAGCCACAGCTGCTCTGGGCACCCTGTGCTGGGGCCTCCCCACCCTCCCAGGGAAGAGTTTCCTCCTAATATCCCAGCTAACCCTGCCCTCTGGCAGTTCTAAGCCAGTCTCCCTTGTCCTGTCGCTCCAGTCCCTTGTCCCAAGTCCTCTCCAGCTTTCTTGGAGCCCCTTCAGGCACTGCAAGGGGCTCTGTGGTCTTCCAGAGCCTTCTCTTCTCCAGGCTAACCTCCATAACCCTTCGTTTGTCTCCATGCCAGAGGTTCTCCAGCTCTCAGAGCTTTTTCGTGGCCTCCTGGTGTTTCTGCAGCAGATCCACCTTGGTAAAGCTCAGAATGGTTGGTGTAGGTTTTGAAGTTGGTTTGCAGTGTGAGGTTTGCCAGTTTTTCCTAGTGATAGTCAGATAGAGGCATTCTGCAGAGCAGAGGTCAGTAATGACACATTCCTAGAAAATATTTAATCATTTATATACTTGCTTCAGCCAAGCACAAAGAAAGGTCTAACATTTACCACTTGGAGAGAAAGTTACAGTTATAAAGTATCTCATTACACCTTCACAAAACCATTTAAAATTTTTAAAAATGGGCTTATGGAACTTCTTTCAACTAAAATTGGTTAAAGGTACCCATTAACTATTTGATCAATGCAGTGCAAAGTGAAGCATTTCAGGGAAAACACTTCAAGTATGTATTTCACAGGGATTTTTGGAATTAATCTTTGACCTTTTGGGGTTTTTTTAAAATTCTCTCCCTTGCCTTGTTTTGCTTTCTTGCCTTTTTATCTTCTCATCAGAAGATCTGGACTGCACCAGCTGCCTCTTTGTGCTCTGATGCTGTTGAAGCTCGAGGGGCTGAGGTGTTTGGGGGCTGTGTCCAGGGGTAATTCTGGTGTGTCAGTGCTGGGTTAGTGGCTGGACTCTGTCTCAGAGATCCTTTCCAAGCTTTGTGATTCTGTGAGAAGCTGTGATGGATGTTTGGGGCTGAGGTGGTGCAGTGAGGAGGAGCCCTGGACAATACTGTAGGGACAGACTGTCTCCTGAGAAGTTGGCCAGGGTGGTGTAGGAGCTGTCTTGTAAGGAGACGTGTTGTATGTGTTGAAATTTAGGAAGATAAAGGTCTTTTATCACCTCCAACAACCAGTGGATGTTATGCTGTATTGAAAGGGAGGAGATGCATGAAAAATAACCAGAATAATAGAGTAAGTACTCCAGGGCTCTTCCTGGGGTACAGCATGGCTTGAGAGTGAAAGGCAGAACGTCCCTTTTGGGTTAAAGGAAATGTTTGCTCGTGCACCGTGCAGGTGACCTGTGTAACCCGTGAAGAAAGGGCTTCTGAAATTGTTTATCTGGGAGTTCCTAAACAGGATTAACTGGCAGCAATTTGCATTTGTTATAACTGATGCAACCTTGCAAAGGTACTAAAAAGCACTGTTATAAAGGTACTGATTTTGTTTCAGCATTTGGATCGTGTGTCATCAGTCATGGAACGGTTTGGATTGTAAGGGACATAAAAGATCCTCCTGTTCCAACCCCCTGCCATGGGCAGGGACACCTCCCACTAGATCAGGTTGCTCCAAGCCCCATCCAGCCTGGCCTTGGACATTTCCAGGTACGAGGCAGTAGAGGAAGGAAGGGTAAAATTTCATTTTCACTGATAACTTCAAGTGTTTGTGCTTGTATTTATCCTGAACTCACCAACAGTTTTCCTGTGCTGGGTTATGGGTGCTGGAAGATGATTACCTTTGCCAAGTCATTTGTTGGCCAACTGCCAGTTCTCATTACTTTTTTTGATGTGAAGCTGGTTTTGTTGAGAATTCACAGTTGAAAATGATTTTGAGAGTTTTGGAAGTGGAGAAGTGGAGAAGGTTATGTTAGCTGGGGAATTAAGGAAAGAAAAGGAAAAGAGTACTGAGTGCAATCTGCAGAGCGATTCATTTGCTAATTACACATTGACATAAATTGGAAAGTCCCAGAAGGAGGGGGTTTACAGCATGACTGGAAAACAATTTGCATCTGTGTAGAGGTCTGTGCTTATCCACAAAGGAATGAGATTTTAACTGGATTTGTTTAATCGGGTTTATCATGAGTGCATAGTTATGGGCTTCCTTTTTCCTCACATTGCAGGATCTCCTGTCTTTCTGGAAGATTCCCTCTTTTGTTGAGATTAAATATGTCAAAGAAGGCTGTATGGTGAAGTTTAATGGAGATTGAAAGTGAAACCTAAGAAAAACCAGGAAGTGTCCTTCTGAATTTTATAGTGGATTGAATACATGAATGTTTCTGGCTCCAGATTACCATGATAAAACTGACAGCTTAATGAACACTCAGCCCTGAAATTCAAATGCCTTTTTTTTTTCCCTCCTCTACCCTCTAAGAAATCTGAAACACTCCAGCAAATTCTTGCTGCCTCCACTGGGAAGGTTGCTAATAATTAATTGTACACACTAATTGTGTGCTAACTAGTATTGCTACAAAGAGCATTCAGTGTTAGTATTATGATAGTTTGGGTTTTTTTTCCTATAAATCTTTCATACTTGTTGGTGCCAAACGTTACCCTACAGTTGCCTCTGCTTTCCCTTTGGTAAACATGTCATGATGGAGAAAAGACAAAAATCTGAACAAAACTAGAAATCAAACTTGACAGTTTTGAAATAGGAATCTGTTTGGGTCTCATGCCTGTATTTACTTGTGCTGTTACTGCTGCACATCCTTATAAATTACCTGTTTAGCATCGTTCTGGCAGGCAAGGGAGCTCTGAGAGCAGATTGTTTTTAAAAACGTCACTTGTGGCAGTGATGGATTCTTTTCAGTGCCTTTAAATCAATCAGTTGTTTATCTTAAACCTACGAGCTAAATACTGTTACTATCTCATGATACGAAGCTGTAATAATATTAAAAGGAGAAAAATGAGCTTTCAGACCAAACCTGCCCCAGATGCAGGAAACAACCTCAGCAGATTGCTAAGGACCAGGTGTCCCTGGATCCCTCAGTCAGGTGCCATTTCCATGGGATGCAGAGTAGCATTTAGTAACTAAAAAGAAGAGATCAGAAGGAGGTTTTTCTTTACAATTTTTCAAAGTGTCCTTTCAGGAAAAGTCATAAATGGAATGAAACTCTGCCATTTCATTTTGTGTAATATGCTGGATTAAGCCCTGAAGTACAGAACTTTGTTGACCTTGTGCAGTTGTGTTTCTGTTTAAATACAGTTTCCACAGTGGTGAATTTCTGATGCCCTAGATGGTTCTGGTTCTTTCCCTTGTCACCCAAAATTATGTTTCACCAGACTCTCCTCAAATAACACTTGCAATCTTCTTAAATTGTAAATCCAAAAATACTGATTGGAATTTTGCACCATAAAAAAAAATTACCCCTGCTCCTAACAAAAAAAAAAACAAACCAAAAAACAAAACAACAAAAAACCAACACAAACCCCACCCAAGAATAAAATTAAGCAAACTGGAATAAAGCCCAGAAAGAATTCCCAGTAACATTAGCAGGGATGTAAGCTGTGAGTGTGAAACTACTCCTGGAAATGTCGAAGGTGACCTTGTGGTGGTGACCAGGAGGACACAGCAGTACAATTTTTAGCAGGGTGACCTGGCACTCAGCCTGTACAAACCACTCTGCAGCCCCTTGAGAAAGAGGGATGCTGGTGTACAAGGGTGTGCATTTGTCTGAGTAATGTTTGTACTAAAACATAGAAGTAACTCTGGTTTTATTTTGGAAATGCCTTCAATGGGCACTAAAAGACAGATAAGAGTGAAATAAGTCTGGGCTGACTCATTGCAGAATGTGCTGAGATAATCCTGAATTCCTCTTAAGGTTAATATCTGTTTAGTTTAGGCTTTGTTTATCCTTGTGCTCTGGATAGGGGGTGTTGGAATTCACTTGAAATAATCTTAGAAATTCATAGGTAAGAATTCATTGTTTTTTCAGCAAACAGTGCACACAGTAATTAGCCAAAAAAAAAACCAAACCAACAAACTTGATTTTTTTTTTTCTATTGCTGATGGTGAAAGGCTGAAGTAAAATGTTTCCACTGGCCACTTAAAATATCAGGTGGAGTCAGATGGGAAAACAAAACTTTATGGTGCTGTTTTTAAACTGTTTTCCAGTGACTGTCAGCCCAACACATGCTGCTCTTTAAAAAAAAAATACTCTGCAATTTTTCTTATGAAGATGATTTTTGAAGTCCCACTGTAGGTGGTCTTTGTGTGAAAGCCTTCAAGTAATGGATGGCTTTACCTTCTCTTCTGCTAATAAGGTCAGTAAAGGTTTCTCTTTTGGATAATAATAACAACAAGTTTCAAAGGCATAAGAGTCCTGAGTGGAAAACACGTTCAGAGTTTTCAGGTGATTGGCAGCTGCTGCTGCTAGGAAGTGTTCTACAGGAATAAACTGGTTTTCTTGCTTTAATTAGGACCATATGTGTACAGCAACTGTGATTATCTGGGAAGCTGCATCCTGTATTTTCAAATAGCTGATAAAGTGTTGCAGTTGTGGAAATGACTACCAAGTCCAGTGGGCAGATGTCTTTGAAAACTCTTGGTTTTGCATTCTATTTATTCATTGAAAGCAATCAAACATGGATTGAGGTTTGATGGTCTTGTGCTGTAACAAAATAAATACTGAATATTTTCCTCAGGTGATAAAGTAGCTGTTTGGACCTAGTATCCAAAAGCATGCTTTAAAAACCCACCAAATTTCAATTTACTAAGCAACTAAAACACCTGTAAATTGTTTGCTTTGCAAAGTCTGCATGAATTAACTTCTCTGTAAACAGTTGTGTTGCATGGTACATAATAGCAAGAAAATATATTGAACAAGAGAAATTAATATGAACACTTTACATTCTTGATTTGTGTTCTGGTGAAAGGAACCATCAAGTATTTGCTAGAGAAGTCATTTTTAATTCTTCTAGAAACAATTAAAGCCTGTCAGCTGAAGGGAGGGCTTGGATGTGGACCTAAAGATACTTCTTTGGCAATGTTTGGGTAAAAGTGACCACTAACACCCTTCCCTCTGGAAAACATCCCATCTATTTATAGCACTTCCCAGAGGATAAATGCAGCCCTTGGAACAGTCACAGGAAATAATACAAATGTGCCTCTAGCCCATGAGCTGCCTTTTGGTCCAAGTAGCCAAATAAGCCACTTTTCTTGATTGCTGGGTGACCACATCTCATTTTTCCTGCCCTGTGTGGAGCCAGGAGGTGCCAGGAGATGTCCCAGGGCACTCCCTGCCCATCTCTAGCTCCTCCTTCCGATGGCTGGCGCTTTTTGTTGGTTTGGTTTGGGTTTTTTTCTGTGTTTATTCACAAACACCACTGTGTATCCATTTCAGCCTTTTTCAGGAGAAGCTGACCCAGCTGTTCTGTTGTCCCTCAGCTGTGGATGTGTGACTGAAAGAGGCAGTGTCCTGCTCATCTCTGATCCTCCCAATTTGGCAGTAATTGTCTTCCAGGCAAGGCTTTCTGCCATCAGTGGTATTTTCAGTTCAGTCATTTGGCTTGCTTGGAGGGGTCCTCCATAATGCAGTACTTAAAAATCTGGTAGGACTTTTTCAGTCAAGTATTCAAACTGTTGCTGGAGCCATTTCCATACTGAAGAAAGGAAATATTGCTGTGCCTGTTCCTTACCAGGTGCTCAGCAACAGGAGGATTTTCCTTTTTTTGGTTGATGTAGTTTGAGGTGAGGGCATTTTCCATTTTGTTCCACGTGTTTGAGTAGTTTTTGGGTTTGGTGGGGTTTTTTTAATAAGACATTTCATAATAAAAATTTAAGTGTGGCTTTGTCCTGTGTGCATGTAAATAAAGTGGGATTGTCTTAAAAGTTGATGGAAGAAACACGAGTGCTGTAGGATGCAGCTGATCCCACTGTTGCAGGTGTCTGCTTTAGGATGAGATGAATCTTGGGGACTCCATTAGCAGTGATGAAGCCTGTACAGATTTTTCAGTGACTTCTGTGCAAAGATGGAGTTCCAGATCCTAATCTGACAGCTTTGTCACCAGCTTTGTCACACTGTGTGTCAGCACTGGGGTTTGGCTCCCTCGCAGTGTAACCAGGGATACGGACTTGCAGAGTGCCACCATTTAGCTCCTCTTCACAGGAGAAGGAGAAGAAGAGGGGAAAACTTGGCAGAGGAAATTCAGTACTTGGTGGTGGTGTTCTGCTTCTCTAAGTTTAGCAGCCTTGGGGGTGGTTGTTAAAACGAGCTTTCAGATTTTGAAACCTTGTGTTGGGAGCAGCGTTAGGTAATGTGGTGCTTCAGCATGCTGGAAGTCCATCGGTGCTGCCAAAGCCCCAACACCTAACCTGGGTGAATCTAATCAGTAATTCAGTAAAAATGGAAGAGATTTAAAAGCTCTCCTCGTTGCAGGCAAGAGCTGTGTGGTGTGCTCACGGGTGAGCTCGAGGCAGAGTGTTTGAACTGCGGGCTGTGGTAGTTCCGTGTCACACCCAAGTCCCGTCGCTCTGCTCCACAGAAGCAAACCTGCTCTCAGCATCAGCAGGGGCTCGTTGTTTTGCCACTGTAGGGAAACTTCTTGTGCCTGTTATGCAGCCAGGAGAACAATATAGAGGGTTATGGAAAGGCTGCATTATTCCAGGGGCCTTTTGGAATGGCTTTCACGGTTTCTATAGGATGTTAGCAAATCACCCATTGCAAAAAGCTGCAAGTGAATTCGATAAAATATCACCTCTCCTGATTCCTCCTCTGATGGATTTTGTCAGCTGCCTTCCTGAGTGAGTACCACCAACTTTTATTGTGTTTATCCTTCAGCATCGCCACGAAATCTTGTCTTGATTGCTTGTTTCTGAATTAAATTATTTTTGCAAGATCGGGGTACTTTGCACGATTGTTCAGGAAAAGTCTTCGTAAGAAATTTTTAGTTTCCTGCTTTTTTGAAAAAGAGCATTTCCTGCTCTTTTTGCTGTGCATCTGAGGGAAATCAATACTTAATTCTGAAATGGGAGGGGGATTCATCTGGGATGATGACTTAACACTGACTGTAGAGGGAAATGGGATGCTGTTGTGAAGTGAGTGAAGAGATCACATGAACACTGCATTCTGACTGGATTTATCTTCTGTAAATTTTGATAGTGCTAATGGAAAAAAAGTTTCAAAACCTGCATCCCACTAGAAGAATTCTTTACTGTCCTGTTCTGTGCTATATTTCTCTTTTAATGTATGCAGGAAGCATAAATTTGCTGCAGTCACAGTAAAATGAAATTCTCATAGCTGCTTAGAACTAAGACTTTATATTGTTTTTAATAAATTTCATTTGACTTCCAGTGATTTTGGTCTTCAAGGTGCTCTTGGCAGTGGAGAGAAGCAGCAGTGGGGAAGCCTTGGCAGAGCTGTTCCCATGGCTTCTGTCTCCCTCCTAGCCATCCTTCTCCTCTTGTGAACTTAGAGCTGGGATATTTTGGAATCTTTTCTCATCCTGCAGGTATTTGTGCCTTGGCCCCCGTACAGGACTTTGTGTGAGCTGGTTCAAGGGGAGGCATTAACACAGGTATTTGTGGGTTGGGCTGGGAGGGGGTTGAATCTGCAGCCAGCTTTAAACTCCTGCCCTGAAATTCTCCCTTCGGACCAGATTAAATCATTCTGCAGACTCAGCTGTGAGCTCAGTGCTGTGATTTTTTAGTGGGGCTGGTCTGTGGCACTAAGGATGAAATTTAGCTTGCTGCTGGAGCTTGGCAGGGTAAGATTCATGATCAAAGTTTGCAATTTAGGAAATATTACGGGGCATTTAGCAGTTAGTGAAACTCTTAACTCTGTTCACCCTTCTTCTGTGATCAGTGATTAACAAGGTGGCATTTTATTTTCACTGGCAGACTGAGATTGCTTGCTCCACCTCTCCTGTTGATGTCCCAGGAAATAATTTAAGGAAATGAGGATCCCTGAATAGTTGGGATCTACAAAAAGAAGATAGGTCAGTATTTCTCTAGTAAATAGAAAACTGAGAAAAAGGAGAGCAAGGTTACCGAAAATTGGAGGAAAGCTTTTAAGCAATTCAGTGTGATGTAAATGTCAGTTAAAAAAAAAAAATCACCTTTCAGGTGTCACACAAGCCCTTTTTTAGGTTTTCTTCCTTGGCAGTATAGGTTTTCAAGATAAAAATACTAAGCTTTAACTTTCTGCTGCAGAAAAGTATTTAAGAGAAAAGGCTTATTGTTCATACAAGACTGGCAGACTAATGTTAGAGAGGGATTTTTTTTTTTTGAAGCAGTGGAGGTTTTTAACCTATTGATGTTATTTCAGCCATTGTAAATGCTTGTGTATAATTCTTTAAGTAGCTGAGGGTTAGTTTGTGCTCCTGTATACACACATGGAACAACTGTAGGGAAATATCTGTTGCCTGCTTTTGGGCTCATTACTGTGAGAGGAGGAGGTTCCAGGCTCCAGGAATTCAGGTTGGAAGGGACTCTGGAGGTCCATGTTCAGAGCAGGGCTGAGGATGCTCTGAGCATTCTCCAGTCAAATTTGGAGAGTATCTGCAGGGATAGGGATTTCACAGCCTGTCTGGAACCCTGTTCGAGTGTTTGATCTCAGTAATTCTGAATATTTAGGAGGAATTTATCCTGCTGCAACTTGGGTCTGTTGCCTCTTCTACTGCTCCTGTCTGTTCCTCCACGAGTCTCAGTCCATGTCCTCTGTGACCTCCTCAGTAGCTGCATCTGCCTAAAATGTTCACCTAGATGTGCAAGGGAGTAATAAAATGCCTGTTTGTCCAGTGCTTCCCTCTTACACAGGCAATTCTGTGTTTACTTAAATATAATTCATCTGCAGAGACCCTTCTGTTCCAAAATGTTTGTGGTGATTTTCAGTTTAAAGCCACTGCTTCAGTGTATCCTCATAATTGCCTTGGTTGTATTTATTTCCTGAAGATACTGTGGATATAGATTCCTCCTTAAAAAACAATAACAATTTTGTCATGCTCTCATCTAAGCCACTTTTTGGTTAAGCATAATCATCTGTTGGAAGTAGCTGCCCTCTTGTGCATGCACAGCTTTTAAGGTTTTCTAGAGTAAATAAAAATCCCACTTTCAACTAAGTCATCCTACATGTCAAAACTCCCTCAGAATTAAGTCACTTCATTTGAAAGGGATGTTCCTCCTTTCCAGCACTCTTTTGAAAAAGATTTAACTTGCTGGCTCTTGAGACACTCTACCCAAGTTACTGAGTGTTTCAGAAAAGTACAAATTGTTCAACTATCAACTTTTTTTTATTTGCCCAGTGATGTATCCAGAAAAATGATGTGAGGATGAGTAGTGTATATTCATCTTCAGTCTTGAATTCAGCTGGAGTTTGGATTCAGAATTTAGGTGACATTCTTTACCTCTGAAATTCTACTTTCTCTGCTTTAAAATTTGAAAGTTCTTAATAGCCCGTGGCAATTTTTTGTGGCAGTTTGATACATTTTCTGTAAAGCACACAGGTTCTGAGTCTTGATAGTTGCAGTAAGTATGAGAATGGCTCTTAAATAGTGTCGAGTGAATGTGGGGAAGCTTTGGGCAAAAGTGTTCCTGCTCTGCAGAAAATTAGAGTGAGGACTTTAATGGCACAAGGTGATTATGGCCTCCTCCATAGGTGAGATGATGATCCATAAACAGCTCAGTGTTCCTGAACAAGAAGCTTAAATGATGGGTTACATTCAAATAAATTTACGTCTGATGACTTTTTCTGTTTCTGTTTGGTTGTTTGGGGTTTTTTTCCCTAAATGTCTACCAATTTGAAGTAGAATTGGAGGTTGTGCTGTCAGGTGGTGTCTGTTGGGGCTTCATGTAGAGAAGATTGGGTTTTGAGGGAATGGCAGCATAGAAGACCTGGATGCTTTGGGTTTGGGAGCATTTTCAACCCTTCTTCCCTTCTGTCAGTTCTTGTTTGCTGAAGCTGCCACTCACATCTTCCTTCTGAGGTTACAGAAAATATCTGTTGAAACTAAGGAGGGAATTTTTTTGTGGCATTAGTTCTGGGGGCTCTTCGTATTTCTTTTCTTTCCTTTTCTCTTTAGCTTTTGTGAGTAGGATAATTTTCCTGCTGCTTGAATTTCCTAGGACATGTAGAACAAAAATATTCTAAGTACTGCTTTTCATCTATAAGACCCTGTGGTCTTATTTTACCACAGGACCTGCAGAGGTAAAATAACTTAATTCTTCATACAGCCTGCTATTCTCACAGCCTCAAGAAGCATTTTAATAACAACAGTTATTATTATTATCTTAGCATTTAATCAGAGTACCTTGAATGTTATTTTTCAAAGCAGAAGATTCAGAAAAATTAGAGGCTGTATATCCCCGTAGAAAATCTGTACCTCATTTTACAAATTCCTGTGAATCCTGTCTTCAAAGAAAAAAAAATATATAAAATTCTCTTTGTATCTCCCAATAAAATTCTAACATCTCCTTTTTTTGGCTTCAGCTTTACATTTAGCAGTGCCCTTTGTTTTATTGCTGTAACACCAACCAGTCCATAAGAAGCCAAGTCCAAACTGCATCATGATGGCAGGTTGTTTTTATTCTGTTAATTCTCTCAAATAAAACAATTTGTGTTAATTACTGCTTGGGTTTCTCACATTATTTGGGCAAACAGCTCTGTTACACTCAGTAGCACATTTCCTGATTGTTTGTTTGTTTGGGGAGTGTATTAGTGTTTCCCTTCAGTGTTTTGCTTTAAGATTAACATATCATTAAGCTGCATAATAAGACACAGTCTTTATTCTCGTGCAGTGAAATGGCAGGGGAAGGCAGGGCATAGTCTTGCAGTTGAGTCAAGAGAAGCTAAAAAAAAAAAGAAAAAAATCTCTAATTTGGTTTAGTCAGTGATTTGGGGCTCTCTGTTACGGGATAGCAAGGCCCAAACTGAAGCATCTACAGTAAAACTCAGTGTTTGTGGAGGTGGATTATTTGTCCATTTTTGCCAAATGTTTCAAAACATGGACTTCTAGTACCAAATTAATCCATGCAGCCAGGTTCTGCATAGTTGGGGGAAAAGTGTTCTCTGATTCATCAGCACTGTTTGGTATATTTTATAATAGATTGTGGGCTGTGTCTCTGGTATGGATTAACAGAGGTTTCTAATAACTGCAGTTTGAGAGATCACCAGTTGAAAGAGTCTTTGCTTTTGGAGGCAAGAAGCTCATCTCTGGCAGTGTGTTTTTTGACATGTTACTGGAAATCCTTCTGTGCACTCGCTCTGCTGCTATCTCCAGCTTTTGTTGTGGGGCTCATTTCAGCAAAACTGCTGTCAGTGAGAGCCTGTGAAGCAAAAAACCCCAGCAGCTAATCCACATGTGTTGTATCCATGGAGTTAAGCACTTCACTTCAATGGAACACACAATTGCATGTACAAAAAACCTCTCTCTACTGGGATGCTGCACCTCAGATCCTGTGTTCAGGTTTGGGTCCCTTGGTACAGGAAAGACTTTGAGGGGCTGGAGTGTGTCCAGAGAAGGGAATGGAGCTGGGAGTGGGTCTGGAGCAGCTGGGGGGGGCTCAGCCTGGAGAAAAGGAGGCTCAAGGGGGACCTTCTTCTCCTCTATGACTACCTGAAAGGAGGGTGTAGCGAGGTGGGGTCAACCTGTTCTCCCAGGGACCAAAAGAAATGACCTCAAGTTGTACCAGGGAAGGTTTATATTGGATATTAGGAAAAACTGCTTCGCCAAAAGGGTTATCAGACGTTGGAACAGGCTGCCCAGGGCAGTGGTGGAGTCGCCACCCCTGGAGGGATTTAAAAAAATGTGTAGGTGTGGTCCTTGGGGACAAGGTTTAGTGGTGAGCTTGGCAGTGCTGGCTTAATGGTTGGACTCCTTGATCTTGGAGGTCTTTTCCAACCTAAATGATTCTGTGGTTCAGTGATTCTGTGGTGTGACAACCTGCTGCAGCCTCATCTGTTCCTTCTTGAGTCTGGCTCCTTTTATAACCTGAGTTTAAACAGGAGTTGTATTAGGCAGAAGAAAGACAAACTTAAACGCTTAAACCACACAACCTTTGTTTTTTTCTTCATGCCTCATAGGGCTTTGCCTTTAAAATGTGATTCCACATGGAACAGATGGTGGTTGTTCCTCTTCTGGCTTTTCATAAGTGGTATATTCTCTTCAGTTCCTGTATTGACTAGTACCAAAAAGTGTGGGACACTGGGCTGTCTACTAGCAGTGCTCCACTTAAAGCTCAATGAGTAAAAGCATTTGGAAATCCTGTGCTCTGGAGTGTTTCAGAAAAACTGCTTCAGAAGTTCTTGGAACACGTGGGGTTCTGTTCTCACTGTGGAGCCTTGTGGTGCAGTCCTGATAGTTGTCCATCCTTGTCTGCCACTGATAATTGGTGGCTTCTCATTTCCTAAAAAAAATGGTGTGTTTGGAATGTGATTTATATTTATTTTTACACCACTGTCCACAAAAAACCTGGGTTCTTAATGTGCACTTTTCCTTAAAAAGAGTTACAGCCCTGTTGCCTAAAGAAGGGATCATCAGGCTGGAAGTTTCTCGAGTCTGACCTCTCACCATCACCTTCACAAGGGCCACTGGTTTTCCTTAGGATTCATCCTTTTCTCCTCACTCTCTTTTTGACTCCATGACCCACTTGTAGAGACAAGTGTGCCAAACAGGCTGTTAATTGCTGTGGTTGCTTTAGCTGGAATCTCTAATAAGACATCTCGTGATGGAAAGGTGGTTGCTTATGTTGAGAACCTGATAGATGAACATGTCACCAGCAACACAGAACACGACAAATGTGCCTCCAGTCATTTCATCCATTACTAAAAACCTGATTCTCTTCATCTGCTCAGCATGAATATATGTGCAGAACAGATTGGAACATTCCTGTGTAGACTGAATGTGGTGGTAAGAAAGATTTGTTGTTACAAGAACCTCTTTTAAGTTTAGGGATCTCCTGTGTCAGCTCTGCTGTGTGGTGACAGTGGTTATTGCTTCAGATGTGATGGGAACCCATTGGTGTCCCTCTGAGTTGTCATCATTGGCCTGGAACATTCTGTTTGTTCTTTTTCTTTTTGCATTCCTTGAACTCTTCAGGTTTTAATAGTTTAATGTTATAAACAGTTGAACATATAAAGTAATTTTCAGAAATAGTGTGGTTTTTAAAAAAAAAGTCAACCTGGGACAACCACAAAATAATTTTTATCTTTTCTTCTTATTTAATACTGATTAAAGTGTGGGTGGCCAGTTTATATCCTACCTGTAAGGAAAAGGAAATGCATAGGTGTTGTACAGACCTGTGTATTTTACCAGTGCCCCACACAGTCCTCAAAAGTTCATTTAAAAACACTACAGAATTGCACAAAAGTTGGTTGGTTGTTGTTTTTAGTCTTCTCTCACAAGCATTTAAGAATTAATTTTTGAAAATGCTTAAACAAGCAAAAAAATAAAAGGCATTAAAAAAACGCCCACCAAACAAAAATACTAGGGTTTGGTGTGGTTAATTCCAGAAGGGGAGCCTTGGTCTCAGTGACAGCTTTCTTAAAAGCAGCTGGCCAGAACTGGTCCATGGTGGATCAGAGGGCAAATGTGCCCTGTGAGGAGGTGCTTTTGTGGGGACCTGAGCTAAATTCCAGATGACTTTTGTGAGCTGTTCTGCCTTGCCTCTCTGGCAGTTCTTAAACTCTGAAAAATACAGCCTAAAATGGTCTTGGTAGGAAAGTAAGATTCATCCCCTAAGGATGACTATGCCCCTCTCAAAATGACTTTCATATTTCATCTGGACATGAAGATTTGTTATAGCACTTAGCTTTTAGATATCTGAGTTGTGCATTGGTGAGAAAAGATTGGTGTGAGCCACATGCTGAGGCAGGTGTGGCTGGTAAAAGATGTGGTTGTGAAAGGAGGGGAATACACAGGAAAATGCAGGATCTGTCACAGGAGGGAATTTCAGTGTGGACAGTCCTTCACCTGTGACAGGTGACACCTCCTTAATCACAGACTTGCAGAATGCTTTGGGTTGGACAGGACCTTGAAGCCCATCCAGTTCCACCCCCTGCCATGGCAGGGACACCTTCCACTGTCCCAGACTGCTCCAAGCCCTGTCCAGCCTGGCCTTGGGCACTGCCAGGGATCCAGGGGCAGCCACAGCTTCTCTGGGCACCCTGTGCTGGGGCCTCAGCACCCTCACAGGGAACAATTTCTTCCCCAAATCCCATCCAACCCTGCCCTCTGGCAGTGGAAGCCATTCCCTGTGTCCTGTCCCTCCATGCTCTTGTCCCAGGTCCCTCTCCAGCTCTCCTGGAGCCCCTTCAGGCCCTGGCAGGGGCTCTGAGCTCTCCCTGGAGCCTTCTCCTCACCAGGTGAGCACCCCCAGCTCTCCCAGCCTGGCTCCAGAGCAGAGGGGCTCCAGCCCTTAGAGCATCTCCGTGGCCTCTTCTGGGTTCATTCCAACAGGTCCTTGCCCTTCTTATGTTTTTGCCTTCTTATGTTTAAGCCGTGTGAGAACTTTGGAGATGCTGCAAGAGGCTGTCCATGGTCTCTGTTCAGACTCAGGCTCGTGTTGAAGGGTGAACTGAGATGTGCTTGGAGTGGAGAGGAGCAGTGATGAGGACCCAGGGCACGTCAGTGACGTTTGCATTTGCTGTTTGAAGGCTGCTGCCCTGTGCTGTGGGACATCATAACCACGTGCCCTAATTCTGTCCTTGCTCACCTTCAGGATCGTGCTCTTGTTGAGTGGTGGGGCACCCAGCAGCCCTGTGAAGGGTCTCTGTGACACAGTTATTAATACTTGAGTTTCACTTATGGGGTTATCAAGAAAGGATTGAAGATTGAGATGAAATGTTAGAAATAATGAAACTGACAAATAAATGGTAGCAGCAGAAGGCTGCTGCAGTGGACAAGTTTCATTAAAGCTCGTGTTTCCCAGCAGAACAGGCTGTAAAATGAGCACTGCTGGTGTCAGTGCAGTCACGTTGCAGGGGGGAGAGTTTTCCTTGGAAAACCTTACAAACCCTCCCTGTGCCTTCACTCAAGTCCCTGCCCTTAGCATGTTCCCTGTGTTGGGTGAGTGCTGCAGAGATTATAACCACAAAGGGTGTTGGTGAAATGATTTTTTTTTTGCAGTAGACACTTGGGGAAGGAGTACAGCAGGGCTTGATGTCCAGCACATCCTTCTCATATTCCAGCAGGCTTTGATGCAGGAAAGACAGCTGAGAGAGATCCCTAAGGGCATCACAGGTGATGAGGCACCACAGGACAAAAGTGGGAGGTGGCTCAGGAAGGGTGGCTGAAATGGTGACATTTATCAGAGGTTCAGAGAGAGAGCAAAAACATTAAAATCAGTGAGCTGCAGGGAGGCAAACTTCAGTAAGCTCTGGGAAGCTGGAGACATGACTTGGTTCCTTCAGATGCAAACCTGAAAGAAAAATAGGATTTAAGGTGATGTAGCAGTTTAACAGAGTTTTTTTTTATTGTGGAGATGGGCACAAGCTGTGCCAGTTCAAATGAAGCATGGAAAATAGAGTAGTTCACTAACTTGATAAGTTTTTCCAGCACAAGAGGAAGGAAGGAAGGAAGCCTGCAAAAAGTCTGCCCTAGTTTCCAATAGGGATGGTTTGAGCAAGAATATTTTTGCTTCCCTGGTATTTTTGGATGTTGTTTTTAATTTTTTCTTAATAAATTTTTTATGTTCTCTGTCTTGTGCTTGCCAGAACATGCACCTGGCAGTGGCTGTGGACAAGGCAAAGTATTATAGTAGTGAAAGGAGGACAAAGGATTTGGTTTGGTGCTCAGCAGGAAAGGGAAATCACCAACTTCTGACACTAAAATATTGTATTAAATTGGGGGAGGGCAGCTTGTATCAGTCTTTGGCGAAGACTTTAATTGGGAGCAGATGGTAAATTAAATCACTAGATGCCTAGTGGCTGGTGTGAAACTGTACAACTTCAGAACTGTGAGCTGTTACCTTTGACACCTTGGGAAGAGTAAATAAGCTTCTAAAAAAACCCTGTAAGAACTAAAATAGTGCTTAGGCTGCCTTATTCATAAATTCCAATTCCAGTTTTCAGAAAGGAACACAGAAACTTGAGAAATACTGCAAGAAACCAAGGAAGCCAATAATACCCAGCCGAATTTTCTTTTCAAAAAATAAACCATGCCACAGAGACTGAACCTAATTCTGTAATGGGGTGACATGGGGAGGAAAAACGAGTAGATTGCCACGAGCTGAAAATAAGCTTTTTAAGAATAAACTAGAAAAATGTTGGTCTGCATATAAGCTGCTGTGAAATGGGTCCAGAAATCTTTGCTGATGTATCAATAGTCCAGGGCCTTGAGAGGGATGTGGCAGGTGGGAGTGTCCAGGTCTGGTCAGTCATTGATGCCCTGGGTGATGCAGTGGAGCAGACTCTTGAATTTGCAGATGCTGAAATGGGAGCCATGCTGGGCTTTTCCACTAAAATTAGAAAGGGGCTGGATGAGCAAAACATAAATTGTGTGGTTTTCATATTACTTAATCAGATTATTTCAAGTTTTTGTGGAATAAATCGCTGCAAAAAATGAGAACAGCAAGACAACTGGTAGTGTTGCTAGACCTTAGAAAATCCTGAGGTATTTGTAGCAGTCAGATCTGACACGTAGCAGTAAGAAAAAAAAAAAAGAGATATGTCTGTTTACACATTCCAGCGTGACAGCTGATTTGTAGGAATGGTGAAGTCGTCCTGCTGTACCCTCTTTTGGAAAGACTTCTTCTCTGAGCTGCTGTGTAAAGCTTTGTCCTCTGGATTTGAGGTTGAGAGCTTTTCAAGGAGCTGGGAGAAAGCAGAGTGGAAAATCTGACCTGCAATAAAAGGCTGAACAAATTGAGAATTTCTTCTTTTTGTCCTGGGAAGGGCTATCCTGATTTTATTTATTTATTTGCATATCTGTCCCTGGTTTCTGTGACTGATGTGACCACAGCATTTCACCAGTGAGTTTGCCAGTAGAAATCACAGTACTGTTGATACTGGCATACAGGTTTTCATATAGAGAAGTTGTGTTGGTGTGGTTAATCCAGGTGTTGTCACTTCTTTTCCTTTCTTCCCACCTCTTGTTACTCCATTGTTAACCACTATATCTGTAGCTGAACACAAAATAAAGAGTAGTGAGGGTTTAAAAGCATCAGGTTCATTCATACCATGAGAAGCACCTTGAATCAGCAGTTCAGACAACCTGAAATAAATCAGAAATACTTGAGCTGGTGCTTTAACCAGTGCTTTAACTTCAGCTGAGTTCTTCCCTCCCTTTTCAGAAGGCACCTTTTCTCTTAGTCATATTCAGTTCTTTTTACAGAATACCTCCATTGTAAGGAGGATGCTTTAAGGTGCCTTTGATTTGTGGTGCCCTTTGCACATTGCCTGGTATTTCCGTGAGTAGCTGCTGTTCCTCAGCCAACCACAGGCATTAAAGAGACATCAGCTCCTCCAGACCAGGCTCTTGATGCAACAGTAAACAGCAGTTTGTTACTGTACATCCTAAATGTTGTAAAATTATTTAATGCAAACCCTGTAAAAGTTGTGGTAGAGTTGTGCTGATGCCATTTGAAGGAACAGTGAGTCTGGGATCCAGCATCCCAGAAGGATCCTGCCCTTCCAAAGTGCCATGCATGCATTTAAGCAAATTGCAGATGTCTTTATGTGTGGTGTGGAGTTTTACCCACAGTCAGTGATTGAGGAAGCACCAGAATAATTGGAAAGGATGACAGGAAGGCTTTTTTGCTCTATTTTAGGCTGTGAGGTTCAGGAAGAAGGAATTGAGGAAGCTGCTGGGAGGGGACACACAAACACAAATAGCATTACAAAACACGGTGTTTCAATATATGATGCTTGGTTTGCTGGGTTTTTTCCCCCCTGGAACATACTGGGATGAGCCTGGCAATGTTGTAATGGCCAAGAGACAGGAGAAGAGGGTTCATTCACCCTTTTAGGTTGAGAAGGAAACTGTTCTGAGTATGGAAGGGGCTGATGATGCAGTCCAGAGGCTGGCATGGAGCAAGCAGGCAGAGAAACTCAATAGCTTTCAGAGAAAAAAAGAGATGAATTAGAGTTGTAGATTACTCCTTCCTCATTTTGCTTCCTTGATCTGATGCTCTGGGTTCCCAGGCTGCTGTGGCCAAGCTCAATCTTCTTTTAACCACATCTTCTCCATCTTCCTCCCCATCTCCCACGAGTGCTGTTGCTTCCCCAGCCCCACAGGAGTGGAAGTTGCCTGATGAGTAACACTGAGACCTGTGAACAAAGATCTTGGGATCTCCCAGATTTTCTGGCCGTAGTGGTGTTGCAAAGTTCATTTGTACCTTTTAGATTTGGATTATCTGCTCTCTGCCTCGATGAATGACGTTCAGTGTGTTTGTTCAGCTGCAGGGATTTGTTAATCTTTCCTTCAGTTTTCTCCCAGAAAAAAAAAAAAAAAAGGAGGGGGAAAAAAGAGAACTAATCTCACCGTGAAGTTGAGCAAAGATTGGACTGTGAGAGTTTTCCGTGCCTCTTTTTTTTTTCTTTTCTGGGAGAGTACATTTGTAGTGGTAGCTGGAAGAGCAGAGAACTGAATGTGCAGGATTAAGTTTGAGGCCCCAGCTTCCTGTATAAGGGGAGAGGAGCTCACAGAGCCGAGGCAGCAGCCAAAAGGAAAAGGGTAATGGACAAACATAGTCTGTGTGGGTCAGGGCGCTGCTGGCCAGCTGCTCCTGGAGGGACTTCCTGCTCTGGGACACCAGGGACCTTGGGACAGTCACTGGCAGTGCAGAGCTGAGCACAGCAGCTGGCTGGGGGAGCTCCTCGTGGGTTTAACAGCTCAAACAGCATCAGGAATTTATTTCTGAGGGGGTTTAGGTGCAAGAGCTCCTTATGGATTTTGTATTTAAGACTAAGGCAGAGAAGGAGGAAAATAGAGGTTTGTGGGGGGAAAAAAGTAACACAAGAAATTCACAGGTCTTTAGTGGAAGGGACATGGGTTTGTAGGAGCTTTTTCATGGAACCTGCAAAGCCGAGCAACTTCACAGTGCTGATTCCAAACCTTGCTTGGAATTCACTTCCCTTTGAAAGCCGGGTTAGAAATGTATTTGTGACAGGGTTTACAGCTCCTTTCCACAATCTGTGATCTGGGAACAGATCAACAAACTGTGTTTGTAGATAATTCTCTGCAGAAGAGGCATGAGAGAGTCTCTGATTCCCATGTCTTGCACCTTAAATCTGCTTTTCTTTGGGGAATGTGAAGAGCCTCCTGGAAGTCCAACTCAGAATGAAGTCTTTGAATGCCAATAACTTAACGATAATTTAAAAAACTGTAATAAAATAGGTGAAGAAAACCTTGTTTTCTACTATTTTGCTGTAGTAGTGAGCAGAGTTTGCCAACTCACTTGGAACATGATGCCTTAAAGAGAAATTAGAAGTTATTTTGAAAGGGTATTGGGAGGGGGGATGATGAGTGGCTGAAATTTGTAGTTGCAGATATTCAGTCAAGTTCGTAACATTTCTTCCAATCACCTTAATAAAAATAACTCTTTTGCCATTTCTTCTCTCGCATTTGGCTCATCCTTCCAACAGGCAATGCATGGAAATCTTAGAATCATTTGGGCTGGAAAAAAACCTTTAAGACCATTGAATCCAGCCATTAGTCCCGCTCTGTGCTGCGACCGCAGCGTGGCCCAGCCCGAAACGGTGAAAGCAAAGTTTGTGCTGGTTATATTTGTCCCTTGTGCTGCAGATTGTAACGTGTGTGCTCCTTCTCAGAGGACACCTTGTCCAGTTCCTCAGAGTGTCATGAACTTGCTGCTGGCTTCCTGGAGAAGATGCTTGAAGCCTCCAGGGAGCTGAGCCCCGGCGGTGCCGCCTCCCAGCGCGCCAGGCGCAGACACTTAAAAATACTTCTCCCGTGGCCGCAGCACTGGGCTCTTGCTTTCTGATTCCTGAAACATCTGGGTTCATGCTCTGCAGTTTGTTTATTTTTGTACGAGCCTGAGAAGGGCTGGGAGCCTGAGAAGGGCTGGGAGCCTGAGGCCATGGCAGAGCCCTCAGCCTGCGGAGTCAGGGCTTGAACAAGTGGCACGGGATCGATGCGGCTGCTGTTCTTCGAAGGACTCCCCTCTTCCTAGAAGTTTTCATCCTTTCCCCAGGCACTTGCTTCCCTCCCTCTCTTCCCTCACGTCATTTTTGCAGCTGGTTTTTTTTTTTTCTTGTGGGTTTGGGTTTTATTTACATCCGCTGTTGGTAGCGTGGACTGTAGATGCCTCCTTGAAATCAGGATTCTCCTCCGTGTAAA
Organism: Phainopepla nitens; assembly: GCA_013400175.1. NCBI lineage: Eukaryota > Metazoa > Chordata > Aves > Passeriformes > Bombycillidae > Phainopepla > Phainopepla nitens. The sequence goes on along the minus strand of VXBQ01014978.1, from coordinate 299,892 downwards.
AGAAACTTGGTTTTGTGAATGGGTCAGAAAAATCTGTTCCACTTCAGATTGTAACACTGAGTTATGGAACAAAATGTCTTACACTCCTCATTGTGGATACGGTAAGGGATTATCTTTTTTAATGACAAAGCTTTACAGAATTGTTTCAGAATTGGGCTGATAAATGGGGAAATATTTTGTTGCAGCTTAATTATGGAGAACAGGAGCTTATGGTTTACCCTTATTTAAATATGTATATGAATCTTTTCAAAGTAATAGGGCAAATATAGTACTGTTTCTGGAGGCTTAAAAAGATTTGTGCTCTAATATTAAATTTTTAATGTATTATTCATGAGGAAAGCCAAGCTGAAAGCTTTTTTCCCTTCTCCTCAGTGGAAATGAGCTTGAAGAATACATTATCTATATAGAAAAAAAAAGAAAAAATGTAAAGGATTCTAGCTCTTGCTGATACTGGTGTGGACCATGCAAGTACTTCTGGAATTTCCTCAAGTAAAAGAAAACAGAATTTCGTTGAAAATAAGCTGATACAATCTGTAAAACATTACTAGAATCCAATTCCTAAAACAAGTCAGGGTAATTCCAGTTAGAATGTGCTTTTTAGAATGATGGAGTGATTGTTTATTGAAGTTGCTTTAAACTCCATGTTTAAGAATTATTGCCTCTGGTTTGGATACAGGGCTGGGCTGCGTATTTTTGTTACTCGTGCCACTTTCAAGCTGGCTTTTGCAGATGTGTGTATGTGCACATCATGTATTCCTGCAGATCTGTGTGTACTTTTGGGTTGTTGAGGCAGGAAAAATGTGTGTGAGCTGTGCAATTTGGAGAAAATACAGTACTATGTAATACATTGCATCTTTTCAATATGGAATATTTTATACCCGGTGCAAACTGACGTTTGTAATTATATTTCCTGCTGTGGTATAAAGTATAAACAAGAAGTATAAGCCAAGTGACATAATTTTTGGTGTTCTTTTTCCTTTGTACTTTCTCATTCCTAGTTCATGCTTGGTTTAGTTGCCTGAGATGACTCCAGGGGAAAAAAAAAAGTTGCATGTTTAAGCAGCTCTAGAGATATATTTTTTCCATTGCCTTGCTAGAATCTTAAACAACAATTAGTTTATGGATAAGAAAAAATATCGGTAATTAGTAAGTTCTAAGCACCACAATTTTATCTTATGGAAGGCACAACTTAAATTGTTACTTAAATGCTAATCTAGCAGGATTTTGTAGATATGGTTAATGCCATTTCTAGACATTGGATAAAGCAGGAATATTTGCTCTGTGTGATAAGGGAATAAAGTTAGGATGTAACAAGCTAAATGCTCCTCTAGAACCTACTATTAAATTATATGAGCACCTCTCAATTTTTAATACATATCCAGCCCCAAGGTCCTATTGAAAGGCTGTGTGTGTGCCTTACCTAAGAATAAAACTGAAGCAGAAAGTGTTCTGCAGTTGGTTTTTACACTGGGTTTAAAAAATTATGGACAAGGAACTGCTGCACAAAAACTTGGAAGCTGCCTGTCCGAAAAATGGAAATTTGGAGTGGAGCAGAAAAAGGGATCAGGTTCTCTGTGGACTTGAACTGGTTTCCATGGATGGGGCTGACCTTGTTCTCTGTGCTTTGCAGGACATACATCCTATTAAGAAGTGCAGTGCAGTGTTGTCTTTTTGCCACTTGATCCAGAGTTTAGGAAGCCTCAATTGCATGTTGCCAGCTGTCATTTGAAACAGTTAATGCCTTCTGGCATTACTTGGAATTTTTGAATTGTCTTTTCTTTTGATGGGAGCGTCCAAAATTTGGGGTTGCAGGAGAAAATACCTGTTTGATATCTGCTCAGAGCCACATTCCTTAGTATTTGCTGTTAAACTTCCACTGACAGAAATTACAAACTGATACAGGAGTACCATAAGCAAAAGAACAGGAGGAATGTCTCAGACTTACAGAAATTGCCATTTTTTTATTGTTAACCTTGAATTCACTAATCTTTGGGGTTGAAGAGAAGATGCAAGGTAGTGGTGGGAAACTTGAAACCTGTGGCCAGAGAGCAGGTACAAACACCCCAGGAGTGTTGTAATCACCTGGCAGTGTTATCAGGTGGTGGTGGAAGCATGTTTTGACATGTGGCTTGTCACAGGTGTTTGGAAATTGTGCTCATCCTTCATTAAAGGCTGGGCTGAAACAGCCTCCTCAGTGCTTGGGCTCAGCTGTGGGTTTGCACCAGCTGATTAAATAAGGCCTTTGAACAACTGAGTTTCCTAAAATCAGAGAGGAAAAAACCCAAGTTTTGTGGATAATGTGTTCCCTGAAGTGCCCAGTGGCCAAGGCATCCTCTGCCTGAGAAAACTTTCCACTTTCACCTCTGGGCGAAAGGAGGAAGGAAGAGTGTTAAAAAAAAGAACTGCTGTGAAAGCCCATGCAGAAGCTTTGCCCTGTTTATGTAAGCTCTTTCCTTTGGGAATTGTTGTGGTCTTTCAGCTGGTACACAAAATACTTGGAGCAAACAATCTTCCATTAAATGTTCTGCCATCAGAATTTTCTGTGTGGTGGCATTTTTCTCGCAGCACCTCCTGGAGAACTCACAGGAATCCTGGAAGCAGCACCTGAGAGGTGCAGGACACTGCTGTGTGTCCAGAGTTCCCAGTTCAGCCTTGCTGAGGAACCTCATGTTAAGCCCTAGTCCTGTGTTTTGTTTCCCTTGTGAACAGGATTTTCCATTTGTGTTTTGGATATGCAGATCAGGAGTGAGCAGCGGTCAGGAAATAGCAGCACTGGGCACAGAAAGCAGAAGGATTAAATGAAGGGGTTATTTTGCAGCATTTTTAGGATAAGCAAGTTTTGCTGGACTGTTCCTGGCCTTGGCCACCTCCAGTGACTTACAGGAAGGACTGAAGAAGTGGTGTGGGGGATGGTGATCTTTCCCTCAACTGTAAATGTTTGCAGTATAAACAGCTGAGCTGTTCATCAGGGATTCCCAGGGGAGAGAAGAATAACTATTGGCATTTTTAGGGTGGGTTCTGGTGTGGACAAATCAGATGCATTGTGCCTTACAAGTCCTTATCAGCTTGGCTTTGTGAGCTCTGCTGTGGTCACCTGGTGGCTGAGCTGCCTGGAGGGCAAGGAGAATATTCACAGAAACTACTTGGGAGTTACCATGATGAAGTTAAAACAAGAAAATAAACCAACTTTTTTTCAGTGTCAAGACCCGTTACTGCCCAGAGACTTCCCCCCACCAGCTGGCTGGGTCTTGGCAGGGGTTTTTTGGCAGTGAGTGTCTCAAACACACTGGACCTTACTTTGTTTATTTTATAGGACTGGAATTGCCTGCGTGTGTGGGGGCCCCTGGGAGGGGACTCAGGCCTTGATTTCTGCTCACGTGTCCCTGAAGTACAGTTCTTCAGCTGAAAGGAGAATGTCCCTGGAGCACTGCAAGAGTTACATCCAGATTTGTACTCTTGATAATTGTTAGATTTGGTCTGGGAAAATCCTGTTGAGTCACGGATTTCACAGAATTCCAGAAAGGTTTGGGTTGGAGAGGACATTAAAGACCATCCAGTTCCACCTCCCATGCCATGCAGGTACACCTTCCACTAGATCAGGTTGCTCCAGGCCCCATCCAACACTTCCAGGGCCTTGGCCACTGCTTCCTTGGGCAACCTTTTCCAGTGTCTCCCTTGTCACGTTTTTCTATGTCACCAGGAGAAATAAGATCTAAGACAGGCCCTAATGAAGCCAGTAATGCAGCTTTTTGTCCTCCTTTTGGTTATGTAGGAGCGGGAGAGGTGCCAGGTATTTATCTAGCTTTGCAGCAGGCGTGCCAGTGCATACAGAGCTTTCCTGCTGCAGCTCTGTAGAGTTTTGGGAGAGCAATTCAAATGCAGAGTCTGTTTAGATTTGAGTAATTCATTGAATGTGCTGGGGCTGGGCAGAAGGAGCCAAGTGGGCTCTGCCCAAACTGATAGCGCTCAGCCAGTAGCCAGAAAAAAGCCTTTCAAATTGCTTGTGCCGTGGTGTGGTACAGAACATAATACTTACTGTTTGTGCCAAAAGGGATTTTTAAAGCTATCAGGATAAACAACACACCCAGCTGTGCAGGTGTGACTGTCTTAGGCACTGCTTCTCTCAGTGCAGCTTTGCTGCACACAGGTGGGGGGATCCTGGAGGCACCCTCTGGGTTTTCGGTTAGAAATTGTTGGTTTTGTGCTCCTCTTTCCCTCAGTCTGAGTTACAGCCCACATGGCAGGGGGTTGTTGTGTGAACAGCTGCGTGTGGGGTCACTGCAGACACCTGAACTGCAGAGGGCACGGGCTGAGGTGGTGAGAGCAGCACGGGGAGCTGGAGAGGAGCGATGCTGGGTGTCAGCGCTGGCCAGGGCTCCCTCAGCTTGGATCTGGTGAATTGCTGGGAGAGGAGCAGGAGCAAACCTTGGGATGGTTCTCTGAGTGCTTGGGTATATCTGTAAGTATAGACTTAATGTGATCTAGCATTTATGGGTCCTCATGCCTGGGGTTTCCCATCTGAGCTAAGGGCAGTAAATGTGCTGGATCCATCACCTGGATCCATCTCATCGGCTGCTTCTCTGCCCTGAGCCCAAGTGGGACCTCTGCTATTGAAAGTGCTGGTGCTAAGGCTAGGCTCCTGCCTCCCTGGGAGATGAAATGTGCTTCCTTTACCTCTGAGAGCAACAGGAGGCTGTAAGATCTCTCACCCCATCCTTGCAAGTGTCCAAGGCCAGGCTGGATGGGGCTTGGAGGTGTCCCTGCCCATGGCAGGGGGTGCAATCAGCTGATCTTCCAACCCCAAACATTCTAGGCTTCTATGATCTGTTTAACGTAAATGGTGAAAATCTGGCTCTTTCAGGCCCGGAAAGGAAAGGATGCAAAGCAGTGGGGATGGTATTGCATCATGATATATTAAATACACAGCTCACCCTTGCCTCTGCATCAGTGCTGGAGGAAAACAGCACGGGCTTTTTTTGCCAGATTGGGCAGAGACCAGCTGATCTGAAATGTTCTGCATAAACAGCTTGGGCAGGAATGTAGGCTAAGAGAGGCTGGGGCTTGGGCAAGATGCAGAATTAGAATAATTTCTCTTGCCTCATGCCTGGATTTACTCTTAAAATTAGCACAAAGGCACATGCTGAAAAAGAGAGCTAGGGAAGAGTTTCAGCCTTTTTAATGGGGTCAGGTGCCATTTTTTTACCTCCTTTTACCTCCTTTTGATAAGGTCAATATTTGGCCTTTGTTTGGGGATAACAGGAGTGGGGTTTGTAGAATGAATCCACATAGTTACAATTGTCATCATTTTTGCTCCAATAAGCAGCAAGAAATTACTGTACTTGTTTTGGTTTATTTTTTTTTCCTCTAATATAATTAAGGAAACAGTTTATTTTTAATGTTTCTAAACTTGTAGTCCTGAAGACACTGGTTATTTAATATCCTCAGTTACACAGCTCAGTTATTCATATTTTCTCATGCCTCCTCTGTGAAATAGCAAGTGGGCTGCTCTCAGTGCTACAGGATTGTCAGGAGTTGAAGCATGGGCATTAAATCTTGTGCATTCCTTTAGAACAAAGTTTAGGATATTTCAAATAGGTCAGAAGTACTCAGCGTTGTTGTGGGTATTTGGAGAGGCAATTAAACGTGTCTGCAGCTGTTCCAAAATGCTGCTGAATTGTCAGCATGGTGGAGGCATCTGAGTGCTTGGTTAAGACACCAAGATGCTTTCTTAAAAGTCCCCTCCTCTTGAAAAAAAATTTAAAAAGAAAAACTGCTTTATTAGCTGAATTTCTCATCAGGCAGTAAACTGTGGCTTTGTTCTAGAAAGGAATTGCTGGAAGTTCATCAAGTTTCACTGCTTTTATTTCTTGTCAAAACTGTAGTCACTTTATCATACAAAGCTTGCAGTTTCCTGTATCTTTTGTTTCATTCTTAATCTAGTTCTAGCTTTCTAAATATCATATTTCCAGGTGGGAATGTGCTGCTTTTAATGGTCTGGGAATGCTGAATGGATAAAATACTCATGACTCCAAAGTACAAGGTCAAAAGAGCTAGGATTGAATATTTTCCAGCTTGTTTTTTGGGATCAGTTGAAAACACAGTTAATATTAAAAAAAAAAAAAAAAAAGAGTTTGAAGAGTGAAAGAGATGCAGCACCAGGGCAATGCAAGATATTTTAGCAAATTATTAATGAGACTTTGCAATGTGCTTCTGTGGGGTTTTTTTCCTTACTTCTTTACTTAGTGTGCAACAATAGATGCTCTGTTACAGCCTCAATTTTTTGTCAGAGATACCTGGCAGAGCTCCTGTTCTGCAGGTGACACTTCAATTGAACTGAAAACCCACAGTGGTTGATATTGTAATTACTTAAATCTAAAATAGTTACAGAAGATGTGTAGGTTTTACTGAAAATGTAAATTGTTCAAAATTCTTTCCAGCTTAACTGATGAGGGTGGATTCAACAGCTTGAAGGAGAAGGCAGCAAATAAAATTACAAATTTCTCTGTGCAGTAGGCATTTGTATTACAGGTCTATAAATATTGTAATTATCTTTAAAAAAAAGAATTTATGAAGAGTAATCCAAGGTAGGGTAAAATCTGCTTCGTGAAAGCTAAAGCTGGAGAAGAAATTACCTTGGCAACAATTTCTCCAAGTGAGATTGTGTCCCAGGAGATTCACTCCAGTGTAACCCAGACCTCTTCTTGAGAAATCCTTGCAACAAATAAGTTTATAATCAAAATCTGATGTTTTTATTTAGCTCCCAGAAGGGCTGGATTCGAGTAACCTGCTAAGTGATACTTGCTGTATGATGCCTGAAAATTGATTTTAAGAGCATTTTTAGTTGTTAGAAACAGCTGTTACTTTTTAGATTCTGTTAATGACTGAAGCACAAATAATGCAGTGATTTAGAGAAAGTTTCCTCTTCCAAATGAGTGGGATTCCTCTTTATTCCTTTGTATCTGGGTTTCATAATATAGAGAAATTTGAGGAGGGGTGTGGAGGAATGGGGGAAAACAGTAATCAGACCAAAAAAAGCCACATCTCTGAGTCAGTGTAATTTTGAAGCAGAGCCACCTCTATTTTTCTTCTAAAGAAACAAGGTAAATATTTCATACATGGTCACACATTGTTCCCTGCTCCATTAAAAACCTTTTCCAGAGCTTACTTGGTGAAAATGGCTTTGGTTCTGTAGAACATGTCACCAGAAGCAGCATCGTTTTAGATGTGTATTTTCTCACAGGCTGAATGTTTTATGAAACCTACACTCAATATGCACAAAATACCACTGGGTTGGGAGAAATAAATGGGAGTTTAGAAAGAGAAGTCAAAGGAACTGCAGAAAAGATGTCCAAGTTTGATTGATGGTTTGTTTTTTTTTTCCCCCCTATTAGGGATATATCTTTTGGGGAGCAAACTTTGGATGAGTGAATTTCCCTGGCAGGAATTAGACTTGTAGCCTGGCCCAAAAATATCCCCAGGGAGGGAATGAAAAATTCATAAGAAGAAATGGAGAAACAAAACTTTTCTTTCAGAGGAGCACCCTTTAACATATTTTTGCAAGATGAATTTGTTAAAGAAGAGCTGTTCCTAGGAAAGAGAGGAGAAAGCTTGCAAAAATAGACTAATGCTTTGGATTTGATGTCTTGCTGAAGTATTTGCTGCAAAAAGTACCATAGAGAATGTTGCTGTCTCTATGGGAACATCTTCGGGCTATATTTAGGAAAATTAAATTAAGCTTATTCTCCTCAGATGAGCAAGGTTTTGGTAAGGCTTTGGTTGGAGGTGTAGTGGTATTTTTGGGGGGAGAGAGCAGAGGAATTTCTTTGACCTTTGTATTTGGTGAGCCACTTGTCTTACACTTTTCAAGTCAAAAAAAAAAAGAACTTAAAACTGTCGCTTAAATTTGTGTGGCAGGAAGAAGCTCTACTTAATTTCACAACCCCAAGCTCTGAATTTGGTCACTAGAGGGAAAGAAAACCATACTGAAACCCTTATAAAGATCAGATTATTAAACTGAACTGATTGGATAAGGAAACAAGCTGATTTATAGGTACCATGTCCAGCAATATTCTTTAGGTTTGCATCTCTCTTGGTCTTGAAAAATCAACGATTGGGTAAAAGATGAGTGGCAAGGTGGGTGACTTGGTGCTTTACACACTGTGTGGTAAAGAGCACAGAAAAAGAGGTTTTAACAGCTCTTCAGTAACTTCTTACTGATTTCATGAATTCTTCAGGAAAATGTGGCCTGGGCTGTGTGTGTGTGTCCGTGCCACGTGTGAGTGTCCGTCCTTCTGTCTGTTCATACCCTGTGCAATAAGAAAACGCTCTCCTAAAGGGCTTTTCTTCGGCTTGTTTGTTCCTCTTTCTGCTTCCAAGATTTAAAAAAAATATTGTTATTACTATTATTTTTATTATCATTATTATTATGCCAGCTGTGAGTTAAATGTACGTGTGGGGGTAGCAGTTCCTGCCTGGCTTGTGTGACGGCTCCAGGTGCTGCCTGTTGCCCCCCGTTGCAGCTTTTTCCCCGAGTTTGAGCTGCTGGGGATGGAGCAAGTTGTTCTTCCCTGCCTTTCCCACCCTGTCCCACGTAAGCAGAAGCCGGAGCAGAGCGGATGCTGTACATATTTCTGCTCTATAAACACGTGCTTGTTTACATTCGCCTCCCTGCCGCTCCGACTGGGATCTTCTCCCGATGCCAGAGGGGATTGGTGCTGACTGACAAACGCCGAGATCCGGCCCTTTTGACCCCATGTGCTGCTCCTTTTCCCATTTGTTTGTTTCTCCTTTGTCTTCCTTCTCAAGGATTTAACAAATCATTATTGAATATTTTCCAGATTCTTTTTTTTTTCTTTTTTTCAAAGAGGCCAACCTTGGAGCGATTCAAAATCGAGTTGAGGTACACAAACATCTGATCTGGTTGCTGTGCGTTACTGATGGTGGAAAACAAAATTAAGTGCTGAGTAAAATGGAAATAAAACAATCCTTTTTATTGTAAGCTGCTACCAGTGTTTGGCCAGCCCTCCTCGAGAGAAGCCGTGGGTGCAGCAGCTCACGGAATCTCAGCACTGCAGATTTTGCAGTTTCAGACTGCCAGGTCTGTGCTGATCCAGCTTCACCAAACCGTGACGTTACACCAGCATTGCAAACACATCGAATTCTTTTTATCAGCAGAAAAGGCCGGGTTGGATTCACAGGCCACATCTGCTGGTGAACTTTGTGCAGTGTATTTTATTTTTTTTCCCCCTCTCTCTCTCCCTTTTACTAGAAGAAAGGTTTGTTTGTTGGCGGCTGCTCGGGGCGGGACAGGAATGTAATGCATGCACAGACTGCGCAGTATTTCCTGTTCAACTGCCGCCCCAAACCTCGGCGCTGGGAAAATATCCAGAGATCCAGCAGCTCCAGCCTTGCTCAGACAGCAAAGAAACGCTGCAGAGTCTGAAATGCTTCGTTTTTCGCACAAAATACCGTTTTTAAAGTGAACCGTCTCGCTGTGCCGGTGCTGTAAAGTTATCAGTCTGTGGCTGTTGGTCTGCAATATTCGTGAATTATTGGGCTGAGACGAAACACTTGAAGTGCTACAGGGCCAGGGAGATGGCTCCATAATGCCACTGCAGAAAGTTCTGTTTATTTTGTATCATAATACATCTCCATAGCATGGCTTGCATACCTCAGTTAGCTTGGTTTACCACCCAGTTACAAACCATGGCAGTCCTGTGGCACTGCAGGTACCTTCTCGTTATTTGCTGTATTTTACTTTGCCCTTAAACTGGTTTGAAGTGTAGCTTTTGCACTGCATGAATTTTGCTCCAGGAGTGAAAGATTTCTAGGCAAAAAGCTTGGAGTTTAATCACTTTTGCCAGCTAGCACTGAACTCCAGTGCTGCAAACCTGGCCTTGAGTGTAGTGTGAAATGACTGTAGTGTCAGATGAATGCATTATTTCTTTTAATTTTTCATCTTTTTTTTTTTCCTAAGTGATTCTAGTCCTTTGTACATGTTTCAGACTGTCAGCTGATGGAATGGTGATTGTGGGGCATAGTTACTTGCTTATTTACTTATTTTATTTACTCATTTACATATTTTTTTTAAGCAGATGTATATTTTGAGCATATGTGTTCACAGGCTGCTCTGGAACCTATGAAGAGCTATCACTCTTCTCAAAAAAAAAGAAAATACTAGGAAAAGATTTTACTGTGAACGCTGTATGTGTGCATTAAAAAATGTTGCATATCCTTGTAGCACCTTTTTTAGTGTGCTCAGTTTTTCAGCCCTGTGTGAAAAGGAAGTGTGCACAAGTAATCTTTGAAGACTGGGGCACATCCATCCTGGTTGCTCCAAGGAGAGCACAGGCAAGGCTGGATGGGCATATTCAGCTCCTCTTTAAGAACTGTCCAGGTATTTTTGTCAAAGGCAAAGGTACAGCAGCTCCCTGGCTTCTCTTGCTGGGAGAGTTACTGGAGGTGAGCAGCTCCTAATTTCTCCTTTGTATTCTCATCCATCTTCTGTCCCAGTGGCTGTTTTGGTGGCAAGCAGTGCAGGCACAAGAATGAAAGTGCTGCTTGTTAATTAGTTCCTTCCTGGATTACAGGAGCCCTACTTTTCAGTCCTTTGGAGATACAGATCTACATGTGCTGCTTCTCCAAACTGGAAGTGGTCTCAGTGTAGCCCTGTCAGCTTGTCAGGCACTGGAGCAGGGGAGGAGGTGGCCAAAATCTGCACTGTTTAATTTGAGCTTGAAGGTATTTCGCTCTGAACATGGTTCAGCAGGTTAATTGGGTTCTTAAAGCAGTATTTAACTTTTCAGCTTTGCTCTGAAATGTGGATGCCCCTGAAGCCGTGCATCTGCCTTCAGTCTTAGGGCTGAATAAATGCCAGAGTTGGGCTCTGACAGATGAATTTATTTTTATATGATCTTGCCTCGTAGCAGCTCTCCTCACTTGTGGAATACTGCAAAAGATGTTTAAATCATGGCTTATATGTGAAGCTGACACATATATGAAGGTTATGCTGTTATATATGTGTATGTGTCCAGCCAAACCACAATGTGAAGGCTGAAGTGCAGCAACAGCTTTAAGGTTTTGGAGTTTGTCTTGAGATCCATCAGGTTCTTGTGATGTTTTGAGCCTTTTCAGGAGGTTTCTTATCCCTCCTTGTCATTTAAGAGGCTTCTGTGTGCAGTTGGTGTTTTTAACAGTTACTGGCTCCATTTCATGAAGCATCACAGCCCTTACAGAGACAGCAGTGCTGAGTTCTCAGTCTTGTCTTTTAAAAGTGACTTTAGAATTTCACTACCTTTGATTCTTGAAATATGAGCATCCAATAACCAACAGCAGGTATTTAATCACCCAGATTTGAGGACTGTAATAAATAATTGATGTAGGGTGAAATAAGGGGGATTTTTTAGCTTTAAGGTGCTGCAACAGAAACATTGCCAAAGCTTTGTTTGGTTAGGTAGAGTTCTTTTCAGTTCATACAGCTTTAGCTGAATTGATGGATGAATTAACATCCATCCTGATGATTTTTGTCCTGGGTACTATGTGAAATTGTATTTTTAGAGGACTTTGGGAGGTATGGAAGTGAAACTGTAGTGTTCTGATATCCAGTGGATAGCTTCTGTTAGAATAAGTAGATAGGAGGATAAATTATGGGAAAAGCAGTTCTTGTGTAGCTATTTCATCCTAGTGTACAGGGGCAACTCAAAAGCTTGTTTTCCAAAACATCATGGAATCATTTACTAAAAGTAATGTTCAGTTTTTTCCTACAATTCCCTAAAAGCCCCTAAATCTTTTCGACATTTTTTTTTTCAGATCCAAGTGCACTGACCTGAAGAAATTATCTCAAAAATAAAAATGAGTTACTCGGTTATTTTTCCCTCATGTACCCACCTGTCTCATATATTCAAGCTTTTTTCCTTGCCCATAACAATTTAATCAACTCCATCCAGAGCAAACTACTAATGGAATGCCTGGGAAACAGGTTGGTGGAGAGGGAGAGTCAAATGTTTTGGAAAGAATTTCTATTTCACTAAACTAGTCTGGGATCCCTCCCTTCAAAGTAACAATTTCAGTGGAAAACCCAAAACCTTACTTTAACTTAATTGAGTTGCTGGGGGTAGAAAGATTGCCAGTTTCAATTGAAATGAAGGTTCTTCTGGGGGGCAACATGCTGAATTTAAGCAGGGCAATTTGCTTGGGCTGTACATGCTTGAAGGTGAAACCAGTTGTGGATAGTTGTTTTAGGTATGTGACAGTGCTTTTATTGCTGTGTTTGCTACAAAGTTTTCATGGGAGATTAAACCTTTCAATGATAAGCTGCAAATGGCATTTTAAAACCAAAGTTACGAGAGCATCAGGTGCAGATTTGGCACCAAGTGTTGTAAAACAATTTCTGTCCTGGTCACATCACAAAAAGAGGAGCTGTGTCAGCAAGCTGAGGATTTTCTACTTAGCTGTTTCCATCCTGAGGCATGGGGGATGTAAAATTTCATTTTTCTGAGAAGATCAGATACAACCTCTTAAGAAGTTGGAGAAATTAGTCATTTTTAATAGTGTATAGGTTTTAAAACTGCTTCCTTTGAAGAAAGGCTTTGTTTAGGATCACTTAATTCTGACTCGCCTCTTTCCATCCTGTGTTATAAACAAACTTATGGTGAGAGCTCACCATACCCAGATGTTGATCTTATTGCATTTAGCGAGCTCATCTGTAGGCAGGGAAGTCTCCTCATTACCCAGTTTTTATTATTTGGGAGAACTGGCTGTTGCATTCATTTAATTAGGGGAAAATCAGCAGTAATTAGCTCACTCCTGGCTGCAGAGGGGTGGGCTTGGAGCCTTCCAGTCACCCCGAGGTGGCCTCCTGCAGCAGCGAGGGGTTTGTGGTGCTGTGGCTGCACAAGAATCTGCTTTTACAATTTCACACCACTGCAGCAAAATCTGATGGGGGAAGCCCTCAGCTAAACTTTTTTAGGGTACAGTGCACGAGAGGAACATCTTTTTCTTGGCTGTGTAGCTTGTGCTGCTGGTGCTGGAAGTGTCCTGGTGGGAGAGCAGCACAGCCCTTCTGCCTCCAGAGGATGCTTTGTGTGAAAGGAGCTTGGATAAAATGCTGTTGATTACGTCAATTAACACCTCTTGTATTAATTTCTGTTACACCACTGGAGTTATTACACCTGTGTGTGTTAATACTTGGGGTTTGTTATGGCCTTTTTCTCCCTGTTCTCTTGTAAACCACCCAGCATGGCCCCCTACCTCCCATTTAAGCTGATGTGATTGCAGTAATTCATTTTAAAACTTGCCTTTGTCTTTCCTTGAGCCCCTCCCCGGCCTTAGCAGTGCTGTGGGTTTGTTAAGACTTGCCAGAGGAGGTCCATAAGCACGGTCCTGGGATTGTCTTTGGATTCCAGATAATTCAGGGATTAACAAACCCTCAAACAGTGGGTGGCACAGGGGTCATGGGCAGTGAGGCTTGTCCTTAAAACTGGCATCTGGAAATGACAGGTGAGACCCTAAACTGGGGGCAGTCTGCACCAGAGGTGCTTCCCTTTTAGACAGGAAGAACTGTGCTCCTGTTTCTGACCCTGGCTGCAAAGAATGTTTTACAAATTCAGGTAATTTGACCAAGAGCTTCACTGAAGGCTCTTGCAGACCTCCAGGAGATCCCTGGTGAAGCAGTGGGGGATCTGTGCACTCTGCTCTTCAGTGGGGCCTTAAACCACATGGAAAAGGAAATCAAGTGATCAAAATTAGTGAGGGAAAAGGCTGTGTGTTTGTTGGTGCATGTAAATAGATGTGTGTGATTACATGTGCATCTGTATACAGATTTAGAACTTAACTGTGAAAAGTTGTAGGAAGGCTGCATGACTTTGAATGACTGGCCTTTAAAATAGCAGATGGAATTAAATGTAGATACATGTGACATTTTCTGCATGGCAAGATAAGAATTCTTGATTTATACTTGCAGTGATGCCTGAAACCTTCTAATGAAGAGATTTTGGTGTTATAATCAGATCTGAAAAATCACATTAGCCCAGTGCTCACTTGCTGTAAACCTCAAGTAAGATATTAGGAATTATTAGAAAAGCAAGAGAGCAAAGCATTGCGTGGGTGTATAAATTCATGGTGGAATTTCTTCCTTTCATCCTGGATATTATGTGTGCTTCCAGTCCCTCTCTTCCTGCTTCAGAAATAAGAATTAGGGGCTGCAGAAAGGTAAGAAACAAGGGTGCTCAGAGTTCTGAAGCAGCTGAACTCTTGGCTAAGCTGTGGACCTTCCTGCCACTTGATGCTTTGGGCTCTAAAAGCAGATGTAGGTTCAAAAAGTGATGAGGCAAAGCCATGAAAGAGGAGTTTGCTGAGGATTATTACCCACACACATTTGGTGTGTTCAGGTGAGGAGGTCATTAAACTGCACTTGGAGTGAACCTGGGGTGGTGGGAGGGGAAAGCAACTCTCCAGCCTCACCCTGATCCTTTCTTCAACCCTCCTGCAGACACCTGCTGCTCTCAGTCTTCTCTGCCTTCACAGATAACATATTTTCATGTTGTGGGCTTGTTTGGGACACGGTGTTGACGTGTTCCATGTGCAGGGTTTGAGCTGTAAAACGTCACTGAAGTGTCCTCAGCGTTCAGTGTGGTGGGGTAATGGTGGTTCAGTGTGTCTGGGGAGGGTGTAGGAAATCAGCTCCAGAAATTGAGGGTGTAACTTCTAACACCTGGAGGGGGGAGAAAAGAAAATCTTAATTTTTTTTTTTTTTTAATTCCATATGCTGGATGCTGCTCAAATGTGCAGTTTGGATAACTCACTTTACCCTTCCATTGTTGTTAGTACCTGGTCTCACCTATGAACTTCAAAGGAATGCCAGGTTTTGTCCTCAGCAGTTTTTTCTCTTTAAAATCTGCTGCCGTCCAAAATACCTAACTTGGTGTTAGTAATTTGAAATCAGTGCTTCTTTGCACCTTTATAGCTGTTCTATTTGTGCTGTCACTGCTTCAAGGAAAGCAAATCCAGCAAACAGCAGGGCAGAGTGCAGGTGGCTCAGGGGAGCTAAGGAAGGAGGAACTCTCTTCCATGATGCACAACAGTGTCAGAGCTGCTAAAAATGACATTTTCTGTCTCTGCAGTACTTGTATTTTAACATGGCACAGCACTTAAAGCCACCTGAAAACTTCTGTTCCTGACTGCATCCAGAATTATCAAGTCACTGTAAAGCGTCTATAATAGCTTATTAAAGAAAATCCTGTTAAAACAACATCTCAATTAGTGGAAAGACATGTTTGAAAGAGCACTGTGCTCTGAATGGCAGAATTGTCAAGACTAAAAACCAGCATGAAGGATTCTTTTTCCCAGTAAAATGTTTCAGTAAGTGAAAGGGAGTGGCGAGATTTCAAATGTGTTGTTGGATCCAAGTATTCTTAGAAGATTTGGACCAATCAGTATTTTTTGTCTAGAGATTTTTGAATGTTTATTTAGACAACCTACTGTCTCTTTCTATAGTAAGTGGAGACCATACAAGTGTTAGTTCTGGAGTGGTTTTGGTGTTCCCATTGATCTGTTAGGCAGCTGAGGCTGAGTCAGGAATTTAAGCACCCTGCTGTAATTGATACGTGCATTCAAATGAGATAATTTGCCCTCATATTTTTGAGTAGAGGCTGAAAACAAACCAGAAATTATTAGCAAGGTTTCTGTGGCAGTAGCTGTAGGCAGCAGGACACACAGCATTGTTCTTCCCTTTCTAATTTCAGCGTATTTCAATTTTTAATGTCGGAAAGGAGTTCTCCCTTCCAGGATTGTATTGCAACTAACTTGCTTGTGCTTGCAATACCATTTTTATTGAGTGCTTTGAAAATGTCCTTCCCAACTGCCCAGGTATCCTTTGGGGATTTCTAAAACTGTGTTGCTGCAAACAGAATATGACATTTTGAGAAATAGCCTTTTACTGTAACTTGTAGCACTGGTGGCCAGAGTTCATGTGTTTTCTTTTTAACTGGAGTATTGATAAGTGGTGCTGGATTGGTTTCAGTTTACAGATGTCTTTTAAAGTAATGAAACACTTCCTTAAGCACAGAAATCTCTGCACAGTTCTGACTTTATCCTGTTATTGCAGCACTTTTTAAATTGGTGAAAGTCTTTAAAAGCCATTTTGTTTTTGGTATTGGTACACTTTGCTCTTAACAGCAATTCATAACTGAACCTGAGCAGTGCTCACTGCCTTAAAGTACAAAAGTATTTTGGCAAATATGGAAATGATGGGACTTTAAAAGAATTTCACTTACCCGCTAACTTGGGGATGGGAGAGGGTTTGATTTCCTGCCCAAAGTAGGAAAGAAATACTCCTAAATAAACATTATCTACAAGTATGATAATAGATCATTAAAATATTTGGTGAACAAATCAAGTATTTGATGAAAATACTTGATTTCCTTTTCTCCAATTCTTTTATTCTTTTTTAATGTGTATTCAGGAGTTTTTTGGTTTTTTTTTCTTAGAGGAATCCCTGGGTGTCTTACCTGCATTTCTTTTCTCGAAGCTGTTGCTTTTAACTACAGTTTTCATTCTTTAAAAATGCTTTTCATTCAACTGTATGTAATTTTTTTACCACTTCAGGGTGATTTTTATCCTGGTAGACCAATAAGCAGCTTGAAAGTCAAGGCTAGGGCTCCTGTCTCTTTAGTACCAACTTTTGTTCTTGCAGTCTCTGTGTTGTGTCCTCCAGCAATGCTGTCAAAAAGTAACAGGGGAAACTCAGAAGCATCTCAGAGCTTTTCCTGATCCTTGCAAGACTTCTAGATGTTCCACACATGATTGTGTAGTTGTGTGGAAGCACTGCACTGGGCGTTTAGTGCATCTCTGCTTTTTTACGTCTCTTTGATTTCTCGAAGGTCCAGAGACAAATTTCAGCAGGGAGTTATTTTGTGTAATTACAGTATCCACCTCGGATGTTACTGGGAGAACTCTGTGTTGTCTCAGTGTGATTGTGCAGAGTTCCAGGATGTCACTGTCTGAGTCTGGCAAGGGAAAAATGTGTTAAAAGAGAAGAAAAGGGGTCTCAACATACTGGAAAATTTCAGTAATCTTAAGACTTGATAAAGATTTCTGGGTATAAAACCCCAACATCTTCAATTCAGCTGCTGTCATCTGGAAAACCAGGTCTGTACCACATGAATTTATTTTCCTGCTGTGTTTTCTTTTTTTCCCCCAGTGTCCCAATGTAATATCAGCTTGAAGAAGCAGAGGAGTCGAAGTATCTTTAGCACCTTATTCTGCTGCTTTCGTGACTACAATGTCGAGCCACCATCTACCAACAGCACCAGTGCTCTGCCTCCTTTGGTGGAGGAGAATGGAGGACTTCAGAAGGTCAGGATTTTGTCTTGTTTTGCAGTCCTGTGGGTGTTTTGTAAGCGAGGCTTAATTCTGCTTCCAAAGTTTTGTCCTAACAAATTTCCCTCGTGGGGAACAGCTGTGAGTTACAGGAAAAATAAAAATCACTGGTTTGATGGTGGATTGCTCATGCTGTCTGTTCATCTGCAATGTAAAGCTAATGTTTTTGTTAGGGGTGTTGGCGCTCTACATTTTGTAAGCAACCAACATTTAAAACCTAAGAAGCTAAAAAAAAAAATGGAGATGTCTTATAAAATTTCAGCTGCTGAGTTGTCTCCAGCTTTGGTTCCCTTTCCTGATGACAGGAAGGTTAAAATGTGTCCTGCTGCAGCATAGTGGAACCTTCTGAGCATCACTTTAAAGGGTTTTCAGCAACATAAAAACAAATCAAAAGGACTTTTATTATTTAGACCTTTTTTTCTAAGCAGTCCACTTATAGTCAGTACATGCTAAGTCCAGGGACAGAAGATTTTGGCCATTTTTCCAGGTTATTAAGTTTTGTTTAATGAGTCAAACGAATGGAGATTGTAGATGCAAATACAGATAGAATACAGAGAGTGCAACACAAATTTGTATGTTCTTTATAAATCCGGTAACACTGAGAGCATTTCTGTTATGAACTGAAGAATTTCAGTTCAGTATGGCAAACATAGGAATGCCAAGTTTTCCATACACTTTCCAGGGCTCTGAGATTGCAAATACAGGTGAATCCATGGCAGAAATTGAGATATCTCTATGGGTTTCTTACCCCTCTGCTTTTCACACAGTTTTTCATGTCTGATGCAGCTGATTCCTCACTTCCCTTGTCCAGTCCATTTTATTCTGGTTTGAGTTTTGGTTGTGTTTGAATTCTGAAAAACTCAGGAGGAAGAGCAAGGAACTGTTTGGTGGGGTAGAGGGAAGGAGAGCAGATGGAAGTGATGGAGGTAAAGTCTGAACTGTCACAGTTCCTGCTGAAACTGCTCTCACAGAGGCAAAATGCACTGAAAATCCTGCCAAGAGGAAGGATTGTACATGTACTTTTAGATTTCTTCTGCCAAGGTACATTTCCAGTGAAAGGAGGGAAATCTAGCCTGGATGTGCTGAAGGGAAAGCTGAGGAGTGTGTAGCATGTATGCACACATTCATATGAGGGGAAAAAAGGGATGGGAAGCTACTAAAATTTCCTTTCCACTATGCTGGGGAATGGAAAGGAGGCAGAAGTGAGGCTGCTGGCAGAATTACAGCTGAGAGAGAATGGGACTTCAGTAGAAACTAAAACATAAAACCAAATTTGTTTTTTTTCTGTAGAAAAACATGAGTCAAAATGGTCTGGAGTCAGTAGTGTCCAGATTGCATTTTGCAAAACAATTATTTTCTAAATATATCTTATGCCTTGAGAGATTGCATGTGTGTCCACACAAGTTTTCATCCTCACTCTGTGCTGCCTCAGTGAGCAGTTCTGGAGTTGTGCAACACTTGTACATGAGACCAGGACACAAATCACAGCATTCCTAAAATTACCAGATCAAAACTTACAAGATGAAAAAAATTCAAAGAATATATTGAAGAGAATTTCATTAAAGAGTGTTTTCTTCAGCTGAAAGGCACTCAGATATGAATATCTTTTCAGAAGAAATCTATATAGCCAAACTTTGAGGTGGTTCTTGAGGTCAAATAAGTCTGTGATGTTGCTATTTAAAATGCAGTGTTAAAGATTAATCAGCTCTGTATGTGTTTATACCATTCTTATTTTGAGTGCTAACACAGTGTAAGTTGGAAAATCTTCAAAGGAAATAAAAAGAACATTGAAGACTTGAATAGGTTTGAATATTGTTACACTGTGAGAGTGATGATTTTTACCCGGAGAGCTGTTTCAGAGCTGTGCAGGCTGCTTGAATTTGGTGGAGTTACACTGAGCATCTTGTGTAGATTCAGAAATAAGTAAGGTGGGGGAAGCAACAGTGGGCCTTGGATTCTAAATTGGTGAAATGAAATGTCCAGAAATGACAAAATTGCCTCTCAGGAAAGAAAATGAAACCTGACAACCTACTGCTTAAATTCCTCTGCTGTTTCATTAAAGCTCTTTTTTGCATTAGTTTCACTGCCAGGTAGGAATTGTTTAAATTCTGTTAAGCTGCTGCTTAGGTCAAGTTAAATCTGCTCCCTATTTGTGTTTTAATAACTATTTATCACATCACTGTTCACTTCTGGCCGAGTCCAGTTAGTTTATGTGTTGTGACCCTTTCCTTAAAAAAAAATGAGCAAGGAAAATTGCACAATAATGTCAAGCAGTTACCACTAGAAATGAGTGTAAAATGGCTTGGTTATACTTCCCTTATGTCTTTGCTGTTCAGTGGAGTTGGTACATGAAAACTGGTGATAAAGACTTCAGAGGAAGGAAAGGAATGGGGGAAACTTCTGCTGGTTTCACTGGAATTCAGTGTTCTGTGTTGCTTCTGGCACATTCTGAAGCTGATGTGATAATCCAACTTCCTTCTAATTAGGAATCTTGATTTTTGTAAATGCTGACCTCTTCAAAAGGAGGGGGATGGTAATTCATGAAGTAGTTGAAAACACAGCACTGAAATTGTGTTCAGAGTAATTGTGATGTTTGAGACAATTCTTGTTATTATTATTATTTGGCTCTGGTAGAAAAAAAATTAAATCAATGCTTAAGAATAATCAGTGCTTCATGATGGGACTTGACAGTGCTTGACATGTCAAGTGTTCTGTCACTTCTTCATGGGATTGGCAGAAACACCAAACTGAGTGTGGTTTTTATTGAACAGTTATTTTCAATACTGAATTCTATTCTCTAAGGGGTGGGGGGGGGAAAGCCCAAAAACTTCTTTAAAGTATTGAGTTCACTTTTAAACCTTCTACTCACAGAGCAGCTGCTTGTCCAAGTGTGACTCTAATACTGGTAATGAATGGTCCATTCTGTCTCTAAAGTTTCAATACAACATTTTTTTTTCAATAATAACTTGTATTTACTGAAACTGTGGCATATTTGTTTTCCTGCAAATGCAGCAGCTATTCAGCACAGCAGAAGATGCATTGTAAGATGTGGTGTCTGTGACAATGGTTACATCAGCCTGCCTGCAGCTCGGATGCTGAGCCAGATGTGTCACTGGGAGCCCAAAATATTCAGCTTCATGAACTCCTTTATAATTTTTTCCTGCCTCCTCAGCAGCAGGCAGCTCCCCAACACCTTCCAACCACTCTTTCTTTCTTTACAATGTTGGGAGAGAGAATTGTGTTTTGTTTTCTTCAGGATAAATTCAAATCTCAATTTCTTCAGTTTTTCAGTTAGCAGCTTGATTCAGTTTTAGTATTTTATGGATGTAAGTTTTTTTCTGCTGGATAAGTTTGTTACCTGACTTCTGAGGTGTTTGTGGATACAGATTTCATTCATTCAGGCTTGAAGGAGGGGTCCAGAAAGAGAAAGGTGAGGAAAGAAGATACAAACTCTTTTTTTCCCTTTGTTTTCAATCTTGGTGGGTGAGGGAGCCCTGGTAAGTCTGTGGGCATTTTGCCATTTCACTCCCAACCCACTTCCACTGGAGTCATCCTTGCTTTTGTTTCACAGTGAGATCCAGATCAGGCAGATGGCTCCAGTTAATGAGATGAAGCATGAATGAGGAAAGGCGTTTTTATACTTGCTGGGTTAGAGGAGAAGCTCTTGATACACACACACTCAACAGGGAAGAGGGCAGAATTAGGAGGAGGATTTTTCTTAGGGGCAGCAGCTGCTCCCTTTGCTTTTCCTGTCACTGAATTTCCACCTCACTCCAAAAGCTGGGGTTCCTTCTCCCCACTGCATCATCTCCCAGGTGATGCTGGAAAGCTGTGTAGATGCCCTGTGGTCGTGTCTCCAACACTGTCCTCTGCTTCTGGGGTCTCTGTTTATGACACAGTACAGGGAAAAGGATCTTCTCTCTGTCCCACACGAATGTGCCCCAGGAAAATGAGGAAAACAGCTTGGAGGGAGCACATTCTTGAGGTCAAAGTAGCATCTGCTTCGTGCTGGAGACCTCGAGGAGCAGCAGGAGTGTGGGCTCTATGATGAGGACATAATTAATGACAGGCTTTCTGAGCAGACATGGAAATCACTCTCCAGTGTGGAGGAAGACAGCTGAGATTGCTGTAAATCATTGTACTTTTGCTCCTGCTTAAACTTCTCTGGTGAGAGCAAGAAAATTCCACTTGTTTGGTTCTGTTGGTGACCATCAACATGTGGTATGGAAGGTGTGTTTAGAAAACAAGATGATCTCTCCATACTTATGTTTAGTTCTTCCCTTTGCCCACTCATTCTGACCTTCTTTGCCTCCCAAAATGTCGTCTTTATTAAGAGACAGCTTGAGAGTTTGTCAAACCACTCAAGTGTCAAATAGTACTACTGTTTTTAAAGAACCTGTCATGGTCTAGAGCAAGCTTTGTGCTAAGGAAACTAATAGGATAAATCTGTTATTTTGCTTATCTTCTCTAAAGTGAAATAGCTCCTTATCTTTGAATACAGACTGTTCTGAAAAAAAGCAAAATAGCGTGGCCTGTCACTTGGTGCTCACATGAGGCCACACGTGACCATAGATAGTGAGGAACACAGCACTGGAAATCGTTGTTTCAAACCAAAAATTATGCAGCTCAAGGAAAAGATAGGATTTATCATTCCATCTGTACATAGCATGGAAAAAAAAAACCCATAAAGAAAAAAAAAAACCAACCTATTTCAATGGCTGAGGACAAATCAGTTCCTGGGTTGTCTTAGGGATACAATAGGGAAATTTTGGCATTCTAGGAACAGCTTTGTTCTGTTACCAACATCAGGAGCTCGTGGAAAGCCTTCAACAAATGGGCTCATCCATCATCTCTTTCAAACGATGCTGTTATGACCCATTTCCTTTCCTGTTCCTGTTCAGCATTAGGAAATGAGGCAGGACACTTGTAAGAAGTTTCCCAGAGCAGGCTTGTTTTTAAGAAGCATTTGCCTGTTCATGAGCATTTTTGCTTTCCCAGCAGAGTCTTGTGCCTCTTTCTGCTTGTTTTTTTCTGTTCTCATCACTCTTACTACTGTTCTGATTTTTGCACAGGTATTTCCAGGGTTCTTCATAAGAAATTCGCTCATTTTCCCGTTTTTTAAAATTAAATTTAAGAAATTCTGTGAGAAAAATTAGGCAAACAGTAATGCCAGTCCTTTAGCAACTTTGGTTTTGGGTTCCCATGAAAGTCAGTTCCACTAACAGGACATTAACGTACTGAATTATATTTTTTTTCTATTCTTATTGCTATTACCCTGAGGAAAACTTGGATTCTTACCAACTTCTGCGTGTGTTTT
This sequence comes from Phainopepla nitens, assembly GCA_013400175.1. Lineage (NCBI taxonomy): Eukaryota > Metazoa > Chordata > Aves > Passeriformes > Bombycillidae > Phainopepla > Phainopepla nitens. The sequence continues at coordinate 277,199 of VXBQ01014978.1, read as the reverse complement.
TTTTCTAGAAGTCAGGTACTTTTTACTAGTGCCAAGTTTTTGATAGTTCATGGTAGTTGCTGCTCTCTAGTTGCTCCTTCAACTTCTCAGGATTTTGGGCAAACTTCAGTAGAAATTTCTGCTGAGCAGCACTAAAAAAGAGCACTTTAAAAATAATACAGAATTATTTCTGTTTGTCAGTGATGTGTCAACACTGGTAGACTTGAAAACAAATAAGCAGGAGGCTTCTTCAGCTGGAAGAGGCTGTTCTAGTGTTGAAAACAGCCCTTTCAGTAGTTCCTCTGCTGGAGATCAGAGCCTGTGTTGTCCAAACATTAAAGAATAAAATCATCTACCCAAACAACATCTGTGCTAGAAGAATCAGCTTCTCTTTTTTTTTATATACTGTGCCCACCAGGAACCAAAGTTGATTTTGAAGGATTAGAGAGATTGGAAAACAGAGTTCCTCCTTCAAGAATCCCTTACACATTTGAGGGAGAGTTACAGTTTGAGCCAGGCTTTGTCCATTTTGAAGCTGTCCTTGTTTCTGGATGTCCAAGGATGGGAGGGAAAGATCAGGTTGGCCAAGAATTTCCTGCCTGCTCCCAAATGTAGGGGGAAAAGTGAGACCATGGGAACAGCACTGGTACTGCTGGATGAAGAAAGTGGGATTCCTTGGATTTTAGTTTAACATCATCATGTCCTTCTCAGACATTTTGCTGTTGCCTAAGTGAAAATGCTGTTTTTTCAAGTCAGTTGTCTCAAATGAGGTTGAGTTCAAGGAGTAGGGTTCTGCCCAGCTGCCAGCCTCTGGCTCAGCTTCTTGCTGCTGCAGTTAAAATGGACAAATTACCCATTAGTGGATCTTAAAGCTGAAAAAGTTGCAGTAAATACAGGTACTTTCTTATTGCCATCTCTTATTAATCATAGCATGGGTTTTATCAGTCCAGTCTCCTAAAAGTCATAAATGCCAGTATACTAACAGATCATTTCAGCAACTAAAATGCAAAATCCTGGTTTTGTTTTTGTTTGTTTTTTTTTTTTTACCCTGGTTTCTTGAATACTTTGAACTTTTGGTTTAAAATGTTTGAGTACTACATTTACTGCTCCAGACCTTTGTTCTATCCTTTAAAAGCCATTACCCTTACAGTGATTTTTTTTTTCTTTTTCCCCAGGGTGACCAGATGCAGGTCATGCCTATACCAAGTGTATGTATTTTTATCCCTTTTTCTTTTAATAATTTTCATGACTTTTGCTTTGATTCATTTTATGTTGCTGTCTAACAGGTCTGTTTTGTGTTGCATGTTAACAAAAGGATTTTATGTTCTGTCTGTGATGTTGTATCCCCAGAGGTGAATTGAACTGCATGTCTTCTACAGGGACTGAAAGAAGAGTTTGGGTTTTATCTGGGTTTCATCTGAAGTTTTAGCATTTTGAAAACACATGAAGTAGTCTGAAAGTTATTTATTTTAACAGAGGCAAAAGGTGACTCATCAACACGATGTGAGACACAATTACAAAAACCTTTTCCTCTCATTTTCCCCTATATTCCAGTTGAGGAGTTGGAAACTGCCTAATTTATTTGAAATAAGTCATGTTAAGAAAACAGAGCACACTGACTATTGCTCATTACTGCACTTGTTTGAGATGATGCTCTTGGTATCAGCTGCTGCTTTATGGGCCTTAATATTTCTGTTTATCTTCCCTGGATTAAACTTGGAATGCTGCTTGGCATCTGAATTACTTTTCAAAGCTAAATAAAAGGAAGAAGACGACCAAGTCCTTCAAACTGAAGCTTTTAATTTCATTAGTTTTAACCTTTTTTGGTCAAAAACCTGCCTTTNATTTCATTATTTTTTACCTTTTTTTGTCAAAAACCTTCCCTTTTTTTTTTTTTTTTTTTTTTTTTTACAAGGCTTAGGCTTTGTAAAGCTAAAAATACTTTATTTTTTGAGCTCCTTTGCTGTTTACAATACTTCATCATTGCAGAGTTTCCCAGAAAATAGCAGTGCTGATGTGTGGAGATAATGACCCCATATTGGTTGAGATATTGGGTAGCCTTTAAAGACCCAAGATGCCATTATTTTTTTTCCTTCTCACATAGCCCAGCATTCCAAAACCTCCTGTAAGAAGCCCCCTGTCTGTGCTGCAGTGCCAGGAGATCCCTTGTGACTGTGCACATCTTCCCTCCTCCAGCAGTTTTTCTTGGATTTGAGAACTGCTGGAAATTCCTCTTTATTGCTTACCTGTTATTTCTGATATGGCTCATGCATGGTGTGTATGCAGACAGGCATGGACATGCACGTGCTTTGTATTTCTGCAAGTCTAGGAATAGAAAAACCTCAAATGTAAATCAGAAAATACTGATTTCCAAACTACTTTTCTTTTTTACATACCTGCCAAATTCTGTTAGGTGACTGCAGTTGTTCCACTAGGAATTATTTGAACATGAAACATGTTCTGGCTGTGCTCTGACCTGGAATAAAAACCTTTCCCAAGAGTGACTGTAGGTTCTAACAGAGTAAGAATTCAAACAGAACAGAATTTTGGAGGGATAAATGAGTAGAGCTTCGAGAGATACAGAAATTAAATCAGATGCTTTGTTGGAACACTGTCTTTGCAATGTTAAAGCAGTGCTCAGTGATAGGAAAAGGAATGATTCAAGAAAGGATTTTTTTTGTTTGTTTGTTTTTCCTTTCTTTCTTTTTTTTTCCTTTTTAATTTCAGCTGTGATTTTGCAGACATACATTCCCAGCACTAACAAGGCAGTAAAATTAACTTATCCCTGCAGTCATGATGTAGAGTTCTGAGCAAGCAGGTGACTTCAAACACTCCTTCCCCTTCTCCAGTGCCATCTGATGCTTCTTCTTGCAGCAGGACACGGGAGTGTTGTCAGGCAACCGTGGCCCTTGGGCACTGGTGTGACATTTACTCCCCAGTATCAAAGTGCTGCTGGCTCTCAGGAACCAGCCAGCAGTGCTGTGTCATCAGCTAAATAAAGGCACAGGGGAGCTGCACATGGAGGAGGTGCTAGGAGGGAAAATGCAGGGTTATGTTAGGGAAAACACCTAAAGTTAAAGTGTTGCTCTGTTGGTCTTGGGAGGGGTGTTGGTCCAGAGTGCTGGAACCCTAAGGTTTGCTCCAAGACAGCTCTGAGTTTGTGTTTCAGACCCATTAAGGCAAAAATTCTTGATTCTCTGCTACCTGGGGGTGAGAACTGGGCTGTGTGAACTGCAGTGTTTGTACAAACAGGGAGAGAGGTGTCCTAAAAAGACACAGAGCTTGGTCACAGTTAAGTGGACGTTTACTTTTTACAGGGCTCGTTGCAAATGTCATCACTTCAAGTATTTAGAGAATTCCTGAGTGACTCTAAAGAGAGCTCTGCCCATTCCCCACTTCCAAATTGAAGCCTCCTGGCAAAATATGAGGATTTCTGGAGCTTTATTGTGCTTTTTATCATGTATTAAACCTGGCAGTGTGCTGAGGTCACTTGTTTAAAAGCTTCCATTGCTTTATGTGCGTTTTGCATTGCTTTTATTTGCATTTATGTGTGCAGTTCAGTGAAATGGATCTTCTGCTCAATCAGATTTGTCCTTTATTAATTGCACTGAATTTAAAAGCTTGACTTAATATGAATTTTTGCTTGGTTATTGATAAAGATGACTGCTAAACAAGAAATATTCCAGCTTCAAGTTAGGTTCTTCAGAAAATAGAAACAGCATGACTTCGGGGTTTTTAAAAATATGAACTTTACTGTGTTTGTAGCTCATATTTTGAAACTGTTTCCAGATAAGGCAGGGGTTAAACAGCAGCATAATTTATTATAGGGCTGAAATAGACGCAAAATTTTAAAAAAGATGAACCCAAAACATTGCTAGCAGACCCTTTTTGATAGACCTGATTAAAAATCTGTTAAATGTAGCTCAGGGTGCCTATGTTTTCATGGATTTTATTCAGCTTTGTTTGGAAAGGAGTATGGTAGAGAAATCCTAAAGCCATACAATGGTTTGGGTTGAAGGAACTTTAAAAAATTACCTTGTTCCAACCCCCAAATCAAAGTAGACTCATAGCAACTTCAGTATTTTAAATTCTATTGAATGAAGAGGTAGATGGAAGTACAAAACCACGCTCATGCAACATCTTAAATGAGATGTTGTTAAACTTCTCTTAAACAGCTCTTAAATGAGTTGGAGTGTCCATTTTTGTTCAGCTGAAAATTCCACTGTTAACAAGTGGTATCAAAATTATCCCTCAGAATCCTTAAAGAAGTTAAATCTTAGTACAGGGATATTGGGGATTTTTTTTCCACTTGTCCTCACCCACATTAGCTAGATCCTTATTATAACTTTTTCTAGAAGAAATTTTGGGAACTGCCTGTTCCACTGGCAGCTGTTGTTTCAAGCAGGAATAATTTGTCTTCTGGAAGAGTATTTCTGCACATAACTGCTGGGAGAAGCTGTTAGCCCTGCAGAGTGCAGCCCGAGGTGTGAGCTGAGGAGGACACAACCAGTGAATGAATTAATGTGCTGCACTTGGGCTTGACAACACTGCCAGTACAGCGAGAAAAAGCAAAGGGCTTAATAGTTCTGATCCCTGTCTCTGTGGGAAATCCAGGCCTGCAGGGAGGAAAGCTGCTGATTGTTCTGTACAGTGAATTTCTGCAAGATTTGTGTTGACCAGCTGTTTATGCTTCAACCAAAAGTCCTGTTCTCTTGCCGCCACCATCCCCTTTTTTTTTTTTGTTTTTTTCTTAGGGAATATACTATTTCCACGGGACTGAAGCAGTGCAGCAGTCGTTTCACTACAAGGTCTGTTGAGCTGATCAGCCACGAGACCTGGCTGGAGTGCATAAATCCCAACCAGTGACTAGTTTAACTTGTATACAGTTTGTGTCTTGTTGGAATTGAAGAGCAAACCAGTGAGATACCACGTGTTAATTTTTCTGCTGAGTTCTGTGGAAGTCTGCAGCCTTTTGGGGAGTGTTGCATAGTAAATATGAGTTGCTGTTAGCCACAATTAAATATTCTTAATCATCTCTAAACTGATGTGTGAAAAAAAAATACATTATCAAACTTCCATAACTATTCACTGTTAACTGTGATGGAAATTTGGTATTTAGAACTCTTCTTGGGTATGTCTCCATTAGTGAGAAAATGAAAACACAATGTTGAGTAATGCTTGTTTCTGTCTAAAAGCTTTGCTACCCTTGACAGGTGGAAATTGCTTTAGATCAGAAAGCTTGAACTGCAAAACAAATGGGCTGATACTTTGCATACAAATCCTTTCAATTTCCTAAAAGCCTCAAAAATGCCACCCTTGCTCCCAAGTGCTACACCAGCTATTTAACAGCCTCACAACTTGTAGTGACTTCAGCTTCAGAATAATTTCCTTATCCCTGTTATTAGAGGGTGAATGTTTTCACAATTGAGGGCAACAGAGTTGCAATTTGTGAAATGGAAAATTGATTTCTTCTGATCTGCGAACAGGTGAACTTAAGGGAACAAAGTGAGGTTGGACTCAAGATGCCCAGGCTTGTAGGAGAGTTGGTTGTGTCCTTGTTAGATCAAGTTAGGTCAGTAATTGCACATGATCTCCTGAAGCAGTGCTGAACAGGGAGAGGAGCTCTAGCAGTAACCAGAATCCCTGTGTAGGTACCACAGGTAAATTGTGCCTCTCCCAGCCACTGCTTTTGAGAAAGCAGAGGTGCAGGTGGGTGAAAAAAACAGTCACAGGTTGCCTCGCTGTGCCTTCAGGGAGTTTGGGCTCTCAGAGATAAAAGTTCTTGCATTTTCTAGTCCTTAGTTTGTGTCCATCCTTCTCTTGATGACAATTATACAGTTTCCAGCCAAAAGAATAAAGATATCTGTGTAAGGCAGTGCTTGTATTTTTCATAGGTGTATTTTTATGTGGAAGAATATATATTTCCATATATTTTCCATAGATACAGATATTTTCAGTTTGATAAGGAATTCATATAGCAGACGGAATTTCTGGCTTTGAACTGCTTGTGCAGATTAATGTAGTCAGAAATTCAAAGGAGGTAAGAGTTTTGAGTACATCAATAAACTGAAGTATTATTTTTTTTGAAGTATGTTTAAGGTTTCTTGGGATGTTCCTGCTTTTTTTTCCATCTTCAAAGACAAGAAGTATTGGAACATGGGTTCTGAAGATCATTGTTTTTAAATGGGTTGGATTTTTCTTTCAATAAATTTTCAGTTTATTTAGGTTGCAAGTTTGGATCCTTCTTAATATGAAAAACTGAGGTGGAGTGCTAAATACCTTTTAGGCTTTGAATAGGAGGGAGAAACCAAAATTCTTTAGGTCTGGTCCAGCTGCCAGCAAGTAGAGGTGGAACTGAAGCAGCTGTGGGACTGTCCATAACCTAGCCAGGGTGTTGTATAAATTTCAGCCTGGTTAGGTGGCTGTGATGGGTGGAGCCTTTGCAGGCATTAGGCAGAAGCTGTTTTCATTTGAAGCTCGTTGTCAGATGTGTGCTGAGAGGAAATGCACTGAGACAAGTGGTTTGTAGGCTGGGCAGCTTCCAGTTCGGTGGCTGAGGGAATTGTTGTCAGTGTTAATTGTAAGGAACTAAGTCAGTTTCTCAATGAATGCTCCTAAAAATCCCCCAAGAACTCCTGCTTTAGCTAAAAACACTTAAATTAAGTCCAGAACCTGATTTGTTAGGTGCTTCATTTAAAGAGCTCATTAGGCATCATTGGCCAGCATCTATCAAGGTGACACTTGAATTGAGCCAGTGGTTGATAACCTGTCCTGGCTGCTGGAGGGTGTCCAGAGGTGCCTGCCTCCCCTGTGTCACTGTGTCACCCCTGCCTGCACAGGGCTGGCCTCAGATCTCTGCAAAGGGCCACAGAAGGACAAACCCACGGTAAATGGTGAATCCTTACCAGAGCCACAGTGAACAGATAAAAAGATAGGAAAATAATGGAGTTAGAGTTGTGGATCCAAGTCTAAATTAATTTAATTTCCTCTCAGTCTTAAGCTTCTCCCTACTGATGCTTTTCTATAAAGCTAATCCTTCTCCTTCATCAAAAAAACACCCGAGTGGCAGCAATGTTACAGCTCCAAATGGAAGTGTTCTCTCCCATTTCTGTGACTTCAGAAAGTATCCAGTACCAAAATCTAAAGCAACATACTTTTGTTGCAAACTGGGGTGTTGAAGTGGGAAATGATCCAAAGAGTATGAAACTGTCTGCATTGCTTTCAGAAAAATTGTCAATTCATGGGATTGCTGCCATTTTTAGTAGAAGAGCCCAGTTTAGGTTCTTCACTGCAGTTTTAATGCCTTGACTGGGAGCATAATTCACATGGAAGTTGATCACCACCCTCATAAGTGGTAAAAACAAGAGTGAAGACATGTCCTGGAAGATAAAATCAGTAATGCTGTCTTCCATCAGGATGCATTCCTCAATTTCAGCATATTTCGTGGCAAACAGAAATAATGATTTGTGTAAATGCCCATCAGCCTGATATGGCTGCAAATGGCATTGACTGGAAATAGGATAACAGCAGCAACCAAAACCAGGCATTGGGAAAAGAGCCACTGGAAAAAGATGTTGTATCAAATATCCTGGTTTTATGATTTATTTTTTTTTCTTTCTTTTTTTTTAGATAGTGGTGGTGTTTTACCATTTTAATTTCCAGTGCTTTGGAGGTCATTCTAAACAAGTCTCTAATTTAAAAAAGAAAAGTCTGTATGGGTATTGCAATTGCATGAGCCATTAATATCCATACATGAACTTGGGATGAGCCCAGAAAAGCATTTGATTTCAAGTCATGTACTCCAGCTCCCAGTAATTACTAGAATAGTAATGTTGACAGAAGGGTGCCCCTTCCATAGAGGTTTTACTTTTTTTTGTTGTCTTCCTCTTTTCTTTTTATTTATAGCCACCAGCTAAATACCTCCTGCCAGAACTGACAGCATCAGACTATGGGAAGAAGTGTGTGGTCATTGATTTAGATGAAACTTTAGTGCACAGTTCATTTAAGGTAAGTAAATTCAAAAGGGATCTCTTGCAGCTTGAGTCTGTCAGTGAATGCTGCAGGAACTGTTAAGCCTCTTAACACTTGAACTCCTCTTACATCCTCTGCCTGGGAGTCCTCATTGCCTCTCCTATGATTATTCATCCTAAATCAGCTCTCAGGGGA
>VXBQ01014978.1:247298-269044 GCA_013400175.1 Phainopepla nitens | reverse complement strand
TTTTTTTTTTTTTTGAGAAAACCACACTGACTGCAGCAAGACCTGGAAGAGGTATTGACTTCATGGCTTAAAGTGTTCCACCAAAGACCTGTGTTTTGGAGAGGTCCAAAATTTGTTGCTTTGAAAATAGGGTTTTGGTTTTGCAGTTTAAGTGGTGCCATAGTTAGTGTAGGAGAATGGAGGTTCAGCACAGCTTTGTGCTGGGTTAGATGTACCCTAAACCAGGAGATCTTGGGCACCAGTGGTGGCTCTTCTCTCTTGCTGGAGGATGTTGTTTTCCAGGTCAGGCTTCTGTCCTGGTCACAGTAACTGTTTTTAGGTATTTAGTTTTCAGAGCAGGAAAGCAAATTCCATTTAGGTGTTGCTGGTGAGTCAGTCATCTTCAAGAAGCAACTTCTGTAACCCTTCAGAGTTCAGCATGTGGTGAAGGTAGTGGTATTTTTTCTGTTGTTTAAGTAGGGCTGAAATTAGAAGTCTTCAGGAATACAAAGAGTCTGAATTGGCTTAGGTTACTGATAGCATTTCTGGTTAGTACCTCTGATACTGATAAAGCATCTGCTGGTTTTATACATTGATTGGGGAATTTGTAAGAATTAATAATGTTGCCTTACTACTACCAAACCAGATTAGCCACCCTTAGAGCCTTCTAGGTGCTTGCACTCCATTTTTCACTGCAAGCATCAACTCCACTTTTTAATCCTTCACTTGTTAGTTGCCAGTATTTAAAATGCAAACTTGCAATTCATGTTGTGGTTAGAATTTGGCAGCAACCTCCCTTTGCTGACTTAAAGAAAACCTTATATGGAAATACTAGAACAAATATTCCTGTGCCTCAAACTGAAATGAAGAAATTTTTTTTTTCTCTGTCTTTATTGTGCCTAATGGTATAGAACAATTTATGTACAGGAACCTCCCAGCCTCAATGCCAGCTTTGTCTTCTGTACCCAGACTTAGCTTGCTCTGGAGAACTTTTCAGGGAGATAAAAACCACAGCTGGATTGGGAGGGGAGGAGCTTTGCCTTCCTAATTAAACAAGAGTCAAAAATAAGAAGGGAAAGCTGAATTTAAAAGTCTAATTGTATATAATAAAAATGAATCATTAGGCTTATTCTTACCTGAAAGGTAAAAATACAGATTTGCTTTCTGAGTGCTGTGGGTAATTTTGTATTGTGACTTCTTTTCTGATTTTGAAACAAAATTCAGTTTAGGTGGTTATTAATTATTTTTTTAACCATTTTAAAGACATGCATGCTTAATGGTTGACACAATTGCAAACCTCTTTAGTAAGACTGAGGTTTGCAGAGTGTTTCTTAGCAGGCTCCTTTTAATCCTCCCATTCATTCAAATAATATTTAATGGGTATTTAAATGATGTTGAGTAGACATTTAGGAAAAAACAAAAGATTTTTCTGCTTGATGATGAGCACTGAATAATGTTTTGTGTGAGGGAAAGAAAACTGGTCTTTTTTTGTGTGAAGTCAGTAGAGTTGGGCAGATATTGGAGTGCCTGCAGTATTTGAGTCTTGGGGTTACAAAGGTGTTATTTCAATATGAAACCCTGTGATTGGGGGTGTGTAAGAGAAAACCAAGTGCTGGAGGAAATGAATTTAGTTGTTTACTGGCTGGCATTGTCCAGTGGTGCTGTTCGGGTTTTGTTTAATGAAGGGAAATTCTTCAGCTGAATTAGGACCATTAATTATCATCAAAAATGATGATACATTCCAGCAGAGCAAGGGTTTGAACACCTGTGTGCACCCTGCTCTGGCTGGATAGTCAAGTTAGTGTTGTAGTTTTTTAGTTTGTAGGGTTTTGGGGGTATTTAGGGGTTTTTTCTTCCATTAAAACATGTCTGCTCTAACCAGGTAGGTCCCCACTTAAAAGCTGGAAAAGCATACATAAATTTGAGAGTTTTAGTACAAAAGGCTTTATTTAAAACACCTGATACTTTAGAATTTGTAATTCTGTTATGAAATAGGCTTCATATTTCAAATGCAGATTACATGGGTTTTTTTGACACAACCAGAGAGGCAGAATATTTCAAGTGCTCTTTATGAAAGCAGCAACATCTGAGGGAGGGTAATTCTCATCTTTTTATGCCCCTGCATATTTGTGAAGCTTTAAGGAGATACTAGTCTTTCATGTTAGGTGCATATTAAAGGAATAAAGTTTGGGGTTCTTTGGCAAGAGTAAAAAAGGAATAGATAGACAGGATAGTTATCATTCCCATCATAAAACAATAATAGAAGCAAAAAATAATAAATTATTAAATCAAGGAGATGTAAACATGGTTTTGTATAAAATGCATTAAACCACATGCAAGCCTGGAATGCAGTCCTATTCAAAACTGGCAGTGAAACACCTTTAGAACATTTAAAATGCTGAAAGTTCTTGGTTTTTTTAATGTAGAAGTGGTTCTAACTGAGCTGAAGGTTTTCAGTGGAAATGCATTGCCTTCTTGCAGGCTCTGTCTCTGTGGTTCCCACTGGAGGCACGCTTCATGTGCACAGTGCCACAAACCTTCCCCCAGCAAATTGCTGCAGACTTTTCTCCTCTTTTCCCTCCCTGAGGAGCCCAGAACTCCAGTCCATGCTCCTTTCCTTATCACCAGTGCCAGCAAGAAAGCCACATAACACCTGATGTATAAGTGGGGGGAGCAAAAGTATAATTGGGGGTAGTTTGGTTACAAAGTCTGAGGGTGAGTTTTATTTGTCAGAAAAAACCAAAGTTGCTCACTCACACCCAGTGTTGTTTTCTCTGGCATCTGGTTGATGTTGCTCCTGTTATGACTAAATTCTGTAAAAGCTGTAGATTTTCAGTGGATTTCAAAAACACCAGCAGCTTGCAGTGACCTGTTCTTTTGCTGCTGTAGAGTATTTCTCTTGCTGAAGGGAGTCATGCATATATAAATCCTTCAAGTGTGTGCAAGCCTCTTCAAAGTCTGCAGAGAGCTGGCACCCCCTAGAAAACGGATGGCTGAGGCTTCTTGACAGTTCATTTGGGTTTCTTTTTAAGGTGAAGTATCAGAACTTTTATGTAGCTGTTCTATGGCTGTTAGAGCTGCGGAGTATCTTCTCTATCTGAGAGGCTTCATGCAAGGAACAGATGGGAGCCTCCCCTCTGCCTTTTTACAGAGCAGAAAGGGGAAATTGCTCAGTGTCAGATCAGAAAAATCTGGACTGATCTGTGTGTATTTGAGGAATTCTTCAGATCACACCAGCACAGGGGTCAGCAAGAGGATGGAATTCTCCATCAGCAGCAGCTCTGGAGGTCTGGTTGCCAGTCCTGGCTGGTCAGGATGAAAGGAATCCATGTAATCTCTCCTGTGCCCTCAGACCCAGCACCTGCAGGTGTCACATCAAACCATCTTCTTTATTTCTTTGCTCCTGAGAAAGGGTGTTTCCCTCCACATAAATTCTTGTGGTCATTCTGCTCTCCATTCTTCTCTGCAGGAAGGTTGTTTGACAGTGGAATTAGCATCTGATTTATCCAGGGAGTGGGATCAAAGTGCTGCTGCTAGGTTAATACTGCAGGATCCTCTTTTCCCACCGCTTTTTTCACAGAGCACCTGTTTAGACTCCCCAGTTTGGGATCTGCATCTTAAGTCACTTTACCTTGACTGCTGCTCTGCTTTCTTGGCATACCTTTGCCCCCTGAATGAGTTTAAAGTCTGTTTCTAGCCCCACAGATACTTCAGGGGCATTTTCTTGGTGGTTCCTGAGATCAGCCTGCTGCCTGATAGAGAAAACCATGTGGGAATGTCTGTACAGATCTCAGAGCTGAGTGAAGGTGTTTTCCAGCCTCAGCTTGGTAGTACCAGTTACAGACCAGGCAGTATCCAGGAAAGATGCTGGCTGTTAATCAGATATGTTAAAGCTGTATTTGGCAGCTCTGTCTCAGCCATTTCCAGGCTGCAGGTGATGGAATGAGCTCCAGGCTTCAGCCAGGCATGCTTACATGACTGGTTTTTTAGAATGGGCACAGTGCATGAGCTGTACCTCAGTGTGGTGCCCACCTGAACCAGTGAACGTTGGCAGCAGCCTGTTCCCAGCTACCCCTGCTATCTAGCCAAGATGAGATTATGTACTCCTGAGTTGCCTACAAGTTGTCCACTTTCCTGCTCTCCAAGGCAATTTTACTTGACCAGCAGTTTTTAACAGTAAGTCTTGAGAATTAAGTTGTGTTCAACAGGCTGGAAAAACAGATTCAAGGACTTGGGCAGAGTGTACCTGCTCTTCCCTTTGCAGTTAAAATGCATTTTATGTGATGAGGTTGATTGGTATTGGCATGTTTAGAATCCTATAGCTCTAAGTTATAACTTAAATCTTGTTGCAACTGCTGATTCAAATATGACCACTAGGTATTCCTTTTACCACTGTCTTTATTTTTAATTTAGTCACCAGCTGATGACCTCGAGTAGAATGTGTGCAGTGCACAGTTGATTTTCTTGATGGTCATTCATTCGCAAAGACTGGATGGAAGAGTTTATCCAAAGATGTTTTCCTGATGAACACACTCAGTGGTAGTGGAGGTTTATTCAAGCAGTGAGGTGTGCTAGATTTTATGAAGCCTAAAAATAGGAGAGAAGAGGGAAGTGCAGCATCTGGAATTACAACTGTGAGCTTCTGGCTTGTGTAAGAGCACACACTGAGTGGATCTGTGTAGTCAGTAATGATTATTAACTTGTTCCTCAGAAGCAGGTACTCTTCCCTTTTATACCTGAAATTGTCCCTCTAAGCATCTTATTTTTAATGCTGATTATTTCCTTGTCATTCTTTCTAGCCAATTAGCAATGCTGATTTCATCGTTCCTGTTGAAATTGATGGAACCATACATCAGGTAAGTGCTGGTTTTTCCTTCAGCATTGTATCCTGGGTCCCAGAACGTTCTCTTACTCCATTTGCTGCTTTAAATCCAATCATTTCTCCTTCTGCAGAGCGTGGAAGCTGTGTATTCTGGAATGCAGACAGGCAATCCCTGTGTGGTCAGGTGGAGTCTCTGTCAGGAGTCCAATACTTGACTCTTTGACAATTTTAAAACATTTTCAAACAGGAAGTGATGTAAGGATGGGGTTTCAGACATTTCTGTGCCAAGAAAAAGCTGCTTGAACACTGCATTTTTCATTCCCTCCAACACAATAGGACATAAGTTGGCTTTAATATCTCTTGGTAGCTCATATGCTTAAAGGTCATTTATATTTTATAAAAGTATAAAGAAAGAGTAGACATTTATTCAGTTTTTGTGGCAGTCTGTGTTTAATTTCTGTCCTTTTTATTCCTGTAAGTAATTCAAGTTCCTCTGATAGGAGTTATTATATACTTCAGCATTTTTGAAAGGTCTGGACAAAATCATGAAGAGACTGATTTCTCTGTCTTAGTCCTTAAGAACTTCACTTAAGGCTCTGAGAAATGGTTTTGAGTAAATGCAGAACGCCCATAATTTGAAAATCAGTCCCCTCCAGGTATCTTGGATTGGTGTCATTTCTGAAGGGTTGAATAAAATAAATTACAGTGCTGTTACTTTCCCTCTTCAGGCAGATATTGAAGTTCTTGCTGGAGATGAATTAAACAGGTTAATGTGAAGTTGAGCCTTTTTGATACATGAACCCTGTAAATTGTTTGAAACATCTTCTGTTGCGTGTTGGATGTTAGTTAGTGAGGAGCAGACCTTTCCTGGATGTGATTTAACAGAAATTTTAAGTACTTTAAGTTCTGAAATGTTGTTTATTTATTACCTTTATGGATTATTTCTACTTGGACAAAGAGGTTTGTGTATTTTAATCTTGTACTAATTGGTGGATCATAAAGTTAGTTCATAATTTTGTCTGATTTCCTGTGATGGAAACTCTGCATGTATTTGTCAATCTTAAAATGATTACTGAATATCAGTCAGTAGACTGAAACATGCTTTAAAGTAATAGTTGTTTTGACAGTTTTTACACTGTGCCTGTTTTATGTGGAAAAATTCAGTATGTAGGGTACTTGCACCTGTAATGTTCACCAGAACTGATGCTTACAACATTTAAAGGATGTTTTGGGGAGATTTGTGATTTTCAATCCTGATTTGATGTAGGCTTTAGTTGTGTTTGGTGCTGTAGAGCAGACAAATTGTCTCTCCTAAAAGTTCACAGAATGCTTTTGAAAGTGAATTTTTGAATGGCTTAAAGAGTTGTGATCACTTAGCTTGTCAGGATGACATATTTACATTTGGAAACAAAGCCCAATAAAAGGCTTGGGCTTCATAGCCAAACATTTCAAAAGCCTGTTGCTTTTCCATTCCCTGCTGCAATCTCTCAGATTATTCACCAAAAACGATGCAGTTTGGCACTTGGAGATGATTCCATGTGGGGGGAAAAGAGAAAAAAGCAACAAAAAAAACCCACTCCAAACAAACAAAAACCCCACAACTGTGTCCAGAGGGAGTGGATTTGTGCATCTCCTTCTCCTTTGACAGAGATGGTCCAGTGAAATTGGTCTCTGCTTTACTGGAAACTCCCTGCATGATTTTCAAGGAAATTGCTTCACTCCTTGTATTTCAACTTCTTAACCTCTAAAATAGGTAAATACCTCAGGCATATTTGGATGGTAAAGATGAAGGTAGTTGTAAGGAGTTTGTGATTCTTGAAATGAAGGTAATTTGTGTCCACACAGAATAGGCAAAGCCTGTGTGTGTAATACCTCTTGTAATACCACTGACATTCAGGAATCTTTTCTTTTTTGTTTTACACTGTGATAAAGGGCAAAAAAATGGATATTTTGGCTGAGTCTGATGTGCATTAACACAGGCTGTAGAGCTCTGACAACCTGTTCCCACTTCAAACCTGTAATTCTGTAGTCAGAGCATAAATGAACTGATCTGAGCAATTTCTGTCATTTTTCAGGGTTTGTCATCTGTATAATGCATGTCCATTTTCTTAAGCAGTTTATAAACTCCAGGATTAATCACTGACATTTAGAAGTGTTTCCACCTGTGCAAAATATCCCAAGATATGAGAAATGTTGTGGAACCACACTGTCCATAGTGCATATCCCTGTTTTTCCAGTGAGCCTGTTACCTTGTCAGCCAGGAGGTTGACAGATTTTTATTGTCCTTGAACTCTGCCTTAGGCAGAACACCAGTGGAAACAAACTGAGAAACACCATTTCAGAGGTGCCCATTGGTAGAAAAACTTGAAATTATATGAGATTGTTGAGATCTCATATAGCAAAAAATACAGCCTGTGGCAAATGGAATTGCTGTACTCCTCTAAGAGTTTTGAGATTGACTTATCTAACAAGTTTTGTCGTGGTAAATGCTGGTTGGATTTTTTTTGCAGTTCAACAGAGGTCTTAAAAAATAATGTCTTTAGTTTGGGGAATTTGTTTTCCCTTATATAATTTATAATCCAAAGGTCAGAAAGACTCTTGGGGGTTTTTTTATAGAGAGGAAAATTCATCATCCTAAAGGGTGCTTGGGTAAACGAGCTTCCCTAGATTAAAAACCAGCTTTTCTTAACATCCCTTCTCCCTTTCCCATCTTTCTTTCTCCAGCCTAAATTACCTTATCTTTCGAAAGGATTTGTCATTTTATTTTAAGAAGGAAAAAAAATCAAGTGTGGAGGAACCTCCCTTTCTTTCTGCTGTGGGTCTCTGGATGTCTGCAGAGGCTGTGCCCATCCTGGGGCAGCTGAAATTCCAGGGGAGAATCCCACACTTTGTGCTGAGAGTGATGGCCTGGGTACAAAAGGGGGGTTCTGGTGCAAACTGACCCTTCTGGCCACTGCTCTCATTCCACTCTGGGTGGAAGGAGATCACAGCTGGTCCTGCTCTCCCAAAGCACAAGTGGGAAATCCAGTGGATTGTGTTGGAGCTGAGAGAGGAGGCTCATTGAGGGTGGAAGTGGTGGCTGGAGGGAGATGTTCAGCCTCTTTGGTACCTTGATTTAACTCTGCAGGAACACATCCTCTCCTTTGGACCCTGCTCCCACTGACCAAGAGCAGAGTGACCCAGCCCCCAGACCAGAAACTGCATCAAACACAGCTTTAATCCCCAAAGGGGGAAGGTTTTGAGGGAATGCTTGTCCTTCATCCAAATCGAATTCCAAAGGCTTTGTGCCTTGCTTTTGGTGTCCAAGAGTAAAGAGGGCAGCCAGGAAGAGTTTGATTTGGTGTTGTTTTGAATTTTATTTTTAAAGACAATTTGTTTATTGAATAAAACTAATTTTTAAGTGGCTGTTTGGGTTGAGGGGGGAGTTAATTCAATTAGTTGCTTATTTTTAATTGTTGAAAGCTTGAAGGAACATTTGGCATGTACACTTCGAACATAATAAGCAACATTTTTTTATCTTTTTAATGATGAGGGGGGAAAGGCTGTTGGAATAACAAATTTCCTTCCTGTAAAGCACAGAATTCATGGATTTCCTTGCAGAAGGCTGTGGCCTGGTTCAAGTAATCCAGGATAGGCTGTATCCATTCTGACTGGCCTATTCTTGGTTACTTGCACTGGGACATGGCCACAGCTGTGTGACCCAGGACCACGAGGGACACGTGGGATTTTCTGCTCACAGCTCAGAAGAGACATGAAACAGGAGATTACAAGAGCTGGAGTTGTCCTGGGCAGACTTTTTGGTCATTACTTGCAGATTTCCTCATTGTAAAGCTGGTTTTGAAAGGCAGTTCTGCGTGCCCTTTTAAATGGATTGAAAATTAGCTGGGTTTGTCTTTGGTTTCACAAATACTGAGTCTCTGTATGTTGAGGTTGCTTTGAGGTATAGAAAATTCATGTGGAAGTATGAAATGCTTGAAAACAATTAAAGATAATTGCTTGTATTCTGCCATTAGCAGCTGTAAGAATCCTGTGGAAACATGCCTAGTGCCTGATTTGTGCTTAAAATGTTGAGTAGGGTTCATTTTAAATAATAATAATAAAAAAGGACTGTATTCCTCTAAATTCTTGCTGTGATAAGGAAGAAAAATAGTGAGCATACAACCAAAAAAAAAAGTATGGATTTTTTTTTTTTTTTAATGCCCTGAAGACAGTATATAAATCTCAGAAAAATGCCAGGAGCCAGTTAGTCTAGAGATTTCAGCTGAAGACATCAGGCAATGGAAGAAAAAGCCAAGCCACAAACAACCATGCAGCATTGAGATTCAAGTCCAGCCACTAACAAAATAAAGGGGAAAAAATTCCAAATGAGAAAGAAGAAGAGAAAAGAGCTGCACTGTCAGCTGAAGAGAGCTTTTTATGTGAAGTAAACCAAAGAGATTTTGTAGCCCAGGATACCAGTACATTTTGGAGTTGCTTCCAGGCTCTGAGTAGGATTTCTGAAAGAAAACTTCCAGGAGAATAGCTATCCAGAGTATTAAGATATGTTGTTNATATTAAAAAAATTTGTTGTTAAAAAAAAAAAAAAAAAAAAAAAGAAAGGCAAAGGAATTGGGGGTTTTTACAGAGGGAAATAATTAAGGGAAAAATTTGGTGAGACTTCATCTTAAGAGATGGCATTTATTAATTAGGCATTTAACATGAGAAGCAAATCTGTTGGCCAGATCCCAGTGGGGAAAGATTTAAGGCAAAGCAGCAGGAGAAACTCAAGCAGAGGAGGCTGTGAGTGCTCTGTGGTGGATCAGGAGCCCTAAACTGCAGAAGGGAGAACCATCCAACTAAAAATGCTGTGCATTCACAGCTAATCCTGGATTTGGTGCAGAATTAGGAGCCCTAAAAGCAGCCAAAAGAGCATTTATTGCAAAGACTGGCAAATGCAGCCCAAGCTGTGGCTCAGAGCTCTGGGGCTGAAGCTCTGGGGTTGATTTACAGCGTGCTCCTGATGGAGGAGGTGGGTTGTGTTGCAAGCAGCAAAGTTCAGATCCTTGGCAGGGAGTTTGTAATTACATTCCAAGTGGAAATACTTCCCTGACAGGGGCAGAGATAGGGATGGAGAGCAAAGAGGAGAGTTCTTCTGCTGAGGCTGGAAGCCCTGGGCTTTAAAAGGGAAATTAATACTTAAATTCCAGCACTTAGTCTCCAAGAATGATATTAAAGACTCTGAGGTGCCCCTTTTGTGCCCTCAAAAATAAGTGTAGGAATAAAACTTAAGGCTAAAGAATCGAGAACTTAATGATTAACTCGGATCTTGCTGTCTTTCCTCTCCCATCTGGGAAGTTGGATATTCTCTGGATACCCAAATGCAGGACTGCAGCTGTCTGTCTTTAAAAAAATTCAGAGGTAGAATTTGGAGAGGAAATAGTACAGTACAACTTAGTGTAGAAAGAATTAAATGAAAAATTAATTGCTTTGTTAAAGGAGAGGAAATTACTTGGTTTATGCCTGGTGAAATACAGGAAACATTGCTGTAATTAAATGGAAAGAGACTCGTGTTGAAGTACATCTGTTAACTGTCTTTAATCCATAAAATGTTGCAGTTATTTAGTGAGTTAGATGCTCTGTGATTGTTTAAAAAAAAAAATCTGGGTTATAAATTATCTGTATCAAAGCTTGAATGCAGTGTTTAGGGGTCCAGAAATAGTCTAGATAAATTTCATAGAAATAATTTAAAAGAGATAAAGACTTCATGGTATGATCTGTATGCTGCACAAAGGGGAAAATTAACATTTCTGCTTTAGTCATTAAGGAACAGGCCCATCATATGTGTTTTAAAAAAAACCTTTACTTTCAAATTTAGGTTTTCAATTTCAATTACACAGTTTCATTTTTTTCTTCTTTTGCTGAAGGCTTTAATTGTTACACTTGAGTTCAAGCTGCTGTTTCTGTATTTTCCTCCTTCAGGCTTTTTCTCTGGGTACCTTGATTTTTTTTTTTTACCTCTTATGAATAGGAATCTAGTAAAATACATACAATTAATCTAGTTTTACATATCAAAGAATGAAATTTCTGAAATAGCATCAGTCTTGCAATTCCTCCTGAAGTCAGCTCAATGGCAGACTTCTCCACTTGAAATTTCCAGTATTAGGGATTATTTGCCAAACAAAAGCAGATAAAATGCTGCCAATGTTTTCTCTCAAACTTTTAATCTAACTGCAAACAAGACGATAAATATTTTTCAAGCAGACTCCCCTCTTCAGCTTCCCAGTACATTGTGAGCTGTTTCCAAGCTTCCTCAGCAGCAGTTTCCTTGTTTTGGTATCTTCTGTGAGCACAAAATCATCTTGTGTGCTCTGAAAGGAGAAGCAAGGAGGTTTTAATAATCTACTAATCAGGTTGTTGACAGCAGGCAGCCAAGCCAGTGCTAGAAGGCAGCAGAGCTCTGCTGAAGGCAGGATGCTGAAGAGGAGAGAAATCTTGGGAATTTGCCATCTTTTGGCAGGGCCCTCTTTAGAAGATGCTGTAGATTCAGTCAGTAAATTTCAGACCCAGCATTTTTAGACATTCTGCATGGTGCTGTGAAGATTTTTTGGTGAAAAAAAATTCTCTGTAGAGCTGCAGGGATTGATCAGTCTGAATGGTGAGTTCTGGTGCTTAGCACCTGGAATTTCAGAAATGAAAGAATCAGCCACAGAAGGAAAACAGGTCCCTATTGTGCAATTCCTGCCGTCATAGAGGCTTCATCAGATTTATTCCTTCTGTGGAGCTCTTCAGCTTTCCAGCACCAGCGTGGGTTTGGTGGAGAGATCTGAATCCTCACTTCTTGAGAAGCCCTCCTGTCTCCCTTTGCCTTGAAAGGGATTTTTTTGAGGAGCACCTCTCCTGATGATGCTCAGTGTTTACAGAATCAGCAGGGGCTTGGCAGCCCGTGCGTGCCAGTCTCTCGTTATTGGATCTCTACTTTTATCTAGCATACTTTTCCTTTTCCCCAGCATTTCATTTGAACTGCTTCCCTATTAACTTTTGTTGCAAGTGCTGGGATTGCAGGAGTGGTTTTGGGTTTTTTTGGTTTTTCCTTTCCTTGAGCACCATCTGACCTAAAATGCCCTTATCATTCCAGGTTTATGTATTGAAACGACCACATGTGGACGAGTTTCTTCAGAGGATGGGAGAGCTCTTCGAATGTGTACTCTTCACAGCCAGTCTAGCCAAGGTTTGTTCCTCCCTTCATCTCATTAACCCTTATGGTGCTGGTCAGTGGACTTTTGGTTGGGTTTTCTATGGATAATTATTTCCACAGTTGGTACTATCTTAATTTTTCCCCTTCTTTTCTGCTTCTTTGTCTGACAGTGTGTACTTTGTCTGCTAGTGTGTGGGTAAGTGTTTCCATGGTAACACCATCACATATGGGCTTGTCTCATAATGTAGCCTCCATGCATTGCTCATGATGCCAATATGAAAGGCTCACAAGTTACCATGGTTATAGTGAGAAATTAGAACATAGAGCGTGCGAGCGAAGCAGCACATTAAAGCTGGGCATGAAATAAAACACCGAATTAAACCCTGTCTGCACCATCAACCAGTGACTCAGAAACTCACTGGAAATTGGGAGCCACAGTTCTTACTCTGTGGAGGTGCAATTGCAACCTGGAGTTAGAAAATGAGGCCTTTTTACGAAGCTTGAAACGTCCCCAGGAATATTTTGTGCCCTCTGGTTCTGCGGTAGCAGTAGTGGCTCGTAGGTAGCTTTTGTGGTAGATGTCACAGTAGTAGACTGATCTGGAATTCTTCACTTTCTTCAGTGTATTGTTACTGTGGTGTCTTGTTTGTAAAATGATGTTGTTGATTTCTAAATAGTGCTGTAGCATGGCAAGCTTTTGCTCCAGCCTAGTGTAGAGATGGTGGAAGGGGACAGGACCCTGTCTTCTATGAAGCCTTTTTCACTGCATTCTCTTTACCACATACTGTTCAGTCATGTTGAAAAAATCCTAAATACTGGCCCAGTTTCATCCTGAAATTATGTGCCTTATTTCATAATCAGAAGATGATTGATTTCAACATCAGTTTTTTTTTCTCGGTTCAAAATATAGGAAAATGGTAACTTCAGTTGTGCAATAATAAGATATAACTACCATTTTCAAGTATGTGGTTATTCATGTTTGAGTTTATTTGGATACTTCTTGGTCAGTTTATATAAATTGCTGCATTCTAAGCTGTGCCTCACTTTAAATATCACTTATGTATAAAATGAGATTTTCCCTGGTATTGTATGTGAGTATTTTTATTAGTAACATCTTTGGCTGATCTTTTTTGTCCTAATTATGCAATTTGGTAATCTTAGGAGTCTTGCTGACCCAGTGGTCTTTTGGCAGAGGCACATCAGGCTCAGATCTGTCCACTGCAGTTTATCTTCAGAGGCACATGGAAACAAATCAGCTGGGGGAAAGCTTCATATTGATTTTCTGTTAGCATTGGCTGGTTTTATGGTAGTGGTAGGTGAGATCTCTGGATCCATCAACCTCTGGAAAACTCTCAGGGTAACTCTAAGTTGGCCCTGAGAATAAAACCTGATCAATAAATCACAGAAGACATTTAGAGTGCATGTTAGCCTTCTCTAGAAAGATAATTGTCCTAGTTTTGCTTTATCTCTTTATTAATCACTTCAGGTTTGCGGGCGAGCGAGTTAATTACAAGGAGCAGGGAAGAAAATGGAGAAGGGCATTTTTGTGTGAAATTATTTCATGTCCCTTCTTTGTCTGGCTCTGTGAATCAGCCTTATCTGCACGTTGCTAACTTGATGTTTCTGGCTTCTGTTTTTAAGTATGCAGACCCAGTAGCCGACTTACTGGATCGCTGGGGTGTGTTCAGGGCAAGGCTCTTTAGAGAATCCTGTGTTTTCCACCGAGGGAATTACGTCAAGGATCTGAGTCGACTGGGCCGTGAGCTGAGTAAAGTTATTATAGTAGATAATTCTCCTGCATCTTACATCTTCCATCCTGAAAATGCAGTAAGTATTCAGAGTACTCGAGCGTAACTTCATCTCTCTTGGCCCTTGCCCAGGTTTTGTGATTCAGAAAATAGACTTTTCAGAGCACTGGCTTGTGTCAGATCCTGTGTTTTCTTAGGCTGCAGGTGGGTTCTGGGGTTCACTGCCTAATGGTGAAGGACGTGGGCAAACTGATCTTGACAGCATGTCACAGCCATGACTGCTCGTGTGCTCTGGGCTTTGCCTCTTGGCTTGAGGTCCAGCACTTCTGAGAAATACCAAGTGGTGTGGAACCTGGAAAACAACGTAGTTCTAAGAAACAAAGCTGCCCTGCAGCACAGGTTTTGTTCTTTGCAGCAGTGATTACAGAAAGAATGGTTTGCTTGAACTTCTTTAGGTGCTCCCACCTTTTTTTGTTGTGGGAGTAATATTTTATTAGGCAAGGTAATTAATGCTTTACTGGTTGCTGCTGAGTTCTGTATTTGTGGGTAAGGGGAAGGAAAACAAAATCAAGATCCTGTTGTGTTGTTATGCTCTTCTCTCGATTATTTTTGTCCTAACTACATAATTAGAACTGTGAGTCAACAAGTTCATCAATGTTTAGGAATAAGGATAAAGGGCAGGCAGCAGGTCTGTAGGGGAGAGCAGTGAGGAGCAATGTGCATTTTCACTGTGTGTTTGTATTGGCTCCAGGAGCTCTGGTGGAGAGGTCTGGGGTGCTCCATCCATGGCTGCAGCCAGTGCAGCTGCTCACATCTGCTTCAGCTGCCAGGGGAGAGAGAAGCTGGAACTCTTAGATCTGCTGACTTTTAGACAACCAGGCTGTGCACTGTTTGCTTTGATGTTTTTAGGCTGCCTTCTTTGTGAACTGTTAAAATCAGTGTAGGAACTCTTTTATTAAGAACACTGCTTTGCACAGTCCTGCCTTTCCAGAATAGCTTTTTTTTTTTTTTTGGTAACATGAGCTATTTATCTTCCAGCAGTCAGCTTTCAAGTTCAGATCCTAATATTGTGATGCCCTAAGTGATGTGGTGGAAACATTTTTCTGGTTGGTGCCACACATGGTTTAAAGCTGCCAATTATAATAACCAGGACCTGTAGCTCTTAATTTATGTTCATGGTTAAAATTAAAAAAACCTGATCCAAAATCATCATTTGGTATCTCGGAAATCAGTGCCAAGAAAAT
This sequence comes from Phainopepla nitens, assembly GCA_013400175.1. NCBI lineage: Eukaryota > Metazoa > Chordata > Aves > Passeriformes > Bombycillidae > Phainopepla > Phainopepla nitens. Next base: position 254,077 of record VXBQ01014978.1, on the reverse strand, counting down.
ACTGAGCTGTAGAAATTTGGGAGATGAAATAAAGGACCTTGTCAGAGTGGTTTAATCATGTATAGAAAAGTGCTGCTGGCTGACTGATACTCGAGTCTCTGCAGAAACCAGAGCTTGTAACGAGATCCAAGATAGTCTTGAAAAGACCTCAGTGTGCTCCCATAGTGAGGATACACAGAACACCTTCCCCAAATCCAGCCTGCCTATTTAAGAAGGGTTATTATATGTGTTGTTCTCTGAACCCACCCACTAGATCTAACATTCCAACCTGAACAATGTTCTGCCCTTGCAGTTAAAACATTTCCTCCAAACCCCGTGCCAGAAGGGGTTGTTGCTGCCTGCCTGTGCCTGGTGACTCATTCTGATAATTCTTAAGAGGAGGGGAAAAAAAAAAAAAGATTTGCCTGTAAATAAAGTGTGTCAGTGCAGCTTCATAACTTGTGTCTGCCTTCCAGTCTTTTCTGGATAGCAAGGAGAGCTGCCCAGTGTGGGGTCATGTGGGTCACCTGGACGTGCAGGTGAAGGTCAGCTGTCCTGGTTGGGCTGGGGGTTGAACCTGCTGCTCCACCTCAGTGGTAATGAGTAGCTAATTGCCATGATTATTATGGCACGATGATGATGGCTACAGAACACCTACACAGACAAAACTCAGGTGTCTTTTACGTCGTGAAACCCTCTCAGTGTTTGTTGGTTGCTCTGTTTCAGGTGCCTGTGCAGTCCTGGTTTGATGACATGACAGACACAGAGCTGCTAGATCTTATTCCTTTCTTTGAAGGACTAAGCAAAGAGGAAGAAGTTTACAGTATGCTTCATAAACTCTGCAACAGGTAGCCCTTAACTCTGACTGACTCCTGCTCCTAGATTGCAGTTGCTAGAGGCTGTCTCCATCTCTTTCAGCTCTTTCAAATGTAAGCTTTGGGGAGGTCACCCCTGTCAGAAGTGCTACTCTTGATCTTCCTGTTACATTGGACACGAAGGACAATCATGAGTGATGCTATTAAGCCTTCAGAAGCCTGACTCCTAAGGTCATGTGTTCAGACTACTTTTTTAAAGGAAAAAAAAAAAAGAAGCTATTTTAAATGGGACTCTTTTAATTAATTTCATAAATGGACATCTTTTACTGGATCAGCTTTTCTTAAAACATGCCAAAAAAAGAAGCTTGTATTTCAGCAGTTGAATTTCTCTCCCTTTCTTCCCCTCCCACTATGCAGACAATTTTACCCCCCTGCTTAGAGCAGTTGACCTGACTCTGAATTTTTTCTTACAGAATGAAGTGCCTTTTTGAATGTTATTTTAAGATAAAAATTCATTTTTGTATAAGACGTATTTCCAGACATCTTTTAGTCTTGTATTGTCTAAATGCTTTAAAAGGAAAAAGGAAAAAAAAAAATTTATAGAGCACTGTAATATATAACAAAGGAAAAAGTTGAAACCAAGATGCTGGGTTCCTGTCTCCACGATGACATTAAGTTGTGTCACACTTTGTCATGCTCAGAAGGTTCAGTGGGAGGGGTGAATTGGGGTGATTAATGTGGTTGTTTCACTGATGAGGATTTTGGGCACGGTTTTAAAACATATCTGCAGTTGTTTGAGTATTTAGGGGAGTGATGGAGTTGAGGAAACGAGGTGGCTGATAGACCTGAAGCACCTTTAATTCCAGACAGATGAAGTTCTGCTGTCTCTGCTTACGCACAACTGCCATGCCTCTTCTTTTTTGGAAAACCATTATCTTGGGAGAACAGCGAGGAGATCTATTTATTAGTTTAAGATTCTTTTCTCAAAACAACCCATCTGGGTAAGCTGGATCTATATTGAGCTGTTTGGAGTACTTTTTTCTTTTAATTGCTGCTACTGTACACTCACCAAATGGAGTTGACCATCGGCTGTTATACTGTTTTTGCCACTGTGCCTGTGCTATGAGACATTTTCTGTAAGCTGCAAACTTGGGCAATAAATAAAATGCAGGCTTCATAACCCACCCCCGTTGATAAATCCATTGGTATCTGATATACCAGAGAACCCAGTTAAAGGTGACCTGTAAAGGGTTAGTTGTTTTTTTTTTCAATTAAGATGAAGCCCTGTCCTTTCTTTGATACCTGAAAATGCAGGAAGTATTTTGCCCACACCTTTGATTTGTATTTCTTTTTCCCCAAGGTGGAAGGTGCAGATTAGGAGCTGTAACAAGTCAGAAGTTACTAGCCTAGACTAAAATTGGTCCTCTGGCTTTGGAGTTGAGTTAGACTCACCTCTGAATCTGAGAGCCTGCTTAACACCTTCTGCAGCACCATAGCTACCTTTTCAGAGGAATGATTTTTAAATACTTCATGTCTTTGAAGAACAAGGCACACCTTTTTTTTTCCCCCCCCTTTGCAGCGTCACCTTTCAGTTATTGTCCACAGCAGAAATCTGCAAACACAAAAAGTGCAGCTGCATTTGGCTGTCATCAGAGAAGACTAAATGGACTATTTGGTGCTTCTAATTAGCCTCGTGCTAGATTCTGAATTGTAGACCCCCTTGGCCTTTTTTCCTTGAAAAGTCCCGATGACTTGGGAGACAGAACCAGATTTCTTTGTGATGGACCTGGGGCTTGTGATCCTTGTCTCAAAACCATTGGTGAAGCAGCTTAACAAATCCATCTGAGAGGAGAGGGGCAGGCCAGTCTGCACAGGCAGCGAGTGGGTTGTGCTGGGGGCAGTATCAAACTGAGCCCCCCTTGCAGTGCAGCTGTGCTCCAGCTGTGGCTGGGCCCAGGGGTGCTGGAGGCAGTCCCCTGAGTCACACCCGTGAGTCTGTATGGCATCACCCTTTTGTTTCTTAACCAGCTGGCATCACCTTAGTACTGTATAAATCTGTGCCACAACAAAAAGACAAGCTGTCAAGTTTGAAAATTTAAAAAAAAAGAAAAAAGCCTACTTTGTTTAAAAATATAACAAAAAAAAAAAACAACAAAAAAAAGACGTATGGATTCTGGTTAGTCCATTAACGTTTACTTTCAGTTTAAGATGGTTTAATTTTGTGTTTGACTCCAGAGTAATGGAACTGTAAGCTGCCAAAAAAAAAAAAAATAGTTGTTCTGTGAGCAGTATTTTCAACTGTGCCTGTGGCTCCTGGGCCCCAGTGCAGTTTGCAGGGAAGTATTCAGGTTGTAGTTAGTTGTGCAGGTATGAGAGGAATGGCTGAAGAAATTCAAAGACTTTTTCTCGTTAGCATTAGACCAAACAATCAGCCAGAGAGTGAAGAACCCCCGAGGCAGGGCCGAGTGACAGCTGTGAGCTGTTGGACGTGAGACAAGCCGTGTCACCCGTGTGCATCTTTGGAAGCAGCGATTTCATGAACCAGTTGCCTTAAGTCTGTGAATGAATGTCGATTATATTATTAAAGTGTCTTGTATTGTTTTCAAATCCACATAGAATGGGCAACTGAACTTCTGCACCAGCCTCTGGAGGAACGGTTCTGATGATGTGCTGTACAACCATACTTGTACTGTATTATTTTGGCTCTTGAAACCCCCAAATTTAAAAAAAAAAACAACTTACTGTAACTTAGTACAGCATTAAAGTGACACTTGGTGACAATACAAAGACAAAAATCCTAGCACAGCTTTGATCTCTGTTAGTATTGAGTATTTTCTGTAAGTTCTGACCAGTTCTATTTTTTTATAATCCACCCAACTCGTATGGAAATAAAACTCAGAGTGCTCTGAAATCAGGTTTGGACTCCCCTGGGTATTCAGATTTGGCCAAAGGGATCAAACTGTCACAGTTGTTTATTTTGACACTATGATCATACTTGAAATTTCAAGTGTTGAGTTGGCGTGGATGTACATACGCTATATATTCAGAGTTTCTAGATTCTAAAAAAGCAATAGAGTTCTGTCCATAAAGTCAGAGAACGAGTGGAATGTTTGTAAAATTTGCAATACGGGTATTTGATTATATTTTAAATACGAGATTTTAAAAAAAATTCAAATAGGAAAAAAAAAAACCACAACAACTTGTTTCCTGAATCTCTTTCATATTTTGAAGTGCAGTTACTGCATGCAGGTCACCAGGGCTGTTGTAAACCCTGGGTTTCAGTTCTGTTTCTGGATACTATAGAAATATTAAGAAGTCTTTTCCCAGTTGATCATTCTAAAGAGATGCTGCCTGGCCTGAAGTTCTGTTGTCCTTTTTATGTTGGGTTAAAAAACGGTTTTTTGCCTGTATGGGTACTTTTAAATTAAGCTGTAAGGCAGGACGCCTTAGACCCTTGAAATCCAACGGAAGTGTTAACAGTGAAATTGCCATTTGTAACCCTAGGGCTGTGCACAGAGTCCTCATTCAAACCAGGAGGCGTGGCAGGCTGGGGATGGGGAGACGGTGGCAAATGTACGATATTGCTGTGTTCATTTAGGTAGCTTTTGAAGGGTAATTTGTCTCTTTGTTTCGCCCTTTTGGTCTTTATTAAAACAGCGAAAGTTACGCGTGGAAGAAACTCAACACCTGGAGACGTTTTGGTTGTCAGTGTACGCAATCACTTTTCTTACAGCATGATTTTGATCAGACTGGTTGGGGACAATAAAGTATCTAAATGACACTGGTGTGTGCTGATGTTGCAGCTTTTGAAATTTCAGTGTAAAAACAAAACAACAGGAAAAAGAATCTGTAGCTCTGTGACTTCCGAAGGCGTAACCCTCTGTTGGACAGATTGTTTTTAACTTAATAAACCACGGTTCTGCACAGCCCTATTTGTAAAACAAAAACAAGTTTGTGCCTCTGATTCCAAGGTGCTGTGATTTTTTTTTTTGCCTTTGTGGGGCGAGGAGGGGCAGGTGAGACTGGCGTGGGGCAGTCGCTTCAAAATCTCTGGGCTAACTATGCAAAACCAGCTGTCAGTTTTCTGTTTCACATGATGTTGTAAAATCCCAGCTGACTCTCTCTTATTTCTTGTTAAAGATCTATTGGGAGCTCCTCAACAGAGAGGAGTAAGCAATGAAAATGTTTCTTTCTTTCTTTTTTTCCTTTTTTTTTCCTTATGATGGAGCTGTTTACACTTTGATGCAATGAACAATCCAGCAATACTTGAGAAACACTACAGATACCATATGAGTTTTTGCAGGAGAGAGAAGTGTTGTCAATCAGGTATTGAATGGTTTCTTTACTGTCACAAATAAAAAATTTTACCAATATAGTTACTTGTGCATGTAATACTTCTCTGGGAAAAAGCATTTCTGCACTTCTCCTTCAGGAGCAGGCACTGCCCTGATTCAGCAGGGACTTCACTGCTGGTAATGCACATCTGTGTTGGAGGGTAAAAATCACCAAACTACCCCACCCTGCTCCCCCTCTCCTCTTTCTCAGTCATGGGCAGGACTCCTCAGTGGCTGCCCTGGCACCTGCTTGTGCAAACAGAGCTGATGAACTGCTGATGAACTCTGCTAAATAAATTGGTGGCGACTCTTGCAGATGTTCCAGCTATTTAGATCTCTTGGATGAGATCATACAATAATTTGTTCAAGTCTCAAAGCTGTGTGACTTCTTTTGAAGGGCTTACTTCAGCTACTTGAATAGCTGTTCTTAACATCACTGCCATATCCACATGAATATCTGAATAAAACACTTTATTTGGTTGGAAAAAAATGTATTTTGGGACTTTTTATCTGACACAGTAAGACTTAGGCAGAGCCTTTCTTTCTAGGAAAAGGCACATATTATTGATGCTTTATGAGCAGAAAATCTCAGGCCTGTTTGAATTAGCAGCTGGGTCTCAAGATAGCACATTAGTTGCAATTAAAAATATTTTTTAGTTAGTCCTGTGAGCGGTTGGAACGCCCTGACCTGCCTTTACTTTGTACTGGTTGGTCAGGTTTTTGACTTTTTTAGGTTTGGTTTAGTTTTGGTTTGGTTTTTTGTTGTTAATTTTACCAATCTCCTTAGCTGCTACTTAAGATAGAGATCCCTTTCTTTTTTTCTTTTTTTTTTTCACTTGGTAAAACAAGTGTTTCAAAATTCATCAAACAGCTCATTTGTAGGGGTGAGAAAGATCCTGTTGTTCCGTGCTGGCAGAAACCAAGTGGCTGCAGAACTGAATACACAACAATCTGTACACCTATGGGCTTTCCAGTGGTTTTTTTTTCCTCCTTTTTTTTTGTCTTTTTGACTCGGAGGGAAAGCCAACTGCTCTGCCATTCCCTGCAGGATGGGGTAGGGCTGTCCCAGGTGGGCTGCCGCCTCCAGCAGTTTCCTTGGCCATCCGGACTTGCCACCAGCCCGGCCACGCTGGCAGAGCCCGGGCAGAGTTCTGGAGCTGCTGGAGGAGGAACGGGCTGGGGGTAACCCATTCCCTTTCTTTGGTTGGCAGGCTCGGCTTTGGAAAGCTCCCAGGAGTTTTTTTTGTTGGGAAGGAGCTGTGCTGGGAGCGGGGTGCCCGTGGCTGAAGCCGTGTTCAGGGCGTTTCCAGGGACGCACAGGGATCTGTGGTTCCTGGGGTGGGGTTGCCTCTGCAGAGCACCCCAATACCAGCAGCAGGTGAGGTGTGGCCGTGGCTCCAGCGAGGTCAGACAGGGTTGGGGAGGTGGTGGCTGCGGCTGTGGCCCCCCACGGTACCTCCCACTGCCCTCCCCGAATCGGCGCCGCTCGGTTCTGCGCCCCCCTTTTGATTTGAGGATGTGGGCACACGCCTGGTGGGGATGGACGCGGCAGGAAAAGCTGGACACAAGCCCAGCACAGCTGGCACCCGCCAGCCTCCTCATCTCCAGCAAGGACAAGGCCGCTGCTGCTCAAACAGAGGAGTCACCGCTC
>VXBQ01014978.1:202724-238582 GCA_013400175.1 Phainopepla nitens | reverse complement strand
TGAGCTCCCCAGTCCCTGCGTCCCCTGAGCTCCCCAATCCCTGTATCCCTTGAGCTCCCCAGTCCCTGCGTCCCCTGAGCTCCCCAATCCCTGTATCCCCTGAGCTCCCCAGTCCCTGTATCCCCTGAGCTCCCCAATCCCTCTGTCCCCTGTGCTCCCCAATCTCTGTCCCCTGTGCTCCGCAATCCCTGTATCCCCTGCAGTTCCCCAGTCCCTGTATCCCCTGAGCTCCCCAGTCCCTGCGTCCCCTGAGCTCCCCAATCCCTGTATCCCTTGAGCTCCCCAGTCCCTGCGTCCCCTGAGCTCCCCAATCCCTGTATCCCCTGAGCTCCCCAGTCCCTGTATCCCCTGAGCTCCCCAATCCCTCTGTCCCCTGCAGTTCCTATGAGGGAGCAAAGGCTGCAGCTGCCAGGACGGGCAGAGGTGTGCAAACACACCCGGTGCTCGGTGCTAACTGCTCTCCTTCCCTTCACTCAGCTGCCTGAGCTTGGGAACCAGTCCAGCCTGTTCCAGTCCCCTCCCTCGAGTGGTTCCTGGCCTTCAGTGCATCAGAGATGGGCTCTTTCCTTGTGGGACTGGAAAATGATTCATCCAACAGCACAGGAATGCAACCCTGGAGGCATCGTTTGTGGGCCTCTCCCAAAATCCTCTTCTGGAGCTGGATTTCAGTGCAGAAGGAATGTGGTCTGGAAAAGTCCTCCCCAGTAAATCTTTGAGCAAAGAGGAGTGGAGTCCCACTCTCATTCTGATCCTCAGCCTCATCCAGATCCTTGCTGAGGAGAGAAAACATCCTAAACCCAAGAGTGGGTGCAGCAGATCTGCCTCAAGGGCCAGGACTCGTGCTCAGGTGTGAGTGCCCTGCCCTTTCCTCCTCCCCAGGCTGGTGAGCCTCGGTGCCACCCTCCTGCTCCTCCTGCTCCTCCTGCTCCCTGTTTGCAAAGGGAGTGATGCCTCTGTCTGCAGGCCAGGCAAAACCCGAGCAGACACGTGGGAGGGCCCACGTGCCAGGGCACATTGGTGGCACCAGGTGCATGGCGACGTCACCGGTGCCATCCCTGCCTGTCCCCAGGTGGTTCTGGTGAGCAGGGACACTGCCTGCTGCATTGTGCTGTGTTGTGTTGTGTGCTGGTGTCCGTCTGCTCCGCTGGGTAATGTGCTTCATCCAAATCGGAGCCCTGGGCATAAAGGGAGGCAAGTTCTGCAACTTCTCATGCCTTCCCCTCGTGCCAAAAATAGGTGAGATAACACTGCCCTGTGCAGGACAGCTCTTTGAGGGAGTGCTGCTGCTCAGAAGAGCCTGCTGAAGTAGGAAGGAGACAGGAGAACCCAGCCATTACCTGTTGGGGCGTGGCACAGGGATGCCCCAAGAGCAACCTCTCACTTGTATTAGAAGGAGTCCCGTCCCACAGGGAAGTAATGTGAGCTTCTTGTTTGGTGTTCAAACACAGTAACCAGAACTTCCTGGGAAAAGGCTCTGGGCTCAGCTGAGCTCTGAGCCAGTGCTGGGCGGTGTCAGTGTGAATATTCCAGTTATTCTCATGGAATAACCCCAAGAGGTTCCTGGGAAGCACTGGGTGTATCAGCCTCGTGGCAATGAAAATTAGAGGATTTCAGGCTGCTCCTCATCAGCCTCCTATGCACAGGCTGGGGGTGGCTGGGGGACCCCATTCCTTGTTGGCACCCAAGGCTGTGGCTGGCTTTTTAGCTCCTCATGCAGCAAGCACAGCAGGGGACAGGGGATACAGGAGCTGGGAGTTCAGCTCTGGCTTGGAGATATGGAGATAATTTCTGATAAGGCAGCTGAAGTCTACAGACTGTGACATTGCCTAAAAGTTGGCTGCTTGAAGTCTCCACTCACTGAAAAACTGTAATGATACAGATCAGACCTGCACTTTATCTTGGGGGTATGGTTTGGTGGTAAACGTGGCAGTGCTGGGTTACTGGTTGGACTCGATGATCTTAGAAGTCTTTTCCAGCCTTAACTATTCTATCTCCCATTTTTGAGGAGTTCCGTGGGTCCCAGTAAATGCAGCCCGCTCCAGCCCACCCGGTTTGTGATCCTGGAGCTGATCTACGAGAGGGAGGCGGCGACGAGGAGCAGGGGCCACACGTGGAGGTGTGCACAGCGCACACATCATCGGCTCATCCATCCGCTGAGCCCGGCCGCCGGGGCTTCGTGACCCTCTGGTGGTGGCAGCAGCGCTGGCACAGCTCCTGCCAGCACCTGACGTGACCAGCATCTCACCTGGGGGTAATGGGCCAAGGAAGGACACCAGGCACGGGCAGTGACTGCGCCCTTGGGGACCGCACAAAGCAGGGAGGGGTGACGCGCAGGACCGGGGCAGTTTCCCAGCCTTTGGGGGTGGTGGATTTTTGTTGCTCCTTCCTGGTTGGCACAGGCGGGGCTGCATTCCTGCAGACAATAGCTCCGCCTGGGCGGTCCCAGCCCTGGCCACCCGCTGTCCCCCTGGCCGTGCTGGCACAGCCCCGGCTCTGCCTGCAGGTTCCCAGGCTCAGGAGCTTGCAGGGTTTGTCCTCGCACTCCTGCACCCCCTCAGAGTTGGATTCATGAGCTCTGTTTTTAGCAGATGCGAACAAGAGGAGTGATGAACTCAACTCAGCTGCCAGACTACCTGTCCTGGAGAAATCTTTGCTCTGTTTTGCGGAACAAACTCAAAAGTCCCTAAGAAAAATCGGGATTCTCCCCCAGGGCACAATTCCCACCTGACACAGGAAGGAAGGGAACATCAGAACATCCCCTATGCTCTCCAAATTGGCACCACAGACTGGCAGCTGCTGTGACCCTTAAAATTTCGTGGGAGAGGCTGGTGAGTCCTGGCAAAGGCGAGGATTCAGGATTTCACCCCACGTCCCATACCCGAGCACACGGTCACTTTCTGCACTCACACGTGCAGCCTGGCCACTGAAATGAGACAGGTTAAAAATTAAGTTTGCAAGGGAGGATGGGGTTATTTTGATGGGGCACTTGGGTATGGTCACCAACAGGAGCAACCAGGTTTCCCACAGTTATGAAAACCTCTGGTCTGCCTGAGGAAAAAGGGAAGTAAGGAAAAAAGGAAATAAACAGTGAGGGTGAGAGCTCCAGCTGCCTTCACCAGTAAAGCCAGTATGTTCTACAGCTACCTCAGCATCCAGTGATCCTGATCCACAGGAAAACCATTGGGATTAAAACCCAGTTGGATTACTGAGTGCTAAAGGAGCAGCCTTGTACCCTGCAGAGGAGAAACTCTAGCTACCTCTCCGGCAGGGGGGGGTGAGCTGTGGGGGAATTGAGCCACCAGAATTTCTGGTTCCTGCATGGACATCCCATGTAATCTTGTCCAAAAGGCATAAATAACCTCTGTTTGCCTCAGCTCACATGTTAGAACAAGGTATTAATCCCTCATCTTGCTTGCTCGTGGTGTGATTCCTATAAAAGGACAGTTCCAGGGAACCTGAACCTCAAGGGCTGCCACTGCCACAGCAGAAGTGATTTCCTCCTCCACAGGATGCCATGGGACGACCTTTGTCAGGCTAACACACGCATTAACCAGCGCTGGGGCTGAGCCCCCCCTGCCTGTGAAATGTCTCCTTTCTGCTGACATCAGCTAGCACTGGAAATGGCAGAGGCTCTGCTTGATGACCCTGAGCAAAGTGTGCTGGAATTTGCTGGGTTTCATAAGGTTTTCATCAGGGCTGCGAGAGAGCCCCTGAGGCTTTCTGAAACTCCTCAACTATCTGTACAGCGATTTGCAAAACTGTCCTCTTCTTAGGGGTGTTTGTTTTTGCTGATCCACTCTGCTTTTTTTCTTCCTCTCTCCGTCTCCCTTTTCAAGGTGTACATGTGTCTCTGAGGGAAACATCTGATCCATTCTATGGCTGAAAGGGTGGTCAGGCATTGGCACAGGCTGCCCAGGGAAGTGGTGGAATCACCATCCCTGGAAGTGTTCAAAACCACATAGATGTGGCACTTGGGGACAGGGTTTAGTGGAGGACCTGGCAGTGCTGGGTGAGTGGACGGGCTCAATGATCTGAGAGGTCTTTTCCAACCTTAAAGATTCTGTGGCTGAGGGACAGGATGATCAGGAGGACGTTGGGTACCACTACCAGGTTGCCAGGCTCATGTTTGGGTGATCTGGGTTTGGTTTTGCTTTTATTACCCAGCTTCTGCCCGTGGTCCTGGCTGGAAAACCTCTGTGTGTATCCTGTGCTCCCTCCTTGCTATCATCTCTATTAGGGCAAGCAGTAATCCCTGCTACCTTACATGAGACAGGAAAACATCTCAGTACAAGGCTGCCACAATGCCTTACCTGGGATTAAGGACTTTAAAGTCCTGAATCAGGACTTTAAGATCTCCAGAAGGTTGTAATTTAATATCAAGAACCAGCAGCTGACAGTCCAAATGGCTCAGCCAGTTGTGGCTTGTGTACAGCTGAGAAAAACACTCAGGAACAGGAACAGCACAGCTTTGTTTTCCTGCACGTTGTTCCCCCATGGTTACTCTGTGAAGCTGCCGTGAAACTCACCCTGTCAGACTCCATCTCTTTCCCTAAAGGGTCAGCTCCTGCTGAGTCTTCACTGCCACCAAGCACTTCCCTAAAGCTTCCTGGCATTCTAGAAAAGCAGGCTCATTTTCTACAGCAGCAAACCTTAAGTTTTTCCTAGCACAAACCTCATCCATCTTTGCAGATAGTAAGATAACCCAAAGAACATCTTGTGCCCATCAGCATTAGGAGCAGGGTTTGACAGCAACAAGAGGGTGATGGGTCTCAGAGATTTGGGTGCTTCGGGAAGTTCCCCCAGATAAAACAATGGTCTGAACACATCCAGATCTGGCCTGGGGCCCCTGGGCTGCATTCCTCCTCTGGCTGGAAGGCAGCCAGGGCTGCCACGTCACGGTCCCACCTGGGCTGTGCTGTTTTCTCAGTGCACCTGCTGATTCTTGGCAGCGGCGGGCGAGATTAAACGGGGAGAGGTGCGGAGGAGCCCACGCCCGCAGTGCACACAGGCAGGGACAGCTGCCCCTCCTCTGTCACCTCCCCTGCACCCAGCGGGCTGCAGATTAACCTCCTTCCAAAAGGTTAATCTTTTGCTCCAAGACAGGAGTTGTTCACCAGCAGAAGTCTGGAATAAACCTCCTCTCCAAAAATTGGGGGAATGTAATTCTCCCAAATGTAATTTTGGAAAACGTGCTGCTGTGCATCCCTCTGCAAAACCTCCAGCCTCAGCTCACAGGGACAGACCAAGGGACATGATACAGCCATTCCATCAGCATTGTTTGTAGTTATATTCAGTGAGGTATTCCTCCTGGCTAGCAGAGACTTAGAGTTGTGCATCCCACCTTCAAGGATGGGTTAGAGACATTTTAGGATATAGAAGAAGGTTCAAGCCTGATCAGAAGCCCTGTCAGCCCCTGCTGTCAATGCTACAAGAAGTCACCACCTCTGTCTCTTTCTCGCTCTCTCTCTCCCCCATAAGCCTGAGGACACACAAGCCCTATCTCTCCAGTCCACACCTCAACACAGATGGCTTAAAATGGATTTTGCACTAGCATGGCCAAGTAATAAATTGGAGCAACAGCTACAGGTTTGCTCAGCCTGAATGTTGTAACCCCCGTGCCAGAGACTGCTCCTGTCTTAACCTGCTGTAAGCTGCTGGCTCTGGAATGGTGAACTGCATCTCCAGAGCTCTTGCCAAAGCTACTCCTGCCCCAAATCAGCATTTACATCGTGCCCTTGGCTTGCCAAGGCCATGCCTGTTCCAATGCCTGATAACCCTTATGGTGAATTTGTTTTTTCCTAATGTCCAAGCTAAACCTCCTTTGGCACAACTTGGAACCACTTCCTCTTTTCTTTTGTTAGCTGGGAGAAGAGACCAACCTCCAGCTCCTGTCAGGGAGTTGTAGAGAGTGATAAGGTCTCATCTGAGAGATGATCTTGCAGTCAGCACACAAGCATTTGTATTGCCTTCTCAACTTTTCCCTCACACCCAGGAGCACAGGAGGTGAGGGAGCAGTAGGTTATAACCCAGTCCTCCTCTATCAGGTCAGTAGTTACACCTGTAAGAGGCACTATGCAGATTTTCATTTGGACATCCCAATTCTGCAGGGCAGAGAAGTGCCTCAGCGAGGCCATGTGAGGGATGTGCAGTGAAATGTCACTTGCTTGGGTTGTGGGTCAAGGAAAGCTCTCCTGAAAGCTTCCCAGAAATTCATGCAGTGCTTTTGCTATTACAGGTCAGGATCTTTAACCTCAGACTGATGGGTGAAGCACTGGTGTTTTGAGCAGCTGGTGGTGTTTTTTTAACTCCTTCCCTTGCTTTTCCAAGGCATGTTATGTCCCTGCTGTGTTATCTCATCTGCAGGGCTTGGCTCTTCCCTCTTCCTCCCAGAGCTCCATACCCAAAAGCGGGCTGGAAATACCTTTGGAGCGTGTCATTTTGCAAACAGGTCCTTGGCAGAACCTGTTTCCCTGTGCACAATGTCAGCCTTGTCCCCAGGCACGTGGGATGGTCCAGGCTGAGGCAGATGTTGGGCCCTTCTGCTGCCAAACCCTGAGTTTGCAGCTCTGCACCCTTCCTCCCAGCAGCTTCTGATTTACCCCAGCGTGGACCTGTGACAATGCTTTCAGTGTCTTGGGCTTGCACTGGGACACTGAAAACAGCCTCATCTGCCACCTGGATGCACGAAAAAATATCAAACCACAAGGTCTCTGAGCTCTGGGAATACCAGGGCAAGGCTTAGGACCAGGACATGAGTGCATCCAGCTGTGCACATGGGAAGCACAGCTGGACAGGGACATCTCAGATCATATTTCAGTTCTGAAAGTCAGGCTATGCTGCTTTCCACCAGTACTGAGTTAAACTGCTCGGAAATAATGTTTTCTGCTCTGTAACCCCATGGCACGACCAGAATTAGCAGGAAGCAAAAGTGCCTACAGCTCAGCACTAAATGAGCCCGTGTTTTATGATGAAGATCTTCTTTTCCTGTGGCATTGACTGTTCTAAACTGCTTTAGACATATTTCTGCAGAGTTGGGCTCCTGAAAACTCAACAGGATAATTTACTGCTTTTTCACTATGGCACTCATGGGGAGGAGGAGAGGGCAGGCAGCTCAGGCATCGCCTGTGTGTGAGCCCAAAGTGCCTTAGCAAAGCTGTGGGTATAGGAATGACAGGTTCCATCCCAAGCTCAAATTCCTGTAGCCACAGCCATGGAAGTGGCTTGATTCACATCAGCACCAAAAAGCAGCCAGATACACAACTGTTAATTAAATCCTTGGTTCTGGGGATAATGAGTCCATGTGGCAAAAAAGAGGAATGGGAAAACATCATGATTTGGTGCTGATCCTCCAAGATTCCAGGTGTTTTCACCCCACCTTCCAATGCCTCCCACTAGATCTGCTGGTGTGTGACCCTCACTGCTGGGCCAGCACTGGGCTTAGGGTGGACTCCAAAGATAAAAGCATACCCTATTGCAGGTCCCCATCCTCTGTGGACTGCAGGAAACACAAAACATTGTTCCTCTGCCCCCTGCAACAGATGAACGCTCTCAGCTTGGTGAAATGAAAGAATGAAATGAAAATAATGAAAAATGAAAGGTGAAGGCTGTTACGGGTTTATGAGCTGTAGCCTGCAGACATAAAGGGAGAAATCACTTGCTAGGAGTTGGTTTTGCATCTTAAACCGTGAAACTCAGATCTCTGCAGTGATCCTCTCAGAAATGGGCACACCCAGGTTGAATAAGCAGGTCCAGCCCACGCCCTGGTTTGCAGCTCTCTGTGGTTAGCGGCACACCGGTCTGTAGGCAGCATCACTGGCATTTTGGGCACTCTTCCTATTACAGGTCCCTGAGGTCTCAGAGTGTTCAGTGGATGAGACCAGTGGGAACTGTGGTTTAAACCTATTCAGCCACCTGGTTTACCTGGTGAGCTGATTCATATTTATTTTCAGATTGCGGGGGCTAATCTAGAAAATTAAGGAAGTGACAAGAGAAAAATGTATCCAAAGGGAAGGCCTCGGATTGGTCCCAGTCCTGAGAGGTTGTGTGTAGTCTCCACCCTCAGAGATGTGCAGAACACAGCTGGACACAGTCCTGGGTCCCCCAAAAGTCTCCATCCTCAGAGATGTGCAGAACACAGCTGGACACAGCCCTGGGTCCCCCAGAAGCAGAGCTGGTGGCTGATGACAAGGTACCCAGCGGTGCCTTCTCCAAAGAGGGATCAGCAGCGAGCAGCACCACGCACATGGCAGGCAGGAACAGCTGGGAATGCCAGGAGATGGTTTTTCCTCAGGGTCATCCGCAGCCAGTGACACCAGGCAGCCCTCAGTGGCTGTGATACTACAGCCATCCTTCACAGGTAATTTTTTTTCCCAGCAATAAGCTGCAAGTGTCCCCACACGCAGCTTTCTGCTGCTGAAGGTGGCTCAGCAAACACTGCTGGGGCTGTCTGGTTTATCATTACTCTTCTCCTGGGAGGGCAGCCCAGTTAAACACTCCAGTGCTCTGTTACATCCCCATTCCAGTCACTAATCCTGACGGCAATCCTCGCCCCGCTCCCCACTGCCCTGGGCTGCCCTCACCCAGGGCTCCTTGTGAGCACAGGACACCCAGCTCGGCCTGGCAGGGAGCAGAAGAGCAGGGATCTTCCCCGACCACTTTTCCCCTTGGAACAGCTTTGCCAAAATTCAGGACAGCCAGAGCTGGAACTCTTTGGCCCCAAGAGTTAACGCGGCACTGAGCAGCACCGCACCTTGCTTTGTCCGGCAGAGACCGAGAAAAGGGCGGAAAAAAAAAAAAAAAATCCCTCCTGTGCCCTCCTAAACCTGGACAAAACAGGTTTTTAATGAAAGCAGCGCTGAATCATTATTCAGTGAATTCAGAGTGGTGGATATTTGATGCAAACAGAGAGTTGGTTGGAACTCTCCCGCACCGGCTCCCTCTTTGTCCCTCCGTGAGCCTGGGAATGGGTGTGATCTCCGGGTAGGAGTGTCTCTGCGGTTAAGTAGAGGATTGAATTACCGAACAGTGCTGTTCCCGGGCTGACAAGGTAGCCGAACAGTGAACAAAAGTGCCTTGAAACTCGGCGAAGAGGAGAGAAGGCGCTGGGCTTGGTGGAGAAGGGACACCTGCGAGGACACGGCGCACTTTGCAGCGAGGTAAGCAGCCTCCCTGCGCCCCTGCCAGTTTTAGTAAGGCCAGAACTGTTTATGGACTTCTGTTATGTGGGATAGTAAGAAGCTAAAAAAAAAAAAAAAATTAATATGCTTAATACTTAAAAAAAAAAAAAAAGCCTCCCCTGTTCCACGCCAGGATGTGTCTACTGAAAGGAGCCCACCCTGATTTACATCGTTTGGGGCTGGAACAAGCAGCTCTGAGCTTGCCAAGAACCCGTCCGGGCTCCATGTCAGCTCCGAGGACACATCTTTTCCTTCAGCTCTCTGCACAAGCTGGCTTTGATTTCGTGCAGCGACCAATTAACAGCGTTTTGCTCGGGCTCGGGTTGTTTTATGTTTTGCTGCCGTGGGGATTTGCCGAGAGCTCGCCTGCCTTTGGGGCGCGGTTACGGGTCCAGGCAGCCACAGAAAGTCTTTGGAAGTTCCCATCAAAGGGTTTTATTGTCATCCGATCGACAGATTGCTAATGGCCGAGCTGCTGGGCTGCTGTGCTCTGTAAATAGAATGTTTTCTCATCCTGCTCGTTGAAGATGCGAGTTGCACTGAGGTAAAATTGAGTTGTAATGGAGTTGAGCTGCAGGCTCACTTGCCAGTATTTTTCTTAGGCGTGCCTATTAGGAACATAAATATTTAACACAAAGGAGAGCTGATATGAATTAGCATCTGTGGGAGGTTCACGCTTATTCGAGGCTGCCCTAACGCAGGTGTAAACAAGTGTTACAGCAGCTGAAGCAAACTGGCCCCGCCAGAGCAGCACTTAGATGGTGAATCATCCAGGTGCTTTTCACACACCGCAGCTAAATGGGCTGATTAGAGCCTGCAGAGCAGAGATTAGACAATCTCAGGGCACTGGCTTTCATCTTCCGCGGGGTTTTACCGTTCCCCCGGGATGCCAGGTGGAAGGCAATGCAAGGACGGGCAAATCAGAAAAAACCCTATAACCGTCTTCCCTCACCTTCTTCCTGGCAGAGCCAGGTGAGCCTCCCCTCCTCCTCCTCCTCCCTGCACAAACAGGATGCCTTTATCCTCCTCCAGCTGCCTTCTCACCGGCAGACATGGTCTCATGAGGTTTTTTTCCCAGGCAGGACTTTGAGGCAGCAGTTGCCAAGGTCTCCCAGCTGGGAGCAAAGGTTTTGTTCCATGGCTACCAGCAGTGTCACCCTGATCTCCTGGCTGCTCCTGTATCCTGGGGCTTCTGCTTGGGCTGAGTCAATAAACCCCTGCTCTTCCACAGCCAGAGATGCTGAAGATGTTCATGGTGTCTCTTGGTCTTTTCCGTCGGGCTGTGCAAGTTTTTCTGGACTTCGAGCATGGAAGTTGTTATCTTTTCTGTTATGGATCACCCATCCTGTGGTGATCCATCCCCAACTGAGGAGGAGGCTGGCTTGGAAATATGCTGAGGCCCTGCTCTGTGCTAGGGCTGTGCTCTGTGCTGGGCACATCCTGCTGGACCCAAAGCCCTCCCTCCGTTTCCACAGAGTTAAATACCTGGTGATCCACTTGGAAGCAGAGCCCTGAAGTGCTCAGTGCAGTGAAGGGAGCTCAGGGCACAGCCAAAGCCTTGGTGCTGCCTTGGTGTCACCTGCCCCAGCTGCATTTTTGTCACCCCTGGGGAACACTTGTGCCACCACTGACCCTCCTCAAGGTCCCTCCTTCACGACATTTTTGTGTCAGCCTTCTGAGATTCTCACTGGACTAACACAAGCCACAGGTTGGGCTTTTCATGTGTGAAATGCCCATCTATCTGCCCAAGGAAGGGCTCCAGCGTGGCCACACCACACCCAAAATATCTCTGCTCCAGCTTTGTTTATTCACATATACTCTTCAGCTTCTGTTGTCCCCTCAGAGGAACAGAGCCTTCAGTCACGAGGGGAAACACTCCTCCACAACTCATTAAAACCTCTCCTCTCATGAGCTCTCCCTCTACACAATACAACCCTGGAAATTTATCCTGGATGATTATACATTTCTACTGTATTTCCACCCATTCTGGTCATTTAAAGTCTTTGGCATCTTTCACTCTGAAAAGTCCAGGCATCAGGTGATGTGCATTCAATTCAGTTGCCTTGATTTCCAAGGATCTCTGCTTGTAACAGAAACCCTCTCATTTGTTACCTGTCTTTATCTGAGCTCTCCAGGCTTATCTGAGGCAGTGCTGGGTACAGTAACAGTGGAACTTGTTATTACCTTATATCCACGTCCAGGATGTGACACGTGGGGGACATTAAATTGCATGGTTGGGCTCCATCCTGGGCAGTTCCTGTGGAAGGAGCTATTCAGAGCAGTCGACCTCTTCTACCTAAAAATGTCCTTGCTGCCATGCCCTGGGATGAAAGGAGAGGTTTGTCCCTGGCCCTTTATTTAAAACTGCTCTTAAAAAACCAGCTGCACAGCGTAGGAAACAGGCAGTGCTGGGAATCATGTTCTTTTTTGGGCTTAGAGAGACTATCTGGGTACCCATCTTTCCTTTGGGAGTGTGCTAGAGCCTGAGTTACTCTCCTTTGTTGCTATCCCACCCATCCCAGTCTTTCAGATGCCTGGTGCTCAGACAAAACTCGCATTGGCAGCTCCAAGTGAAAAAGGTTGTCCAGGATGAGTGACTCTGTCTAAAGCTGGTTTTGCAGTGTTTCCAGGGATGTTTTACTCACCTGGCTTTGTGCAGGTGACGTGCTGCTCTCCCTGCTTTCATTTCTGCCCAGAGAAGCTGAGTGGCCCCTCCAAAGTCCCAGAAGAGCCAAGGGCAGCCTCACAGCCCCCTCGGGGTTGGAAGGGCTGGATGGCACAGTGACAGACACACCACGGGTGTGGTGTGAACACAAACCTGGAGGGTAACATTGCTGTGGGTCACTGCCACCAAAAAGGTGTGTGCTGCTGGTGTTCCACTGAGAGGAGATCCTGGGGAGGGCTGGCTCTGCTTCCAAGACCTTAAAGCTCAGAAAAGATGACTCAAAGCCTGGCTCAGCACCCATCCCATTGGAAGCTTGGGCTGGATTAGTTGGTCCCCTTTTGTTTTGACACAGGTCAGGTGCCTTTCCTGTGTCAGCCAACACTCACAAGGCATGAGCTTCCCTTTGCTGCTTGAGAAACAAAATTTCCCCCTATATAAACCTTTTACATCTCACAGGGCTGGAGATGGAAGTGCAGAGTCACCCACAGAGCACCTGCTTAGGTCAGGGGGTGTTTAATTTGCAATCCAAAATGGAAACCAGTTTGAGTTTTTTGTTTTGTTTTTTTTTTGGTTTGGTTTTTTTTGGTCTTGGTTTTTTTTTGTTGTTGTTTTTTTTTTAAATGGAAGTCCTGGGTTTCTCTTCCCAAGGTTGATGTCATGCCTGCAGGTCTGAAATGGGGCAAAACTGAAACAGTCCCTTCTTTTTGGCAGTTTATATTAATCTTGCCACTTTCCACTGGGAAGCCAGTGCTCTGGATCCAGTTCTGCAGCTGGTCTGCGTGGAGGCAGAGCATCTCCCCTGCTCCATCACCACCAGAAAAAGGTCATGAGGGCAAGTGCTTATTCAGCTTCACTCATTAAACTGTGCACCAGGGAAAAGCTGCTCTTTGTCGTGCACACATACATATGTGTGACTTCTTAACAATACATCTGAAACTGTTACATGCAGCAGCAAAAATCCTAACTCTTAGACTTGTTTTTTGAGAAGGATGGGCCTGGTGGGCACTGGCACTTGGGTTTCATGGAGGTTTTAATTATGGTGTTTGTCCCAGTTCTTGCTGGCAGAATCTTGGGGCGCAGTGGATGGGACTGAGCCCCCATACTCTGGGAGAGTAGGAGGGAAGTGTGGCGAGCTGGGCTCCCCACACAGGGGTTTTCCTGTTAGGCCAATGGAACAGCAAGTCCCTCCTGTCCAAGATTCACTGGATCTGCCCCACAGTAAACACCAGGATGAGGAGAACCACTCAGGGGAAGCCCACCTCAGACTTATGCAGCTGAAACTGAGATGCCTAATAGAAGGTGGATAAATCCCAGTCTCTAACCCCCTCTCCTCCCCTTCCTCCAGGCTCTACATAGGAAGCTGGTGGCCTTTTCCTCAGTTTCAGCTGAAAAAAATGGGGGTTTTTTTGAGGTTTTTCCTCATTCCTGTTAGCTTTTGAAGAGCAGGTGCTCCCCAGGACACTCTTGCAAGTAAACAAACACTTTTTCTCCTCCCTGGTATCTCAGCTCTGGTTTTATTTAACTTGCAGCCATGGGGTTAAATAATGCTCTGTTAAAATGCTGATGTGGGAGAGGATGGTAACTTTTTTCTTGGAGGTGGTGAGTAATCAGAAGTTAGTTAGAACCTGAACCACATCCCTGGAAACCAGGAAGAGGAATTAAAATGGCTTTGCTTTCCTTCTGTGTGCATCTCCTGCCCTCACCGTGGCATGAAGCCCTGCCTTTGGATGCAGTGCTGGTCCTGAGCCAGGAATCTCTCCCTTTCACCAGAGGAGAAAGAACTAAAAGAAAGAAGAGATTTGTTCCTGATGAATTGGCTAGCTACCTGCTTACCTCTCCCTTGGGATGGCTCCGTGCTGTTGCTGACTCAAAAACCCCACGGAGCGGGGCTGGAGGTGCAATGGATTCCTCTGAAGTGGGTGTGCACCAAGCTGAAATTGATTATTTGACAAAAATGCACCTGGCACCACACCAGCACGATGCTGTTGCAGGGGGCTTGTGTGCAGAAGGTTTTTAACAGCTTCTTGTGCCTGTTTTTTCCTCATGGATCCTCAGAGAGGTGGGTTTGCACAGCAAGAGTTTCTTGGGGGCTGATCTCAGGGAGAGCTTTCTGCAGCTCAGCCTCTGCTGCTGCTTAGGAAAGCTTTGAGTCTTTTAGGGCTGCCCTCAGCCTGCAGAGATCCTGCCTGCCTGGAAAAGATCCCTTGGCCTAACAGGAAAACCCCTGGGTGGGGAGCCCAGCTTGCCATACTTCCCTCCTACCCTCCCAGAGTGTGGGGGCTCAGTCCCATCCACTGCGCCCCAAGATTCTGCCAGCACGAACTGGGACAATAAATACCATAAATAAAACCTTCTGCTTTCAAAGACATCCTGGGGAAGAAGGACTTCCTGGGAAGGAATTCAGCCAGGAGCTGTGTGGGTGCTGTGACCTCTGCAGGACACCCAGGTGATGCCTGCCAGCCCCACCTTCAGCCAAGTGGCTCTGCCTTTTCCAGAGCCAGTCACTGCCGAGCCCTGGGCTCCACATCCAGCGTGATGAATGTGGAAACTCAGACCGCATGACTTGGGAGCTGTGGCTGGAGTCAAAGTTCTGATTTAATTGTCAGTGCATTGTTCCTGCATTGTGAGAAGTTTCCTGCAGCTCCGTCGTTCCCAGGACAAGCAGTCAGCTGGTAAAATTTTAGAGGGAGGACTCAGAAATAGCAGCAGTTTGGGGAAAAACAGTCTGCTCCTACAAATCAGTTTCCCAAGACCATCTGCTTAAAGGTCAGGCTGCTGGAACACCACCAGCAGTGAGATAAACAGAAGGGGACAAGGGGGATCATGAAGAGCGGTGTGGAGAGATGAGCAGTATTTCCTGGAGGGAGTGAGGTGTTGAGCTGGAATTTATGGCAGGTGGAAATGCAGCTGCAGGGACTGGTCAAAGTCAGAGGAGATAAATCATGAGATACCTTCCCTTGTAAATCAGATGTACTCTGAGGAATTCAAAGAGGGAGATGAGATACAGGTTGAGGGCTATAGCAACTGGAAAGGTGGTTATTTCCCAGCAGCCTGGTATTTCCTTGTGCTCTTTGCTTTTGTGTTAGGAACAATGGAAAGACTGGAGGATTAGTGCAAAGTCCATCCTCACCTTTCAGGAGCTGAAAGATAAAGCTTACAGCCTCAGTGGATTTATTGGAATAACCAAGCATCAGCTGCTGAGTCTGAGATGCCAGAAATGGCCAGGAGGTGAAGGCACAGGTCATAAGAAGCCACACTAAGCCAGAGGTCTGTTTCTTTTGAGGCCTGGGATGGTGGCTGGAGATGGGGTAAATTTCCAGGGTTCAAGAGACAGGGCAACTGGATCCAGGAAATCCTGGTCAGCTTTTTTTCAGACAGAGCAAGATAGTTATTGCTCTTTCAGAGCCTAAGAAATTCCTTGGCTAGCTGAATTCAGGTTTCTGCGTCCTTTGAATTTACTGAATAGGGAATTCAAACCTCTCCTGGACTGTAGAGTACTTAAAGTCTGAGAGGCCATCATTAACATTAAACCATCTCTTCATTCCAGGCTCTTCTATCCTTGCTCATGTTAACCCTGAACAGGCTCAGCATCTTCAGCATCCCAGCCCACGAGCAAAGAACAGAAAACACCAGTCACTTGTGGTGTCAGGTAGCTCATGGTGTGTTGATCCCTGGCAGGCATTCGTGAAAAAGGGGAAAACCTGCCCCACTTAAACCTCTTATCTCCAGAGCCTTTGACCCTGAGGAGAGGAGCACAATCTCAGTTCATCCCGTCCAGTGCCCCATCCCAGGCTTTGATCCAGCACTGCTTAAGTCTGAAAAAGCCCTTCAGACCCTTTCAAGGTCCGTCCTGATGATTTTGTAGCATGGACAGGGGATCTTTTCTGACCAGTGGAAGTGGCTGAAGCACGAGGGCCAATCCATGTGTTTGCCTTATTGCCAAACCCACGAGAAGGAGCAGCTTGCTGGGAGTGCAGCCCCTGAGCAGCAGCTCAGAGGCTGAGGAGCTGAGCCCAGAGAGCACAGCCCAGCCATTCACCCATCCCATTTCAAAGACATTAAGTAAAGCCAAGCCTGCCAGCTTCCCTAATAAGCTGTTCCAATGTTTAATTGCCCACCGTGATCAGAAATAGCATCTTATTTCAAGGCCTGCTTTACGTAATTTCAGCTGCCAGGCAACAGCTCCTTCCAAGAAGGCTGAAGGGCTCTCTGTGGTCACCCAGGCGTGTCTGGGCAGAGCCCTGTCCTTGGCTTGAGGGCCACACTTAGCTCCTGAACCTGGACCTCACAGGACTTGGAGCAGGAGGATGAGCTGAGCTGTGCTTTCTCCTCTTTTCCCATCCCCACAATACATATCCTGTTCCCTGCCCTCATCACCGTGCTCCAGCACATCCAGCATGGGTTGGAGGCAGGTCTTACAGCTCTGAGTGTGTGACAACACGAGAGAGAAGACAAGCTCCATAGCTGGCCCTCCCTACCCATGATTTTCCAGCACAAAAGCTGCTTTTTCTCCTCCTGCAACAGAAAAATAAAGACTGGTTACCCAGGCTGAGTGCTGAACTTCTGGGCAGTCACTCCCTAGAGACAGTCACTGTTCCTGAGCTGTAGCTGATGAGCCACACAAGGGAGCTCCAGTGTTGAATTTCACTCCTTTGGGCAAAACAAGAGTTAACCACTGTCCTCTCTGCAAACAAAAAATGGCACCTACTTGGGCCCAGATGCCCAGCTATAGCAGAAACAATGAAAGCAATTCAACAGCCCCTGGTTTACCTCATCTAATGCCAGTCCAAGTATTCCCAATAATTAGGCCTTTCAGCCTGGAAAGGCTGGAGCCACAGCTGCTTCCTATTTTCCCAAAGCTGTACAGAGCATTAGTCATTTCACTGGGGTTTTTTTATTACCGTGACTACAGCCCAGTAAGCACGCGCCAAAACCCAGGCAAGCCGAACCAGCCTGAATTCAGAATGTGCTTCAGGAGTTTGAAATGTTCCCCTGTCCCTTTTCTGAGTCCTGGTTTCTCCTCCCCACCCAAACAGCCCAAGACTGCCTGGAGAAAAGTCCTGCTAGGTCTGGGTTCCCAACGCGGGCTGGGCTGACCCAAACGGAGCAGTGATTGCTGGCACTTCCACCCCAGCTATTAATCATTCACCAGCCTTGGGAGTCACCTTGATACTTAATTAGCCATGTAGTCCTTCCTGAAGGCAAAGCTTTTCCCCTCGCTGTGCTGGTTGGAGAGGGGATGAGGGTGGGATTTAGCAAGCAGGAGTGTTGCTTTTTTTTTGGCAGTGCACGAAGGACAGTGTGTCTAAGGGAGACACACCTGCCTTCACCCACCAGATTTGTTGCCTGGACTGTGACAGGAAAAGCTCTGATTTCAGCTGTGGAGGCTCCAGGTGCCCCTGGCTGTAACATCCAGTCAAGGGCCATCCAACAACATTCGGTTTCCAGGTTCTCTGCCCTCAGTCAAGAGCAGCATCTGATCTTTGCAATTTAATTTATAGCACCTTAACCAAGTGGTGATGACCCAGCAGAGCAGCTCCAAGCCCGAAGCTGCTTTTGCTATGCATTGGCCACCTCTCAGCCCGCATTCATGTGAACTTTTCTCCTCTTCCCATGGAGAGAGGAGGATTTCCCTGGAAATGGTGGCAGTAGGATAGGCTCGCCCTGGAGGTGGAAACTGAGTGGTTGCATGTTGTTAATGTGGGGGCAGAGAGATGAGCTACAGCTGCTTCTCTCTTCCTTTCACAGGTAAAACTGTGTCTGCCCAAGGAAGCAAATCTGTCTCCACAACCAGTGATTTTCCCTGGTGAATTCCTGCCCCAGAGGCAGTTGACTCACACTTCTTGCCTATTTGCATTTCACCTAATGCTGAGCAAAACTGGTTTGACTGAGATAAGGGCTCCCCCAGACACTGCTGTTGAAACCCCACAGTGAGCACCCCAAGACTCTTAACATCCCTTTTTTTCCTTCTTCTTCTTTTTAAGTTCTAAAAGTTTCTGCCCTTCATGATTTCAGCACAGATGGGAAGATTTCACTCCATAAATACCAGATTTCATGTCTGGACAGGAGCTGTATTATGGGACCATCTGATTAAAACCCCACATTAAATCATTAATGAAATGAGCTGTCTGATTATATAAGTCATATTCCTATTATTTCTAACTTGGCCACCGTCCAATAGAAGCTGGAAAGTCTAAAGAAACAGACAGCCTTGTCTGTGATTCACACTCCCCCAGCTAAAGCACTTAGGAGGAAGGAGGGGACACAATTTCTCAGACAAGTGGGAGGTCAGCACTAATTGTGAGGTTTCAGATGGAGAAAGGATCCACAGGAGCCAAGGAGATCCAAGATGCTCATTTTTAGTCAAACAGGTTTGATTGAGAATCTGTGGAGCACTGCTGGCTCTCAGAGGGTTCTCTCCAACACAGAACTGTTGCTGTCCTGCCTGTGGTCAGAGGAATTTCAGCATCCTTTGGGTTAATTTTTCCAGGAGAGGCTGGGATGCTGGGAGAAGCAGGGATCCAGCTGTGTCTCACAGCTGGCCAGCTGCTGGTTTCCTGAGCTGTTAGCAGGAGAGCAAGACACCTGCTGCCTTCCATAGGGAGAAGTGTCAGTGGTGCTAAAAAACTTCACTGCCCTCAAATATAAATGTCTTTACTTGCTTTGTTTTCAGGTTCTTCCTGTTTTGATGCTGGAAGGAAAAAACCCTAAATATATTAAAAAGATGGCTGAGGGAAGGAGGCTTCACTTGGGTTTTTCTTTGATAAGGACCTTTTGAGTGTGATATTAAAAGATAGGAGAGGTCTTTTGGCTAAAGATGTGAACTAAACCCATGTTTTTGTATTTAGTTCCTGATAGCCCTGTACTCCAGGGCTGTAGGTGAGTCAGGACACCATTTAGAACAGTGTCTGTCTCCTCTGTGGACACTGAAATATCTTCCTGGATCTGGCTTTTAATCTGCGTGGGTGTCAATAACCTTTCTGGGAACTGAAGTGAAAAATGTCTTTTTTTGTCCTTGCTGTTTGTCCTCTTGCCTGGAAGGTCTCTGGAGGACCTGAGAGGGAGCTGAAGGTCGCTGAATGTGTTCCTGAGGCCACGTGGACTCAGTCTCCAACAGTCCTTCTGTGTTCAGGAAGGAACAAGCACTTCTGACTCCCGCTGCTGAGCGCTGCCAGACTGTGCCTGCTCAGGTAACAGAGAGGTGCTGGGGCTATGCTCAAAACACCCCAGGAAACACCTGCATCTCCCTGCTGCATGAGCAAGGAGACAGGGTCTGGGAGCTCTGGGTCTGGATGGACCAATGTTTCTGCCTGTGGCAGCATTTTTTGTGCTCTTACTTAAGTGTGCAAAATCTTCAGGGTGACCAGCACTTGTTACGACTTCATGCGGCACCTGTAGCAGGGGCAATAAACACCTTCTGGCAGGGATCACATCTCTGTTCTTCCCCTCCTTCAGAAGAACAGTGAGCTGTGTTTTCTCTGGAGGCTGGGCCTGAGTTTGTGAGCAGGACTGGCTCATAGGGCTGATGTGGGTTGTGTCCCTGGACAAACACAGCCTGTCCCTTGGCTGCTCCAGCAGAGCCAGCTCCGGTAGGATGTAAACTCCACGTTTTTATGTACATTGCTTTAGGATTTCGTTTCCTTCAGGAGGTTGCCCTGTAAACAAGCCGGGTTCAGAAGTTGTTTCTTGAGCAAAAAAACCTCAGCAGTAGGAACAGAGAGCATAGCTGAGGATAGTCCTTTTATTTTCCCCCCACAACTGGTGATATGATAGAAGACGGATGGGAGACCTCCACCCATCAGAGGGGCAGCTGAAGACAAAAAAACATCTCAGATATTCTCAGACACTTTTGTGTGGGCAACCTGAAACCTGTTTCTTCCCCGTGCAGGCAGCAGAGCTTAGGAAGATGCTGGGATTTGTGTAAAATAGACATTCTGGTTATTGACTGGATCGCTCTGTGTGCGCTGCTGTGCCTGCATGGAGCT
This sequence comes from Phainopepla nitens, assembly GCA_013400175.1. Taxonomy (NCBI): domain Eukaryota; kingdom Metazoa; phylum Chordata; class Aves; order Passeriformes; family Bombycillidae; genus Phainopepla; species Phainopepla nitens. Next base: position 218,756 of record VXBQ01014978.1, on the reverse strand, counting down.
GGGAGCCTGGTGCCCTGCCCTGAGATACCTGCCTCAATTTAGACCTGAATATTGGCCTGAAGTAGAAGGGCTTCACTCCTTGGGTTCCCAGTGCCCCAAGGCCAGGAGGCCTGACCTGACCTGGCCTCCAGTGACTGGCCCAGGAGGGCACAGGACTCCTGGAGGCCCACTCGTGTCTCCTCCACCCCTCACGCCATGGTGGGAACAAACCAGGACTGATGTCAGGTCCAACAGCCCAAAGGATCCTTTCCACCTGTTCAAATCCAGGGAAAATAATCCCCCACCCAAACAGTGTCCTATCCAGTGTTTGCTGGACTGTGATCCTACTCATTGCTTGGCCCTTCATGAGCATGGATAGCCTGGGAATGGGGCTTCATCCCACCTAACTGTTAATAGCAAAGAGACAGAGACACTTCAAAGTGACAGTGACACTTCAGATTTTCTGTATTAAACCTGCTCTGATGGTAAGAGGAACCCAGCTGACCAACACACTCACTGTTGCATCTAATTGTATAATTATTTTGAGTTTTCTTCTTCCTTTGCCTTCTAGCTCAGACTGCAGGATGACAGACGGTGACACAAATCTCCCAACCATTGAGAGAAAGCTGGGACTGCAGATATGGGGCATAGAGGTAGGACAAGAGTGATGGCACATGTCTTCTGTCACAATCATGTCACATGTCCTCTGCACAGCTGTGTGTTTATGTTTCAAGGAAGATGAATTCTTGCAGTAATCTGTGTGGGAAAAGAGGGTCCTACAGATAAGATACAATGGGAAACAGGCTTAGTGTTTCCCCAGGAAATGTTCAACATGTTATTGTTTTGGTTTCCTGCTCTGTAAAACAGGGATGATAATATTTACTAAGGAAACAGGAATGTGGTGGGACTGAAGTCATTCCTCCAGCACTGGAGGCTTTTCTCACCCCTTTTTGGAATCGGTGCAAGGCTGCTTTAACACACCAGGAATTCCCTCTTTCACCAAGATGGGTTATCCATAGGTAGCCTTAGTCCACACCAGCAGCTGCCATGGGGAGGACACCTATTTTTGCAGCAGAGGCTTTCCATGGAGTCCATTTGTACTTTTGTACTTCTTCCTTGCCTTTCCTGCTCTGTGTCACTGCAAGGAAAGATCCTGCAGCCTGTGAGGTTGCCTTTTTGCTGGTGGTGGTATCTGATTTTGGATTGGAACCAAGCTGTGCTCAGTGCTTCCTTTTTCTGGCCTAGTTCACCAAGAATGTTCCCCTGCAATGAGAGTGGGTTTAGACTGAGGTGCAGAATCCACTCAGGGGAGCAGTGGGAAGAGGCTCTAACATCTCCAAGTGAAATTCAGCGGGTCACAACCATGTTCCAAATATCACAGGGTCTTCACCTTTCCATTTCTCTCCAAACCACTGTGCTGAGCTGCTTTCCAGAGGATCTGTAATTAGAGCTGTGTGGGTTCACAGGGGTCAAGCTGGTATGCTGGGAGACAAGTCAGGCCAGCAGAAGAATGTGTGTCTCTAATTTCAGGGAGCCTCAGAGGCAGCTCCAGCCCAGGAGCTGCGTGTGGACTGTGCCACCCACCTGTGCTGGGCAGGCATGGCTGGTTGATTATGCACTTGTGCCAGAGGAAGTCTGCAGTTAGGGTCTGGAGGTGTGAGGGATCATCAGAGTCCTCAACTCTGTCTCTTCTCAGCACTGCTGGTTGCCCTGAACCCCTGGCAGAGTGGTTATCCTAACAAAGCGCTGGAAGTTGAACTCAGGGGCACTCAGTAAAAAACTGTGCCCAAAGCAAAACCTAGGATGAGATGTGCTCACTCTCATGGGAAATTCCCTACAAATGCACGCTCTGGAGCACTTCAGCCTGAGCCCCAGGTCTAGATCTACAAGATTGCACAAGGGCAAGGAGAATAAAACATATTTTTCAGTCTGTCCAAGTAAAATCATAATTTGTCTCTTCTCACGCCTTAGTATTTTGAATATTCCCTCCAGAAGTGGCTTTTCCCAGCTCACAAACTCAGCCCTCATTCTTCCTTCTCCAAACCCTGATTGTCACCTCAGTGCTTTGTGCAGCCCAGCCTGTCCTGTTTCATACACACCAAATTCTGGCTCTTCACTTTTAGCAATGACCCCAGCTCTGATTTCCTTACAGAACATGAAGATGGTTCCTGTACCTGAAAAAGCTTATGGGACTTTTTTTGAAGGAGACTGTTACATCATTTTGCACGTAAGTAAGACAGCAAACACTGATTTCAGTTGGTTCAACCCTTTCTATTTAGATCTGCCTTGGTTCCTAGGTACCCTGTCCTGTGGAAAAAGCACTGTTGAAGTGGTTGTGCATGTGTGCTCACCTTCTAATCACAGATCTGAATTTCACGTGGCTGTTGCGACAACACTGTCTGTTTAGTAAATCAGAAGCTGAGAGGAGCCATTAACTTAGTAATTCATTTAAAGTGTTTATCTTCCAATCAACTGAGTCATGCCCAGGCATGGCAGAATGACCAGTGCATTCTTGGAAAACTCAATCAAGGCCCACATTTAAATGATACATGTGGGAGTCCTTGGGGGATGTGGGATGTGACCAGCTGGAGGGTCTCATTTTTTAGCAGGTGATGTGGGACATGGAGATGTTCCATGTGGCATGTCACGTAAGCAGAAGAGGCTCTGCAGCACATCTCATGTCCCCATAAGGACACTTCAGCCCCACCCAAATTTGATCCAGACCTACCTGCAACCAGCTGAACCTGGGCTGGCTGTGAAGGACTGCAGGGAACCAGCTCTTCTCTGTGCCAACTGCCTCGTGTTCTCAGATTTTGGCAGGAGGATGATGTGCTACGCTCACCTCCTAAAATCCCTTCCAAATCTCTTCATCTGCATAGAGCAACCCAGGTCCCATCAAACCAAAACCCATCCATGTGGTGGAAACCAGAAGCATTTCCCACTCCCTGGGTCTGAGCATGCCTCCTGCAAACCTCTCTGCTGCTGGAGAGGCAGCAACGCCTCCCGTGCCCGCAGTAACCAGCTGCACCTCCACCCTGTGCCAGGGTGGGAAGGCAGCCTGAGACAGCAGCACAGCATGTGTCTCCTGCTCAAATGCCCCCCACACATGCCTTCAGGGTACCTTCAAAGTGCTGGAAGCCCGAGTTACAGGCCCACAAAAACACGCTTAGGGCAGAGCGCTGGCGTTCCTGCAGGGAGCTGACAGTGTAAATATGGATTTTGATGCTCACAGGCTCAACTTCTGTTGCAACAACTTCCCCAGGCAGAAGAGCCCTTCATCAGCCTACTATTCTCCTTTTCCCTGGAAGACAGGAGGGTAAAAACACTCATCTTTGCATTCTGCTTTTTTACTGGAGCCTCTCCAAATAAAGATTGTCCGTGGGACAATGGGACTGTGATCATCTTCAATAGCAATGTATTAAATTGAGCGATTTTTCCACAAATTAATTATCTGTGCCTGAGGAACAGAGCTGTATTTTATTCAATTCCTTCTGCTGTGTTTCGCTGTGGTATCACGGCACAAAGCAAATAAACAGAACTTAGTGTCAAATCCAGCTTATAAAATGAGCTTTTATTACCTTTCCCAGGTGTCCATGATGGAATTTAACACAGTGGGTGCTGAAAAATAACTGGCACTACTAAAATAACACTGAGCACACCTTCTTCTTAGCCTGCTTGCCTCCTTTTTCCAGGCTGCTGGGGTTTTCTGTAATAAGATGAATCCCAGCATGCACACAGTGGCTCAGCTTCATTTGGAGTTATGTCTGTTTTGCAAGTCAGCAGGAATTCTGAGGCAGTTTGTGCTGCTCTGTCATGTGCTGCGAGAACAGCAACAGGAAAGAAAGGGTAGCATCTCCAGGCAAATAAATAGCAGTGTGCATTACATTTCAAAAGGTGATCTATGAGAAGAACCTGCTTTAAGTCTTAATATCAAAATGTACAACAGCAGGACAAGCTGAAAACATTAATTTTTGTAATTGCGCAGGTGCTCGGTTTTCCTTGATAATAAGAGTTATAAAAGAATATCAGACAGAAACGTCCTTCAGTTTATAAAATCCATAAATTGCTCTGCTGAAGAAGGAGGGCTCCAGGCCGAGCTCCCAGGGAGCACCTGAGGCTCTGCCCTCTCTCTGCCCTTGCCCAGGAGAGAAAGGCAGAGCCAGGAAGGGGCTCCATGGTCACTTGGTTTTGGGCCGTGCCTTCATCCTGGCTTGTCCTTCCCACCTCCTCCAGACCAAAAGGACCTCCCGTGGCTCGGCCGTGGATCTGCACTACTGGATCGGCAAGGACTCGTCCCAGGACGAGCAAGGTGCCGCGGCCCTGTACGTGACCCAGCTGGACACGGCGCTCGGGGGCAGCCCCGTGCAGCACCGCGAGGTGCAGGGCCACGAGTCCGAGACCTTCCAGAGCTATTTCCGCCACGGGATCATGTGAGTGCCTCCCAGGGACCTGCACTGAGGTGGGTCGTGGCCCCCCGGGGTCCCTCTGCTTCTCTGCGGCTCAGAGACATCCGTATCTCGAAAGTGTGGAAAATACGGGCCAGCGCTGGTTAAAATTCAGAGCAGAGAAGTGCCATTTTGAAGGAATTATGTGTAACATTCAGTCTGGAGACGTGGCATCCTGTTCCACTGGTCATTTTCCCAGATATTTGCAGTAATTGCATCTTAACCTCCCTTTTGTTCACCTCAGGGTCTTTGTTCCTCTCCTCCACAGACCTTCAAGTGGCCATTCAGAGCACTTCAGACTGATATCCACCTTAAAGTGAAGTGCTGATTTGGCTCATACTGGGTGTAATATTCCTGTAGTGGAAGGAAAAAGTGTCTGAACTTCTGTCATCTAAAAGATACTGTTGAATATACGATATGTTGATATATTGAATCCAATCCCAGGGTCTTTGCTCACTCTGGGCTTTTTGGAAGGACTCCAGCTACTCTCCTCCAAGGAAGATCTTCATTGGCAATAAACAGCCTGAGTGCTTTGATTGCAAACAGCTGAAGGAAATTCAGATGAAAACCCATCCTGGGTCAATCCCCTCCATCCCAGTCTGGCTGAATATCTCTGTTTTGTGCATCTCAACAACCTCTCATGAATCTCCTCAGAACTTTTCTGAGACAGAAAAGTGCTTTTAGCCTCATCTTAAAAACGAGTAAGGGACAATGAAGGACTGCAAATCAGACCCTCAAAATCAGTCTGTTTGGAAACCTATCTGCCTCTGTCTAAACCACATCCCCATGGTCAGTGAGGAAGTCTGAGGCAAAATGAGAAATTCAAGCAAGCTCTTTCCACATCTTGGCAGGTGGACTGATCACCAGAGCATCCTTCTGTGGATATTTTAAGCTGGGCCAAACAAGTCTAAAGTGCTGTGAGTCACATTTCTGACCACATTAGTCAGTAGTTTTCCAGCTATGATAAAATATGTCTATTACCCACATGGCAAAAACTGCAATCAACAATTGTCTCTTTTTTCCCCCAAATGGCAATTGCATTGTGTTGATTACTACTGTAGTATGAAAAATGGATCTGTTTTCTAAAATGGTCTAGGATATGTAAGAGTGGATTAGACTTACCCAAAAAATATTAAAAGGGCTGTGGGACTTCCTGAGGGGGACTGTGCCCTCTCATGATTGTGCAAAATTGCCACAATAGAGGGGGTGGCATTGTGACATGAGGTGATAACAGTGCTGAGAGTGGCTACTGCAAAGTGTTCAAGGATGGAAAAAAAAAAAAAAATTGGCAGGTAAAATCGGAGAGAAAGACAGTGTCCTATACCTGCTTACAGTTTTGTTCTGCTTCTGGCAACAGTTTGCTGTCTAAGCTGCTTTTAATAGAATAACTGTCTTGAAGAAAACAAAATTTTAGCAAAAAGTTTGTTTTCTGCCAAGTCTGTTTTGTATTTTAATTTAATGCTTATGGAATATTTCAGTTTTGGGATGCCACTGCCATGGTCAATGGGATTTTCAGTTTGGTTGTGTTACAATTTCATTGCCATCCCTGACCTGCCTGTTCATTTTCTCCCAGGATGTTTAATGCTCGAAACCAATGATCTTGAAAGTCTTGTCCAACCTAAATGATTTTATGATTCTGTAATTGTGTACACAGCAGCAGCACAACACCCATAAGAGGCAGACAGACACCATGACAAGGACCATGAACAGCAGTGAGGCAACACACCGTTTGCCACTGCAATTTTAGGATTTTGAGGTTATTTTGCCTCTAGATTTTTTAGTTGCCAGCAGAAGCTTGGGGTGTTCTCAAAGGACAGAGGGGAAGGTATTTTCTAACCAGCTCTAACTCTTTATTCTCTACTACACAACAGCTACAAGAAGGGAGGAGTGGCTTCAGGATTTAGGCATGTGGAGACCAACATGTACAACATTAAGCGTCTTCTTCACGTCAAGGGCAAGAAGCACGTGTCAGCCGCAGAGGTAAGAAGAAGAAGACCCTGATCTTCTTATGGATTATTTCTCCTTCCTTCTCCTCCTACACTCATTTTTGAGCAGGTTTGCCTGGTGGGTATCTCATTTCTGCTCAAGAACTTCTATTTTCAGGACAGTTTTCAAGTCCTCACTTGAGGGTTTGGTGTTACCATGAGAGAAGCTCAGTGAAGTGCTGAGTGCCAGCAAAATGAGCAGTCACTGCAAAGCCCTTCTTAAATCCCTGGGGACAGGTTTGCCATGGCTGTGACTTGTCACCTGCAGCTCTCCTTGTCCTCCCCACTCTGCCAAACTCTCTCATTTCCCTGTGACAGGTAGCGCTCTCCTGGGACAGTTTCAATAAGGGAGATGTTTTCTTGCTGGACCTTGGTAAAGTGCTGATCCAGTGGAATGGACCCAGCTGCAGCATTGCTGAGAAATCCAGGGTGAGTACAGGCAAAAGCCAATTGGTTTAAGGTGGCTTTTTTGATGCTTAGGGAAAAAAAAAAAAGAAAAAACTCACAGTGTTTTCACAGCTAAAATCTTAAGAGCAACAACACGGAGATGTAAATACTGACAAATTTTCTGCTTGCCCTTCTGCTGGTTTTAGAGGCCCATGAAATTGCTTTGCTCTGTTTGAGACCTGGCCTCAGGTTGTGTTTCACAGGCAGCCAAGGGCACATCACTAGTTCCAGCCCCAGAAAGTCATCCAGCTCCCTCTGGAGCTCATCTCCATCCCTCTGTGCCCTGTTGTTTGCATGGCATAGGATGAGAAAGTCAGCAGCTCCAGTAGGTTTAGCAGCAGTAACCACCCCAGGGTGGATTAATTTTAATTTTTTTGTTTACAGTGTCAATCTGGCTTGGTCAGTATGAGACAAGCAGGAATACATAACCCCAGTGCTGATAGGTCAGATCTATAGTTCTTAAGGCACTTTTCAAAGGGATCATTATCCTTATTTTACTGATACAGGAACCAAGAGATATAATAAAGCAAGATACAGCAGTGGGTCATCAGCAAAGCTGGTGGCCAAGCTTGTGGTCATTATAGTATTAAAAGCCAGGTGGGTCTGCTCTGTGTGTGGTGTCCCCTGGTGAACTGGGAGAGGGAGAATCTACACTGGGAGAGGAGGATTCTCCACAGAGAATGCCATTTTTGGGGCACAGTGGAGATCCTGTGGATGCTGAAGAAGATATAAAGCAATCCTCAACACAGGAGAGGGAGCAGGTTCACGGCTGCTGGGTTCATCTCAGGCCTCAAGCAGGTCATTCCCTACATCTAATAAAGAGAGGAGCCTTTCAAAGCTATTGCAGTAAGAGCCATGGGAACAGAAAAATTCAATTGAAGATGGAGATTTCAGCCTAATTAGCTGCTTGACATTTCATGCTGCTTTTTTCACAGAAGACATCCACGTCTTTTGAACACTTGAAACATTTAAATGTAAAACGTCCCCGCGGGGCGGCCGGGCTCCTGCAGCTCTGCAGCATCCTGCCTCGTTGGCCTCAGCATGTGTCCATCTCTCCCCCAGAGCATCCCACGAGACCATTGGACCTGCTGCTGCACAGTCACACGCAGGCAGTGCCTATTGTGGCTCCCACACGCCTGTGCCCGGCGGGAGCGGCGTCAGCAGCGACTACAATTAGCAATGTTTTCCTATGAGTTAGTTAATAATCAGGCATTACAGACATATCTGCTTCTTCAGCAGCTAAATTTGGAGGACGCTAGGAGCTTCGGGGAGCTGTGGTAATCTGGCTTGGGCTGTTGGTTCTCAGTCACTGCCTGGGCTCTGGGGCTCGCCGGGTTTGTGGTGTGTGTCAGGACTTAGCCCTGCGGGTCCTTGTGCAGGGTCTTGCCCTGGCTCGGAGCATCAGGGACAGCGAGAGGGGCGGCCGTGCCCAGATTGGCATCATTGACAGCGAGAGGGACTGCCCAGACCTGATGCAGATCATGAGGATGGTGCTGGGCGAGCGGCGCGGGGAGCTCCGCGACGCCATCCCCGACACCAAAGCAGACGAGCTGCAGAAAGCGAACGTCCGGCTCTACCAGTGAGTCCTGGGCTGTGCCCCTGACCCCATCCCTTCTCACAGGGGGCTCTGTGGGGTCTGAATCAGCTTGGTGGCTCTGTCTTGCAGTGTCTATGAGAAGGACAATGACCTGGTGGTGCAGGAGATCGCCACTCGGCCCCTGACGCAGGATCTGCTCCAGCACGAGGTGAGACAAAGCCAGAGTGGTCTTTCCAGCCAGAAAAGGAGGCTGTGGCTCACTTTGTTTTTGGCTGAGCACCTGTTTCCTGAAAATTATCAGGCCTTTCTTTGCTAGGAGAGCTTAGCCCTGCTGTTAGGTTAGGACAGCTTAGCCCTGCTACAGTCTCAGCAGCCGGAGGTAGGTGGTGTGTTGAAGCTGTTCCAAGAAGAGATGGCAAATTGATGCTCTCAGCCAAGGATTATATTAGCTTGGCAATCACAGTGAGGGAGAGCTGCATACCAGGAATAAATTCCAGATGGAATGAAGGCTTCTTAATACCTGATGTTCAGGGATAGCCTTCCCTCTGCTGACTCCAGAGCAAATAAATACTCTGCTCACGAAACCAGGGAGATTTGTTTTCCTGCCATAGCAAGTGGCTGGTCTCAGTGACCCACCCTGGAAGGAGATTTCCTGACAGACTCTCTGTGCAGAGTTTTTCAGCAAACAGAGGCTTTTCTTCTGACTAAAATCTGGCAGAGAATTGCTCATCCTTAATTCTCTGCAGTGCAGACCAGCCTATTCCAACGCAGCGCTGTGCCGCAAGGCTCCCGCTCCCCTTTTCATCCTGATGTCAGCCTTGTTAAAATCTCAGCCTCCCTTTGCAGACCTATGAAGACTATGCAGACTATGAAGCCTTTTTTCTTCTTTCATAGTTCAGTTTGAAAAAGGAGCAGCCTTTGGTCCCACACGGTGTGTGGAGCACCAGCCCTCTGCAGTGGGGGTGGGCTCGGCACACGCCTCATCCCCTTTGGGTTCGGGATCCTGCTGCGTTCACAGCAATGCAACACTTTGAGCTCCAGATCAGTGATCTCAATGAGGATCAAAAATATTCATGCAGGAGATGTCTAACTTGGACCTTCTCTGCTCCTTTAGTAGTGGATTTGGGCATAAATGCAGGCAGCAGCAGGCTGGGGTTGATATTTCGGTATACACTTCTCCTGGCCCCTTTTAGAGCTGGTGGTGTTTTTGGTTTGAGAACACCACCTCTGAGGTGGTAATAGCCAGTTTTAAGCAATGCCTAAGAAAAATCCATACTTTAACTAGTTACAATTATGAATCAGCAGCCTGGCCTAGGTGTGCCCACACCTGTGAATCCCTGCCCTCTGGGATTGGTTGTAGTTGTACTCCGTTTATAAACCATAAGAAATTCATTCTCTGTCACCTCTGATAATGGTTGCACCAGGGTTAGAGCTCTGCAAGGGAGAGAAGTGAGCTAGATGTACATGTAACCTAAATCTTCAAGAAGGATTCAACCTGATTAGGCTACAAATGATGAGTTTTTCCTGCACAGAGCTTTTCACATCTGACTTTTTTCTGTTTCCTGTTTTTTTGCTTTAACCTCAGGACTGCTACATTTTAGACCAAGGTGGCTTCAAAATTTATGTCTGGAGAGGAAAAGCCTCCAGCCCAGAAGAGAAAAAAGCAGCATTCACTCGAGCTGTGGTGAGTTGTAATAGAGTGCAAACAATGTCGTGGGTGGTTGATATGTGCTGATCTAGATCTGACCACTAATTACAATTAAGTGTAGGTTTTGGGGAGCTGGCCTGTGTAATAACAGAGAGAGAAGTTAAACGTCTAGGGGAGGCATGATGACATAAACACAAAATTGTTAGTCATCAAATTGTGCTAGGACTAAGACCTGCCACTAAAACTAAGAAAAAAATTATTAAAGAGAATAAAGTATAAAAGAAAATACTTTTCTGCAGAGTAAATAATGAACTTCTGGAAACTGTTGGTGCAGCGGATGGTGGAGGCAGAGAGGATCAGCAGGGTCAAGATAGAATTAGATAAATTCATGGTCAAAAGGTGCATAAACAGATAATAAAGGGACTCTGACGTCCATGTGTTCTGTCAGAGCATTCCTCAATTCTTCCCCTCAGAAGAAATTAGCCTCAAGAGAGTCTGAGCAAGTCAGGTATTTGGTATTTTTTTTACAAGTTGGCATGTTGAAGTGAAGGCTATGAGGGAACATGGCTTTTAGTTACACATTTACTTATGGGAAGACCATAAATGGCTTCATCTTCCATGAGATCTAACTAGGAGATGCTGAAGTTCAGTGGTTCCACCTTCAGTAAGGTCCTACCTGGAGACACCCAGCTTCAATAGGATTGCACCTATTGTCTCAGAGAAGAAAAGCTTAAAAAAACTTTGCCTTAAAACTTATATCACTGTCCTTTGTGCTTCTTTCAAGAGCTTGACTCAGGCTCATTTTAATAGGCAATCATCTCTGCAAATTCTGGCCCTGAGCTACACATGTAGAACAAAAGATATGTCTTTCTTTCAGTGTGGCAGGTGGGAGGGATGGGGGGGGACCATCTGCTCTGCTTTTCCCTAAGGGCAGTGTGTGGCTGCAGCTTTCACAGCAGAAGCTGGATGCTCAGAAAGCCAGAATCAGGCTCCTTCCACGAACCACGGCTGCCAGCTCTGCACCTCGGGTCATCCTGGAGCCTTCTGAGATACATACAGCAGCGCTTCCCAAAACTGAGCAAGGATTTTTGGCATTGTGGCAGAGCACAGAATGTTTTCTTCCCACTCACATTGTATCAAGCACCTCTGTTGAAGCAGTCTTTTAGCTCAATGGTAGCACTATTGCAAAGAAATAATACGGATTTAGGGAAAAAAATAAAAAAAGAAGAAAAAAGATACCTGAGAGTTTAGTCCCTTCAGAACAGACTTCATGCTCTGGAGGTGCTGAGCTGCCCCCACCCCTTTACTCCCATGCTCTCTACCAGGCTACAGGCAGGACACTCTTCCTGGCTTAGAGAGTGATAAAAAGTTTGGAGAAAAAGGGTAGGGGTAGGTTTCAGTCCCCTAAAGACAGAAATAAACATGGATACTACAGCAAGAGTCTTCAGTTACTTCTGATGATTAGTCTGAATGCAAATCTTGGACTGAATCCCACCCTGTGTTCAGTGAGGGACACTCACTCTTCAAGCTGGTTCAGGTCCACCCCCCTCTTCTCACGTCTGTAAAAAGTAAAAAGCTCACTCACGACCTTTCTGAACCCCACCAGGGTTTTATCCAAGCCAAAGGCTATCCTTCATCCACCAACGTGGAGGTGATCAATGATGGAGCAGAGTCAGCCATGTTCAAACAGCTCTTCCAGAGGTGGACAGAAAAGAATGAAACACAAGGGCTGGGCAAGGTCTACACTACAGGCAAAATTGGTGAGCACATTGGTCCTGGCTTTGTCTTTCCTACCTGTGCTAAGCAATAGCTGAGGGAACATCATTCACATCAACTGTCTCCTGCCTTCAGGATCTTGAAAATCTAATGTACACTCTCCTAGTGCCTTCTATTTTCCATCTTCTTCAGCAGATGGAAAGGATTGATGAACTGAATGACATTCAGCTCTGCTAAATTTTCTTATATGAACCAAATTGCCACTTACTCTAAATGTAAATGTTGGCAGAGAGTCACTCCCCTCTGAAGAATTGTCTGCAAAATTTCCCACTTGCAGAACTTCTGAATTTCCTTTATAAAGGGCTAATGCTGAGCCTGATAAGGAGTTCTGCTTTCATTTACACTGGCATCCATCCAGTCCCCTCCTGACGTCAATGGAATGATGCTGTATGTACACCGGGTGTAGATGGTGTATTTATCACACTGCTGAAGGGAATATTACAATGCATTAACCCCAGAGACTAAACAATTCCAGAGAGAGAGAACTTGTTGATGAATGATGGGAGGGTGACAGAGATGCTGAATGTCTCCATCAATAACAGCTTGAGAGCTATCAATCTCTTTCCCTTGCAAGTTCTCTCTTTTCTCTCCATCTCTGTTTCTCTCTGTGCTGTCCATAAATACTCTCTTTCTTTGTCGTGAGCTGGAGAAATGTAGGCATTTTATTTCTGAAATCAGCATTTTAAAAGGGGGGAAATATTTGTAGATTTGGAGAAAAATTAAGATTTTTCAGTCAGAAGACTCCTAATATTTTTACTAGCCAGCCATCACTGGAAAATGCTGCGTGACCAATTCCAACCTGTAACATGTCAGCACTGAAGTGTGTGAGCTCCTGCATATTCCAAAAATCAGTGTTGGTTTACTGGGGCAGGAGTGGGTTTTGCAGACTTGGACCAGGTTTTACTTGCTGTACAACGATTGTGTGTGAGGATGATGGGAAGGGTTCGTGTGTTGTCGTGCATTCACTGGGTCCTTGTTTTTGTTCTGCTGGCACACGCAGCCAAGGTGGAGCAGGTGAAGTTTGACACCACCCAGCTCCACGCCAGACCTGAGCTCGCGGCTGAGCAGAGGATGGTCGATGATGCCTCCGGGGAGATCGAGGTGAGAGAGCTCCTTTGGCTGACAGAGGGTGCAGTAATCAGCCTGTTTCCAAGCACTACTTGGTTTGTTCAGCTTGGGGGAGACTGAGGATGGTCCTCATGGCAGTTTACAGCTTCTTCACGAGGGGCAGGCACTGATCTCTTCCCTCTGGTGACCAGTGACGGGACCTGAGGGAGCACCTGAAGCTTCAGTGGTGTGGTAGCCAAAGGCTTGTGCTCTGTCCGCACCCTGACACCACTGCTGCTCACCAGGAAGTTTTGTTCCCTAGGTGTGGAGGATTGAGGACTTGCAGATGCAGCCGGTGAATCCCAAGACGTACGGGCAGTTCTACGGGGGTGATTGCTACCTGGTCCTGTACACCTACCTGAGGTCAGGCAGACCCCACTACGTCCTCTATATGTGGCAGGTAGGTCAAAGCAGAGCAGAGGGCACTGTGCTGTGTCTGCTACACAAGCCTAAAGCTGAAAGAAGCAATTGCACACAAAAATCCTAACCCAAGCACCGAGAAGAACTCAGATACCCTTTGCTCATCAGTTCAACTATCCCAAGCTGTCCTTTGTAGGTAGCAGGGACACTGATCCCAAACTGGCATCGGACTGAGCACCAGCAAAATCAGACAGGAAGACTGAAGGATGATAGGGCTTACAGTACTGAGGTCAAACTTTGGAGTCAGATTGTCCCTTAAAGCCTCAGTTCCTAGACATCTGTGGATATATGAACAACTCTGCTTTCCTTTTTAAAGTATATTTTCATGCATCAAAAATGTGACTCTAAAGTCTACAAAACCAGAATGCCACTGAAATTTAAATACCTGGAAGTTTTAACTCTGATCTCATGATATTAGCAAGTGTTGTACTGTGAAGAGGTCTGTACCCTTGCTGTGATCACACTGTGTGTGTGTCACCTCCCTGTCCCCCAGGGCCGCCACGCCTCCGTGGATGAAATCACTGCCTGTGCCCTCAATGCAATCGAGCTGGACAAGAAATACGGGGACGAGGCCGTGCAGGTGCGAGTGACAATGGGCAAGGAGCCCAGGCACTTCCTGGCCATCTTCAAGGGCAGGCTGGTCATCTACGAGGTAATGTGGCTTTGGGAGCTGGGGGCACCAGCGATGGCTTGGCAGCTGCAGTGGAAATGGCCCAATAAAAATGGGCTGATATTCAGGAAAGGAGCCTGCCAGCTCTGCACAGGCTGGCAGAGGGGACACTTCTAGTACTCCTCAAGCAGTCTGAACATCATTTGAATAAACACAGTCCTGGACTGACCCAACTCAGCTGTCCACCCCTGAGCTCCAGCAGTGATGTGTGAGGTTCATTCCAACTCTGTCTCAAAATATTTTGCAGAGTTAGAATAAGGCAGTCACCCTGTGAATTACCAATGCTGCTATCCAGAGAGGGTCCTTCAAAATATCCTACAAAGATGATTTGAGTTGTCCTTGCCTGAATTGCCTCACATTGCAACCAACCCCCTTCACTTGCTGCTTTGGCTGCTGACATCTGTGGTGGAGAAATTCCAAATGGCTATGGGAGAGGGGGATTGCTCTCAGCTCTCAGTGTTGGTCCCACTGCATGGTTTCCATGGCAGATGTTTAGTTAGGATGAGCACAGCTGGAAATCAGGGTGCAGATGCCTTGCCCAGTTTGCATGGCAAACCCTCTGCAGACACCAAGATCTGCTCACATGGATCTTGAGGATCTTGATGGGAGCTGGTCAAGATTCAGTAATCGGGGAGACATGTGGGAGCTGTGCCGTGTAGGTTTCATTCTGACCTGGAATCAGAAGATACTTGGATTTCCTCACCTGCTCAGTGCAGAACCATGCTCCATCATTGCAACAGTGGCCAGGGCTGTGAGCCCAAAGCGTGCTTCAGATCAGTCCCACCCTGGATCTGTGTGTCCTCCTCACCTCCCAGCAGCACCCTTCCCTCTCTCTCCCTGCAGGGCGGCACGAGCCGGGATCAGAAAAGCACGCCCGAGCCGGCAATCCGCCTCTTCCAGGTGAGGGGCACGGATGAGGTGAACACAAAGGCCACAGAGGTGCCAGCCCGAGCCTCCTCCCTCAACTCCAACGATGTCTTCCTGCTGACCACCAGCCAGGTCTGCTACCTGTGGTGTGGGAAGGTGAGTCTGCAGTGAGACCCGAGGAGGCAGCCAAAGGAATCTGAAATTGCTGAGGTGGGGCTTGAGTCTCCTGCCTCTGCTAGGTCATGGAGATGAATCCTTGGGCAAGTGGCCCCATTAATTCAGTGTAGAAAAGGCCTCAAGTTGTGCCAGGGGAGGTTAATAGTAGATATTAGGAAGAATTTCTTCACTGACAGGGATGTCAAGCACTGGAACAGGCTGTCCAGGGCAATGGTTGAGTCAAAGGTATTCAAAAAATGTCTGGATGTGGCAATTGATGACATGATTTAGTGGTGCTGGGCTGATAGTTAGACTTCATGATCTTAAAGGTCTTTTTCAGCCTTAATGATTCAATGATTCTGTGAGGAAAGTTCACCCAGGAAAGGGTTCTGTCTGTGAAGGGTCAGCAGTAACAGCTCTCTCTACAAAAATAACCCCTGTTGGGGTTCACCTCACCTCATTGTAGATGTTCATACAGCTTTCAGATGAGTAAATCATCCCAGATTTTCCAGCTGTAAGAAATCATCCAGGATGAGAGAAAATTCATTTATCTTGTTTCACTCATGTGTCAGGATGAGATGGTAGATCAAACCAAAGCAGAGAAGTTGTCGATGCCCCATCCCCAGGAGTGTTCAAAGCCAGTTTGGATATGGCTTGGAACATCCTGTTCGAGTGGAAAGTGTTCCTGATGATCTTTAAAGTCCCTCTTAACCCAAATCATTGTGTCATTCTGTGAGTTTTGCTCTAGGTGCCATTGGCTGCACTAAACGTCCCTTCAAGGACTAGAAATGGATTCTGAGTGATCAGCTCAAGAGCACTCAAGCAGGTCTGAAGCTGTCCAGGGGACCAAGCCAGCTTTTCCCCAAGGATAAGTTTTGCCAGTCTGCCCCTAACTGCACCTCAATCTTTTATCCTGGACACAGGGGTGCAGCGGAGATGAGCGGGAGATGGCAAAAATGGTGGCTGACATCGTTTCCAAACGGGACAAGCACACC
>VXBQ01014978.1:124461-202529 GCA_013400175.1 Phainopepla nitens | reverse complement strand
GCCCGAGCCGGCAATCCGCCTCTTCCAGGTGAGGGGCACGGATGAGGTGAACACAAAGGCCACAGAGGTGCCAGCCCGAGCCTCCTCCCTCAACTCCAACGATGTCTTCCTGCTGACCACCAGCCAGGTCTGCTACCTGTGGTGTGGGAAGGTGAGTCTGCAGTGAGACCCGAGGAGGCAGCCAAAGGAATCTGAAATTGCTGAGGTGGGGCTTGAGTCTCCTGCCTCTGCTAGGTCATGGAGATGAATCCTTGGGCAAGTGGCCCCATTAATTCAGTGTAGAAAAGGCCTCAAGTTGTGCCAGGGGAGGTTAATAGTAGATATTAGGAAGAATTTCTTCACTGACAGGGATGTCAAGCACTGGAACAGGCTGCCCAGGGCAATGGTTGAGTCAAAGGTATTCAAAAAATGTCTGGATGTGGCACTTGATGACATGATTTAGTGGTGCTGGGCTGATAGTTAGACTTCATGATCTTAAAGGTCTTTTTCAGCCTTAATGATTCAATGATTGTGTGAGGAAAGTTCACCCAGGAAAGGGTTCTGTCTGTGAAGGGTCAGCAGTAACAGCTCTCTCTACAAAAATAACCCCTGTTGGGGTTCACCTCACCTCATTGTAGATGTTCATACAGCTTTCAGATGAGTAAATCATCCCAGATTTTCCAGCTGTAAGAAATCATCCAGGATGAGAGAAAATTCATTTATCTTGTTTCACTCATGTGTCAGGATGAGATGGTAGATCAAACCAAAGCAGAGAAGTTGTCGATGCCCCATCCCCAGGAGTGTTCAAAGCCAGTTTGGATATGGCTTGGAACATCCTGTTCGAGTGGAAAGTGTTCCTGATGATCTTTAAAGTCCCTCTTAACCCAAATCATTGTGTCATTCTGTGAGTTTTGCTCTAGGTGCCATTGGCTGCACTAAACGTCCCTTCAAGGACTAGAAATGGATTCTGAGTGATCAGCTCAAGAGCACTCAAGCAGGTCTGAAGCTGTCCAGGGGACCAAGCCAGCTTTTCCCCAAGGATAAGTTTTGCCAGTCTGCCCCTAACTGCACCTCAATCTTTTATCCTGGACACAGGGGTGCAGCGGAGATGAGCGGGAGATGGCAAAAATGGTGGCTGACATCGTTTCCAAACGGGACAAGCACACCGTTCTGGAAGGACAGGAGCCAGCAGAGTTCTGGGAAGCTCTGGGAGGCAAAGCACCTTATGCCAGTGAAAAGAGGTAATAGTGGCCTGCTTGTTCTTCTGGGCCTGGCCAGGGGACATTAAGCAAGGCATCAGGACTTCTCAGGAAAATAAATACTTTGATACTGTGTTCTCAATAAAGGGAGCATGAGGCCAGGATATCACCAAGACCTTGGTCAGTAAACCACACCAAGATGTTTCTTTCCTGGCTTTTGGGCCAGGAGTCCTCCTGAAGTGGGAGCTACAGGTCCAAAGCCTGCAGACAATGGTGTGCTACATCCTCCTTTCTCCCCAGTAAACCCATCCCATATCTCGTCCTGAGGGCTGCAAGAATCACATGCTGCATTTCCAGCCATTAGCAGCAGCAGCCCCAGAAGAATCATGAGACTAGATCTGCTTTTGGACAACATGGATTTCTCCAGCCCTCTGGGCCGGTGATGGGTTCCTTTGCAAAAAAGTGATGTGGTGTGGCTTTCACCTGACATCAAGCTCATTGCCACAATGAGGGAAGGGTTCTGCTTTTGCCTGTTTTTGGTGGATTAAAAAATTACCTTTGAAAATCAGTTAAATGGTCCAGTAATCCCCTGATAGATGACATTGCTGACTTTCAGGCCTTTAGATGAATGTTGCCATGTTCCACCTCTTCCTTCAAGGCCACAACAAGTAGGTTCAGGGCCCTGCAGTAAGCCAGGAGGGAAAGATTTCCACCTTTCTTGCTTTTTCCTCCCCTGCCATGCATGAGGCAGGTTCCAGGAGCAGATCACACACTACCAGCCTCGCCTCTTTGAGTGCTCCAACCAGACAGGTCGGTTCATCATGACGGAGGTGGTCGGGTTCTGCCAGGAGGACCTGGATGAAGATGATGTCATGCTGCTGGACACGTGGGAAGAGGTCAGCAAAAGACTCCTCCCCTTCTCCTCAGACATATTTTCAAACAGGTTATGGCTTTAGTTGGTTTAGTTTGTTGAGCTGGATCTCGGCCTGTGACTGGGTTCAGCTACCTTGAAACATACAAGAGCTGTTACCTGAAATATTTATGCTCCATGCCTGTCTCCAAAGCAAAATCTTCCTTGGCTGGGGATAAATCAGGGCTCAGAATCACCGGGGACTATTGGGAAAACACATTTCCAGTCTTACCTCTTCTCCCACTGTCAGGGGAGAACAAACAGCTGTGTCTGCACAGGTTCTAATGCCTCACTGACCTTCAACACCTCCTTCCCTGCAGATTTTCCTTTGGGTTGGCAAAGCCTCCAACGCACAGGAGAGGAACGAGGCAATTGCCTCAGCTAAGGAGTACCTCAAGACCCATCCAGCTGGGAGGGACTTGGCAACTCCCATCATCCTGGTGAAGCAGGGCTATGAACCCCTCAACTTCACGGGGTGGTTCAACGCTTGGGACCCCTACAAATGGAGTGTAAGTGGCTGGAAAAGCCCTGTGGCGTTCTCAGCGGTGCCTGGAGGGTGGTGTTGTCAGTGAATATCAGGATGTATGGAATGAAACCTCACTAGGACCTGTCCTGAGCTTCACAAAAGCATGGAATGGCTTGGGTTTGGACCTTAAAGATCATCCAGTTCCAACCCCCTGCCATGTGCAGAGGCATGAATTCCTGGTGCTGTCTGAGCAGCTTCAGCTCCTTCACCAATAAAAAGTACCTGTGTGGTGAAACAGAGGCTTTTGCAAATGTGCTTGAATTCACAATATTCATATTTTCATAAGTATTAGGTTCCAAATCAAGTTTTTGATTTCAGCCAAAAAGAGGTGGGGACTATGAGTTGTAAAATCAAGTTCAGAGGGAAAACAGACCCACCTACATCATAAAGAAAAAAAAACCAAAAACAAACCAACAGAAGTTCATTGTTGAAAATGGAGCCACAGAGGCAAATTTATGACCCAGCTTTAAGGGCAAAGTGTGGTGAAATGAAAGATGTGAGCAGACAGGTCTCATGTTCAGGTTTGTGGAAAGCCCACAGAGCCCAAGAGCTCTTGAGCAAGGTCACCCTTGGTCCCTGCACACCAACCTTCAAAAGCGAGTTACAAATAACATGTACAGAAATGGAAACCTGCCCCAGGAGATGACTGGGAAAGAAAAATTCCCTTCTCCCCTCTTTCCCTAGGACACCACACTGCAGGAAAACTCTTGCAGAGATATTTTATTTCCTGTATCTGGGTTTGCATTTTCTTCCTTCCCAATCCATGTGGTGGTGGATCCAGACTTGACAGCTGGATCTGGAGAGATAAGACAGCAGCTCGTAGTGACCCTTAAAAATATATCGATGCTTAGAACAAAGGTCAAAACTTGTGGGTTTGTTTTATTTTTTTTTCCTGAGGAACTGCTGAAAAACAAGGATACAGCTCATAAAATATGTGCCTCTAAAAATATCCCCTGTAGGCAGCTTCAGCAACTACAGACAAGCCATCCAAACTGTTGACATCCCAGAAACATCTGGTGTGTGTTCTTTGCTCAGTTTTGGGTCTAAATCTGTTTTCTCTGCAGTCCATGTGTTTATGTTGCTTGTTCTTGTCGAGAAACTTTGCTGGATGATTCTGTTAAGAACTGACATCTCCTGGCTGCTTAGGAGAACACAGTCATGAGCTTTGCCAATTTATCTAGCATATTCCGTTTTTTTAATAGAAAAGAAGAGGTATCTCATAATACATTGCACCTAATTGCAGGAAGTCAGGACTTGAGGCCTTGAAAAAGTCTGTTGTTTTAGCTAAATGAGTGAGGAAAGTTGGAAAAAAGGACTGTTATTTCAGGCATTGCAAGATTCATCAAAAATGTAAAATATCTAAATCCAGCAGTAAATATTATTTGTCGTCATTTGCCTTCTGCTCTAAAGTCTTTAAATTTCCTGGTTTCACCTGTTATTGTGCAACTACAAAGGCTGAAGTCCATTTTTTTTTCCTTTGTTTTCAAGTGAAAGCTCAGATCCTGGCAGTCTTCTGATTGCAGGGCTGAGTTTTGCAGGAGCTGCCACATCAGTGGGCTTCAAAATTCACAATTTCCTGACCCAGGAGTGTGGGTTAGAGACCAGGAATGTGGGCTGAAGGCAGCCCATGGCTCTCACAACTCTCTCTTTCCCTTTAGGATGGCAAGTCCTACGAGGAAATGAAGAACAGCCTGGGAGATGTGTCAGCCATATCCGAGATCAAAGTGGTGAGTTGTGTCTTGGCCATACCAGTAGGAGACACCTGGGTTCACACACCACCACATCCCCCAGCCTGTTTGCACCAAGGAGGGGACACCAGGATCAGGGCAGGGATGGGAACCTCAGGCTGCCAGCATCGGAGCTGTGCACCTCTGTGGGAAGCAGAGGGAGATGTGATAAATCACCCATAAATACACCCAGACCTGCTGGGCCTTTTCCAGTCCTGCCCAGAGGCATCTGTGAGCAGGACATTGTCCAGCTGCTCTAATGCAGAACAAATCCAGGTGTGTGCAGCTCTGAGAGGGTGTAGTTAAATGTTTTGTGAATAGTTTACAGTGGTGGAGCCCCTGACACCTCAAACAAGGGTCCCCTGGTCAAGAAGGGCATAGCCCAGTGGGGGATCCTCCAAAGTAAATGAGGTCCCAGCAGTCCCAAATGCCATTGTCACACGGGTCAGTTCTGCCCTGGGCAGGGTCAGGATGAGGGCTGGAAGGAAGTGGCAGGTTTGGATGAGGAGAGATGGTTCATCAGGGCGGGGTGTGCAGGTAATTTAGATGTTTTAGACATGGTAGACCTCTAACCTCACCTTCTGTCATCCTGCATGTGCCTTCCCCTGATGTTATCTTGAGAAGAGTGAGACTGCTGTAAGTATCCTCAGTTCTTTGTAAGAGCTCTCAATAGTGTGTGCTTTTAGCAGTCCTAACACCAAGGTCTAGCACTTAGGGAGGCACTGCACTAACACTTTAGTTGGACTTTCCCCTTGCTGCTTTAGAGCTACAGATAGTCTGTGCCAGAAACAGTCCCCCACAACCCCAGCAGAAAGATCCTGGGATCATCCCCAACTTGCTCTGCCAGAGCATCTCATCATGACGTGTTTTCCTCTGTTTGGCAGGACCTGAACAACCTCAGCCTGAACAAGAGAACTCTCAGCACGACCAGCCTGGCTGGTTCAGGTGCAGCAAATGCCTCCTCGGAGTACAAATCTCACTTCAGCCACAGTGACAGCAACAGCAACAACTACAACAGCAACAACCACAACAGCAGCAGCAACAGCCACAGCAGCCCTGCCATGGTGCCCAACGGGGAAGGGATTTACTCCCGAGAGGTGCTGATGCACAGGACGGTGGATGAACTTCCTGAAGGCGTGGATCCCACTAAAAAAGAGGTGACAGCATTGCTGGTTTGATACCTTTATAACTTAACCTGGAACTGGCTGAGTGTGCTTTAGACTACCAAGTCCTGCTCAGACTCAAGGGGACACTGGCAGGACACGCAGGTGTCACCAAAAGCAGGAGCTTCGTGTGAGGAAGTTCATAGAAACCTAGAATGGGCTGGGTTGGAAGGGACCTTAAAGATCCTCTAGTTCCAACCCCCTGCTGTGGACAGGGACACCTTGTGGTGGTTTTAGCCTAGTTGAAGTAATTATGGGGTATCTATGGCAGGAAAAAAAAATAATTTTAAGTAGTAATTTTAAAAAAATGTTTTCTTCTGGTAGAATTGTTTTGGTTGGCCGACCAACTTGAGTCCTCATAGGGACAGGGAGGCAAGGTGGCACAGCTGAGAACAAAGCCAGAATTTGCATTTTACTTGAGCTGTAGGTGAATGTTTTCATTTGAAACTGCTCCAGAAGGGGATGGGATTTTTGTGGCTTTTTAATTGTCAGAAAGCTTGCATTTCAGCAGTTTTCAATTTCAGAAGAAATTACACATCCCAGATTTCCAATCAGCCCAAGGATTTTGGCAGTGTCTGCAGCTGAATCCAAGCAAGCTGGTGGGGGAGACAGAGGATTGATTCCCTCTACTCCCTGTGATCCTTGTTTGACCAATGTCTTGCCCAACATATCCGGCAAAGGCCAATACCCACAGCCAGAGTCACAGTCCGCAGCTGGGCTCTACATGGGTTCTTCTCCCCAAAATGCCAGGAAAAAATTCAACCTCCCATTCCCACAGGGCCTTTGTCAGTGTCTCTGAGGAGCCTGCTTTCTGCAAACCTGGTCTTTCCAGCAATGGGAGTGAACATTTCCAGTGAATATTGTAGGGGAGGGGACTGAGCGATGGGGGAGATGCTTTCACTGTGAATCACTGCCTAAGGAACCACCCAAAACTCTGGCCAGCAGAGCTTCCCTAGTGGACTATAAATTGTCCTGGCCACAGTATGATCAGCAGGGACTAAATTCTAGCCAGAGCACCCTAACTCCTCAAAACTGGAACATCTCTTTGGGCTGGTGGGCTTTTATTCCCCTGGTGCTTTGGGAAGTTCCATTTCCCACCACAAGGACAGGGAGCTGAACAGGAGCTGTTGGTCTGGAGTCAGGGGTCAGCACTGGCATGATGGGGAGGGGATGCAGCTGTGGGGGGTGTCCCAGGCTCTGCAAAAGCCAAAGCTGACCTGTCCTTTCTCTCTCTTCACTGCAGTGCTATCTCTCCGATGCTGATTTCCACGATATCTTTGGGAAGTCCAAGGACGAGTTCTACCAGATGCCCAAATGGAAGCAGCAGAACGAGAAGAAACAGTTTGGACTCTTCTGAGACTGCAGGGGGCATCTGGTGACTCTGGGACCAACCCCTGCCCCCTTAGGAGCTGCAGGAAGGAAGTGCAGGCATTTGCTCAATGATCCCAACCCAGCACCCCAGTCCAACGCAGTTATTCCAGCAGCTACTGTTCAGGGGATGGCTCCTTTCTCTCTGCAGGCCCAGAACCCTAGGAGGCAAAACCTTTTTCAGGAGCAGCTTGACAGGATTTTTTTTCCTCTTCCTGACACTATTGCTGATAGCCATGAAGACAAGTGCGTGCCACACAACTGCATTGTAGCCTCATCTTTCGTCTCCTTTTTGCAAATTGCCACGTGCACAAGGCCATGATCTTCCTTCATTTGTAGAAGTTTAAAGTTAGTCAAGACAATGGCCATTTGCAGCTGCTGTGTAAATTCTGGGTGGGTAGAGGAGGGGGAAGCCCTAAGAGGATGGAGGGGGAGCCTTGAGGTCAGGAAAAGGTAACGGAGTAGCCAAATGCCCCAGTGGGGTAGTCTGTGGAGTGACACCAGACAGTTCTGCCCCTTCTCACCTTGTAGAAAAACTACTCACCAAAGAACAGCAAGAATCAGTTCCAGATTAACATACATAGTCCAGGGCAGGTAAAACACAAGAACCTGGTTTGAGGGGAAAAAAGAACTTATTATGAGCATATTTATTAGCTGATCTGTTTCAAGAGAATGATGACACTAAAGGCTAGACACAAATGTCAATTTTTGACTGGCAGATAAGTCTCTGTCTGCGTTTTTCTCATTCAGACAGCATCTGCAGTCTCACCTGGCCTCCCTGATTGTGGCCAGGTGAATGTCAGAGTCCACCTGCCCACAGACCAGAGGCTTCTGGAAGCCAGGAGGGTTTTGGGTGTTACCTGAGGCAGAGGATGTCCTACTGAAACTTTTATCAGGGCTCCATCCCTGTGATGTCCACGGGGCTGAGAGTGCTGGTTCCACACCATGGGATCAGTCTGACTGGGGAGGGCAGTGGGAAATGTGAGCAGTCAGTGATTACAGGATAGAACTGTAAACTAAAGGAAGAAACACCACCTTAAAAACTCAGACAATGTGGTTTGCAGCTTTACTCCATTTCCAACCTGATCAGTGACTCTAAATAAACATCCAGCAGCAGCAGCAGCACTGTAAGTGTCCTTGATCAGCATGGTGGGTAGAATGGCAGCAGATAAAAGCTCTGTAGGGCCACAGATCCTTCAAACACCTGGTCATCAATGGGATTCTGGATATTTTTTAAAGAAAAGAACAAACTGAGGAGGTGTAGCCTCTTCCATTCCCAAACTCCACGTAGCTTGGGCCATTTGTAGCCATGGCCATGTACCCTGGAGCTCCCATTGCCAGTGAGCAGCAGTACCTGGCAGTTCAGCAGTTGGCCTGACTGCCCAGCCCTGCTGCAAGGATGTGGGCATGGAGCTGAGGAGTTCCAGGCTGTTGATTGAGGGGCAAAGAGCTCTCACTCGACATCCAGGACCACATCATTGTGCTGAAGTGTCACCATCTGGCTGGGCTGGAGCAGGGACCTCCAAGTGATGGGGTCTTCTGGATAGAACTTTGTGTTTAAGAATCGGTAGTTAACTCAAATAAACCCCAACCCCATTGTTATGTCCCTGTTCCTGCCACCACTGCATCTCATTTCTGCTTGAGGGTCCAGCCCAAAACCCACTGGAATCCCCTGTGCAGAGTAAGCTGGGCATCAAGCAGAGACACAAATCAGCTGAATTACCTGTGTGATTGCTCCTGTTGTGTTCATGAGAGATGCAATCAGTGCACATTAGCCATGTTTCAACCTCTGTTGGCACTGCTGGAATCAGCAATATTTGCCTTGCCTCGCTGAGGAGTGCTGCTGCCAGCTCCCAAATTAATGACTTGCATGTGCTCCTCAGTAAGATGCAGGAATGCCACCTACCTGTGGGCTAACACGCTTCACACAATCAAATGAATCCGGCCAAAATACAGTCAGATTACAGAGATTAGGCCAGTTTGCTACAAATTGTTTTAATTCCTGTGGCCACCACACTCACCAATATGAGTGGAGCACTCCTGCCAGCACTCAGGAACCAGCCTGGGATTTCACAGACCACAGAGCCTTCTGACACCTGGGCCTGATGGAAGCTGCGGCTGCACTCCTCATGGGAGAGTTGCTTTTACTCCTGCCTCTTGATTTCTAAAGGAAAGGACCTCTCCTACCTCCTCCCTTTGGTGCCTTTTGCTGTGATGTCAGTGGCCATGTCCTGTTTCTGCTGCTCTTTTCCCCAGAGCTCTTCCCTCCAGTGGGACTCCAGCACTTCCTAATCTGTTCAGAGATGAACTCACTTGATAACAACGTGGACCATGTCCCTTCCTTTGGGGAGAGAGGAGGCCTTGCAGCATTGTCATCATGCTCTGCACATGCCATCTCCATCTCAGCTCCTTTCCCACCAGTTATAGTAGCTTTCCCCAACTGTTTCTACCTGATAAGAGATGATTTTTCTTCCCATGGATCTTCCCCACCTTTTAGTGCAAAAGAGGCAGAGGAAAACCTGGCCTTTCTGTGCAATCCATCCAAGCCCACCACTCTGACCCTGGCCACCTGGTCCCCCACTTCTCTAGTGCCAGCCACAGCAGGCAGGTGAGGTCTTTAGCTCAATAATCCAAGTGAAATCTAATCCTGCCACCCAAAAAATGCAAGTAGTATGTTCACAGCCAACCCAGCGGGCTGATCTGACTTCACAGAGGAACAGAATCACAGAATGGTTTGCATTGGGAGGGAGCATAACATCCAGTTCCAATCCCCTGCTGTGGACAGGGACACCTCCCACTATCCCTGGTTGCTCAGAGCCCCAGCCAAAGTGGCCCTGAACATTCCCAGCGATGGGGCATCCACAACTTCTCTGGGAAACCTCTTCCAGTGCCTCACTGCTCTCACAGGGAAGAATTTCTTTCTAACTTGCTCCACAAGAGCTGGTGCTGACAAGGTGAGGGGGCAGGAGCACTTCTTACCACCTTCACCTGTGCTTTTCATCCCATGGCTCCCTAAAACAAAGAGCTGAGAGCACATTGGGAGCAGGGACCAAACTCGGGCTGTCCCTGGGTTGGGAGTCAAGGATGTTCCATCCTTGGCCTTCAAATGTGTCTCCAGCAACGTGCCCCATCCCAGAGGTGACCTGGGAGAGCCTGGGTCACTGCAGGGCCCCTGCTCTGCCTCACTGGCCCCTCTGGAGCTCTTCCACCTGGCTCATGGTTAATGCAATACCAGCCTTTGAGGTGTGGGTTTAATTCACATTTAATCTGGCAATGGTTTACATCACACAGTATTGTAGTCAAGAGGAAAAATCAATGTGTCCAGTGATGTTTACTGCAGCATAACAAACTCCAGGGAGGACTAAAACAAACCCAGCTTTGCAGTGAGCCTAAGAAGCACTAAATCCAGGCTATTTTGGACTAAAAAAATAAGATGACCAGCATATGTTTAAAAGTACGTTAACACCTTTGGTATCAGCCCCTTGTCTTCACCACCAGGTATCAGAACCCCCAGGAAGCCTGATAATTTAAGAAATTAAGCAGGTATATCTCCATATTCATATATGTTGAATTCAAGTAGGACAAAGAGGAAAATAGTGACAAGTAACTGAACGCTTCCAGAATTTTCTTTTAAACTTTTAATAGTCTAACATACTGTTAGTAACACAGTTGGCACTTCAAAATATATATTATTTTATTTCAACAATATTCCCTTAACTCTGTAGTTTTACTTGAAGACAAATTACATGTTGCCATACTGTGTTGTTCTCAAAACACTCTCGTGCTGGGTTACCTCTACAGTGCAACTGGGACCTGCTAGCACTTACAACAACTTCCTCTCTGTTAAAAAAATGACATTTTTCTGTAAAAACACAAACAAAGTCTTACTGTATTAAAAAAAAAAAAGTGCCTTGCTGGCAGTTGAGCATGTTTCCACTGTCTTTGGCAAAAGACCTTCTCTGAGGTCCCTTTGAGTGGGTTTCACTTTGGGTCAGAGGGAAATCTGCTGTTCGGCAGCTTCTTTCTCCTTCACAGGATGAGAGCCAGGCTTTGAATGCAAAGTGGCCTGGCTGAGAGCCAGGCACACAGGCAGAGTAGTGCTCATGTATTTTTTATTACAACACAAAAGGAAACTCGGGTTACATAACACGGGGCTTTGTAGTGCAGCTTTCTTTTTTAATCTGTAACAGAAAGGAGGAAAATCGTGTCCCCGTTTGGGACTTCATATGGTGAAAGATGGCTGACACCTGCAGTTGCAAGAAGTCACCTGGCACCTGGCCACTGATTGCAGTGCTGAGGGAAACTTTTCCTTGCACAGATGTTGGGTGCTTTGCCCAGATGCCTGACCGAGCCCAACCCAAGAGCTGTACTTCACTAAAAAAGGAGTCCCTATCCTCCTGCTAAAAGCAACGTTAAAAAAAAAAAAATCAAAATAAAGTGAACTAAAACCACAGCTGGATTGGTTGAACAGGTACAAAAGGATTCATCTCAACAGCAGCATTAGGATGTTTCCAGCAGCAGGGAGAAGGTCGATGGCTGTTTCACATCAGGGGTCCTACGGAGCACCGAGTGCTGCTCCAGGGAAGGTGCTGGGGACTGACCCTGGCACTGGCAGGGTTCACACACTGAATTCCTTCCAGGTCTGTAAGGAGGCTCACTGTGGCCTGGAGGAGCCAGGCTGCTAATCACAGTCCTGGATATTAACGTAGACAAAGAGGGTGGAGGAGGAGTACGGGTCTCCGTTCTTGGTCAGGAGATGGATGTGGCGATAACCTGGAAGCAGAGACACAGATGGAAAATGGCCTTTAGTCCAGCTGGAGAAGTATTTGCTGATGTTTGCCAAGACCCTGCACAAACATCTCCCAGTCTCAGAGCACTTTGTTCCCAGTTTCCCACAGGATCCTGAACAGGCAGGTCCCAGAGGCACAGCTCTGAGCGTGGGTAACGTAACGTGCCCAAGGCCCCTGGGGACAAGGGAGACCCTCCCCTGGAGACAGTGCTAACAGCTGTACAAAAAATCCACTCTGACCCGAGCTGTGATGGATCTGGACCACTCATCCAGGACACTGGAGCTTCTCAAAAGGCTCAATGGCTGTGAGGAGCAGGCAGCAGGGCCTTACCTTGCTTCAGACTCGTGAAGGGAAGGGTGTACTGCCCGATGAAGTCGTTCTTGGTCGACATGTCAAAGTCTTCCACCACAAACCGGACCAGGGCAAGTGCAGGGATCTCTATGTCAAATGTAAACTCTTCATTCCAGTTTGGGTTAAAGCCTGGGAAACACACACAAGGGTGGAGGTCAGAGATGTCAGCAGTAAGAATGGTGGTCTGAGGCGTTTGCAAATGGATGGAGACTTTTACTGTCAACCTAATGTGACCAAGACCAAGGGTCTTAGGAGGTGCCAAGAGCCTTGTTCCACACTTAGATATTGTAATTTGGAACCTGGAATCAATAAATCCTTCAGCTTGGGCTGTTCACTGCAGACCTTGGTCCTAGAAAAGAGTAAGGAGCAGGAGAGGGGAGGAACTCAGCTGTGCTCCACAGGCTCTTGCTGGATGGTACATGGATGTCTTTGGTTGCCATTGGAACCAGATGCAAACGTTTATAGCCCTAAACCAGGGCCAGGAAGAGAGGAAAGCTGTGCTTTTGTGTTGAGACAGCCTTCTGGGGCCTTACGCCTCTCCAAGTGCTTGAGACACATCCATCTAAGAGCACCACTCTGTGCCCCAATTTCCCTGCCTACAGGAAAATTTAATGAGGAGTGTCTGATTACAAAAAGCATCATCAAGTCTGGACAAGGGTCACGTGGTCCAGAATCACAAAGCAAACAAAACTGAGACTGGCACACATGAAATGCAGAGCAAGCTCAGTGCCCGCCCTGCAGGCCATGGCAGGTGCAGTGTCAATAAACCACTCCCCAGAAGCAAACAGGAGAGGACATCCTGTTGGAAACCCTACTGCCTGTGCAGAGCAGAGACCAAGGGCAGCAAAATGTCACCTGGAGCCTGTTGGTCATGCAGGGTTTGTGAGGGATTAAGCAGGAGACAGGGATCTGTCATCTGGCTCTGAAGGTACTGAGATGGGCCTGTGGCGTCTTTATTGTTTGATTTGCTTTCCACAAGGCAGCATTTATCATTCCAGCCTCATTCCAGTATTGTTCCAGCTAGAGAAGGGCTGGCTATGGGGCTGGGAGTGCTCAACAGCCCTGAGGAACAGGGCTGGCAGGTCTGAAATGTTCCCTACACAACTTTCACTTGACAGGCTGTAAAAATTATCGTAGGTGACGGAAATGGCCATGAGCTTTAGGAGCCAGGCCAGATTTACTCAAAGAGGAAAGAGGAAACATTGTTAGCAGGCAGGAAAATATGCACCAGCTTTCCAGTACTTGGCTCTGACTCCACACAGAAAAGCAGAGTGTGTGTGTTTGTGCAGAAGGCCATAATATTCAAACCCTCAGTGCACAGAGGAAGTCACAGCCATGTCTGACTGGTAGGAAATGGTACTCCAACTTTTGAGATACTCAAAATTCATCTGGGCAGTACCCTGAGCAGCTTGAGTATACTTTGAATGGCCCTACTTCAGGCAGAGGCTGGAACAGACACCTCTGAAGTTCCTTGCAACATCCATCTTTAGTGAGTTTGTGACACTTTCAGGGTACAATCAGCCCCACCAGAAGCTTCCTCTGGGAAGATCCTGGTGAGAACCCCTGTACACCAGGTCAAATCCAACTGCATGGAGGCAAAGAGCACTTCCAAAGCTCTAGCTCTGCAAATCTGGCAGCCAACCCCAAACAACTCACGTGGCTGATGTTTCACAGGGAATTTCTGTCTCCAAACAACAGAAAAAGAACACCACCTCACATATCTGCCTAGAGTGGGCAGGATTGGGTGCCCTGGGCAGGTCTGCCCACAGGGCAGCAAGTTTTGCCAAGGCACAGAAAAGGTTCCTGCTCATGGGAGCAGAGCCTGGAGGAAACCCCCTCACCATTGTTTTCGATGACTTTGGTCTGCTTCTTGTTGTTGTCCTGCTGGACACCATGGATCTCTATTGTTACCTTGGGATCCACAATGGAGTTCTTGCTTTTGTTCACCTTTGGCAGCTGCTGACCAGAGATTATCTGTGGAGGAAACAGGGGAAGAGGTCAGGACATCACTAGGAGAGGAGGCTCCCTGGGAGATTCCCTCTCCTTCCCCAGGAGTGCAGGATGTGCTGTGAGAGGCTGGTGCTGCCCTTCCAGAGCTAGTGCTGTGCCATCCTTCAGAGGAAGCTGTCACGAGCTAAAGCACCTAAGGAGCCTTGCTCCAGCCCAGCCAGCTGGCTTTGGGACAGGCAACTTTTCTGAGTGTCCCCACAGTGCTCAGCTGCACTTGGGAACACCAGAGGTGACTGCTGATTGCATGTCTGCCTGCATGACAGACATGCACGACAGACATTCTGGAATGACAGCCAGTGTTGTCATTAGCCTGTTCCAAACATTAAACATGTGAGCAGACCCCTGATGTGGGGTCACATTTCCCAGATGGGGGAAATCAGTAGGGTTAGGACAACACTGAAGGTAGGACCAAGGAGTCAGTACATCAGTACAGCCTACCCACCCCCCCAAAAGTGGATGTTACCGAGATGTTTTCCATCTTCTATTCTTACTTTAAGCAGGAGCTTCTTCTTTGTCCCCCATGTTCCTTCTGTGATGGATTTGGGATTGAATTTGGTTTGCTCATCCCGGAGGAATTCTGGCTTTAAGACATACCCAGAAAACCCATTGTCCTGGAACCGACCCTGGTACACATCCATTTCTGTGCCTGCTGTCTGGAAATTTAGGGCAACTGCAACATAAATAAATAACTTCAGTCACTCAGATAAATCAATAGGAATCTTTTCATGCTGATTCTGTTCACATGAAACTGCACTTCATGGACATAAACATTGGCTTCTTCACACTTCAAAGAGCAGTGGTAAACTCTGACCCTCACAGCCTGCTAGCCCTGAGGATTTCTTCCATTCAGAGATGACAGACAGGAGGAGCCATTACAGCCACCTTGCCTTCCCCAGGACCAGAAATTGTCCTGCAAGGAATTTATACTACCTAGAGCAACTGCGTCTTTCAGATAAACCTCTTCATTTCTATGCTTGAAGGAGTTCTCTCCTGCAGTGAAGCCAGCAAATCTCTCTCAGAGATAATTTCTCTGGCTACTTAGCCTCATTATAAAACCTCCTTTCCAGTCCAGATCTGCCTGTTTTCATTTGCCATCCCAAGGGGCATCGATGCCTCAGTTGTTTGGACTAGAGAGCTCCTCATTGTCTGAACTCCTCAGGTGGCAGCACAGAAGCTGTGATCAAATCACCTTCTTATTATCTGCTGCCCAAAATAGATCAAGCCTCACTGGTGTCCTAACACCAGGCACATTCCTTGTATTCTTCCCAATTTGTCGATACCTTTTTTAAGGGCATTGATGTAAAACCTGGAGCAGTCTCTGTGAACAGTCTCACTGATGCCACACACTGAGTGCACATCCAGCAGCTCCTCAGCGCTCCCTTGATTTCCTCAAGGATGATTTTTAACTCTTTAGCAACATCTAAGACATCTCTTAAGACACAGAAATTTATCCTGGTCCCACATCCTTCATACCTGGTCATACCTGAAGGCTGAGAGCATTTTAAGGTGCTCTCCTATTTTTCCAGGGTTTTCCACCTGCAGCAAGACTTTGGTAACTGGAGTACACTGGTTTTCCTGGGAGCTGAAAGCACTCAGGGCTTCTGAAAAATCTTATTTTGGGTGCCCAAATACTGAATTCAGATCTGACCTTCCTGTACCCCAAGGGAACTGATGGTGCCTCTCAAGTACTGTCCTGAGGGCAAACAGAGCACTGCTTATCTGTGCCCCCATGGGGGCTGCAGGACCCATGGAGTTCATGCTCTCTCCTCCTTTGTTAAATGGCAGTAACTCTGCTGACAGTGAAACTGGAGAGGTTTGCACATTAATGTGCAGAAAAGCCTCTCCTAAATGGATTTGTGCCAAAACAGAACACTGTCTATGGAAAGTCACTGGGCATTGCTTGCAAAGCTGGCTCCTCCCAGTGACTGCTGAGCCTCTGGCTGCAGAGGGCTTGAGATTCTGCCTCAGCTGAAGCCCCTCCACAGCCAGGTCATGGGTGAGCCAGGCAGGTGACCCCCTGCAGGCTCCCAGTGGCACCCACCGATCTGGCAGCCGACGTTCCACAAGTCCACGGGGCTGTAGTTGGAAGAATCCGTCCTCCAGCCCGCAGGGTAGATCCGGCTCAGGTGCCTGATGTTGTGATGAATAAAACTGGTTCCTACAGAGAAAGGAAAAAAGAAGAAAATGGCCCTTTCAGTGATGGGGGTACTTTTATCTCTTCCTTCTGCCTCTGTGTGTTCCCCTCTCTGCCTGGCAAATCTGGCTGAATGGGAAGCACCTGCAAAAATGCCCTTCTTGGTAACAGCCTCGAGGATATGAAGTTCTTCCCACTTTTCTCAGTGAAATGCTTAACCAAAGAGATCCTAATCCATGTCTTTGGGATGTCTTTTCCACCAGCAGCTGTCCCTTTTTGGGGAGCAGGGGCAGAGGAGGGCAGAACACACATACCAGACTCCTGGGCCAGTTTCAGAGCTTTGCTCTCTGAGAACGATGACATCTCATAGAAAGCCCGAGGATGGTTGGGGTCATCAAAGCCTTCAAAGTGGACACTCTTGCAGTAGACAACTGTGTCTGATAGCTCCTTGGCCAGCTTCAAGGTGTCACTCTGAAAAAAAGGAGAGCAAGAGGTTTGTGGGGAGTTTTTGCTGTCGCGCTCAAACGTGGTTGTTGTGCTTTCCCTACAGGACGCCTGGGGCTTCTTTTTCCACCACTTCCACCAGAAAAAGATGCTCATTCTCAACACTCAGTGGGTGGGGGTGTGCCCTCTGTGTCACCCTGTGCAGGAAAGGTTGGAAAAGGACTCCCCCTTTGTTGGTGGGATACCCTTCCTTGCTGCTCTCTGCAGGATCATTTGTATTTCAGCACCCATGTCAGTCTCCAGGTGCTGAACTTTACAGCAGAGCTTTAGCAATGACTTTTCCACACTGTCCTGGTCCCAGGCATGCAAACCTGGAAATAAAGGGAAGAGAAGGGTGGTTTGGCCGCCACAGAGCTTGGGCTTTTTTTCCCCTAGGGAAAAAAACTTTTCAACTAGGAAGTTGTCACAATGCTTCGATGATTACAACTCTACAGCCACATTCATTGGTGCAAGTGAGAGTCCCCAGCTCCCATCAGGAGCAAGAAAAGAAAGTGACAGATGCCACTTTCAATAATGCACATGTTATTGACTAGAGATCAGAGAAATAAATAAGACCTGCAAAGAGTGAGCAACTCATCAAAGAGCAACATAGATCAGACCAGATCCAGAGGTGCCACCGATCAGCTCAGTCATCAGTGGGGCTGAATGTGTCCATGTCACCTATGAAGCCACTCTGTGAGGGATATGGGCTTCACAAGGACCTGCATGCTGAAAAAATCCATTTCCTCACATGATGGGGGAGGACACTTGTGTAAAGGCCAGCCTTTTCCTTCCAGAAATCACCATACAAATTGCTTTAGTAATTGGACACGCCTTCCCCATAGATCTTCCCTCCCTCCCTCCTCCAGGTCAGAAACAAACAGCCAGTGAGGGTGCAGGCATATCCCAAAATGTGACTGGAAAAGCCAAAGTCATGCCTGTCCCCTGACAAACAAATTTCTGGAAATACGACAGACAGACTGCACGTGTGCCCTTCCTCTGTTTCCATAAATGCTACATGGTCTGTCCCTCTGTCCCCACTGCAGCCTCATTTTAGAGAAAGAAATCAACCTTCTTGATTGGCTGGCTCTGCAAGATCTCTGTGCTTGGGACAGAGATCAGTAAGCTGAGCAAGCACCAGGATCCTCAGCCCCATCAATTTCAACAATTCACCCTTACATATCTCCCCAGCTGAGTAGTTGAAACCACACTGAGACCTGTCTTGGCTGGGAACACATAAAAAATTGCATTTCAATTGCTTTTCTTTTTTTTATTTCTTTAGGTGTGATACAAAACCCACCTAGAAAGTGATTTCTCAGTGATTTATTCTTTCACTTACCTTTTCTTTCTGCTCTAGCTTGGTCTTCACAGATTCATCTTCAATTTCAGCTGCTTCATCTTCATCAGAGACATCCTCAGCCTCCAGGTTGTTGTTCCCATTGATGGGGTCCTCCTGCCTGCTCAGCTTCTTGCCTTTCACCAGGATCTTCCCTTTCAATTGCTGCACAACGAAAAGCGGACAAAATATCCGGTGGTTAGAGAAGGTTCTGGCCCACCCTGAAGAAGCCCCTCAGCTGTAACCAGTGCTTTTACAGTTGCATCAGTGACTGGTCATTACCCAGAGACACAGGTAAAAATAAGTCTGTTTTTACACTGAGGCCCTGCCCTGCCTGAGACCACAAACCATGAGTTTGAAAACCTCAGAGAGCCCAGTGATTCCCCTCTGCTATACAACTGACCATGCCCTCAACCAGACAACTCAAACAGTTGTGCTGTTAAAGACAATTAAAATATGACTTTTTTTTTTTTTCCCCAAGACTGAAATGTTACTCAGCAAACAAGGCTGAGCCTGGAGGTCTGGGCTGCTGGAAGAAATTTGTGGCACCATTTTTGCCCCTCTGTGTGGTGATTTAATCCACCTCTCACTCTGCAGTGTGAAACACTGTGCACAACTCTGGAAACTGCCTGAGATCCAAGCAGGGACTGAAGGAGTGCAGCCTCTGCTCCACAGACATTTTAATGGGGAGAGAAGTCCAAAAAGTTCTAGACAGGTGCTTCATGCACAGCAGACATGGAATTTTAATACATATGGCATTCTGCAGGGGAACTTTTGGGTGCTGAGAGTCTCAGGAGGAGTCCCCAGACCCTTTCCAAAGCTACATCCTCTTCAGGGAACAGCTTCTCCTGCCACTGCTCAGGTGGTACAACAGTGAGCACAACCAGGAGCATCACAGCTGGGTGCAGACAGAGTCCAGGGAGCACGTTCCTTGTGCTGAATCAGTTCTCTCCAGCCTCTTCCAAGGTTCACATGAAACCCCTCACCACTTACATATCCTTTGTGCAAGCTCTGGCTGTGGGAAGAAGGCTGGAGCCTGGAGGGGGATGACTTAGAGCCCAAACTAGGCAGCAGCAATGCTTGGGTTCCAGGTGTGTGGGTTTTGCCTTAAAATCAAGAGCACCACTAGACTTGGCAGCTTCCAGGAACAGGAGATTTGCTGCCACCTGGATGTGTTTGGTACTCCTGGCTTTGGAGGGTACGAGTTATTCCAGAAAAATGCCATCTTGGAATTAGCCAGTACAACCCCCCAATCTGTGTAGCATGTTCTCCCTTTCCTCAGCAACACCCTACATTTACCTTTTCTGCAACAGCAAAAGCAACAAAACCCCACCACAATCAAATGACAGGACTGTGAAAAACCAAGAATCTTTTATAAAACAACACAGGTGTTTCCAAAGGACACCATTCCCCCTTTGCACCCTTGTAGTTCAAGCAAATTGCATCACGTTTTTACAGAGACCAGCCCCACTCCTCCCCACCTGGCAAAGCTGTGGATGAAGCTGGATTTGAGCAGAAATCCAGCATTGGCACCTGAGGCAGCAGCCAAGAGCGTTTTTATTCAGGTACCACAAATGGGCTGTTTACACTGGGGCACTTTTCCTGTCACTCAAAAGCTATGCTCAAAGGAGCAGTCAGAGCACAGCAATATTTTGCTCTCCATCCCCAGACCATCCTTCCAGGCAGAGCTGTGCTCTGCTTCTTCACATCCATGGCTGGGAGATGAGTCAGCTCATCTTCAGAGCCTGACTTCAGCCTGCTGCTCTCATGCCCCTTCCCACTCTCCTGCCTCAAAACCCAGCTCTACACTGTTCTTCTCACGCAAAACCCAGGTCTGTGTGAGCTTTTAGCCTCTGGTCAGCACTGGGGATGGGCAAGCCTGGAAGGATTGCAGCAGGGACAGTAAGGAAAGGGCTGAGAGCAGCCCCTCTTGTCCCCTGCAGGCTGCAATTACCATCCTGGTATTTAATATATTATCTGCCTCTGCTTTCTAATGCCCCACAAGAAATGTTACTGCCTCCCCTCACAGCTCAGCAGCGGAGAACTAAGATAAGGTATTTGGGGCAGCCCACTTGATTCTTAATTGCCAGCAGGTAATTAAGCTTTTTAAGCTTCTCCCATTCAGCCTGCACAGCAAGTGGGAGGTGCAATTCCTGGCACAGACCAATGCTACATGGCGGAAGAACATTACAAGGGAATGCACAGCAACACAGCCCCCACCGTGTCTCCTCACCACAGCCCATTCCAGGGCTGCCAGCAGCAGGTCCTCAGTGCTGCTGTTATCCTATCTAGCCTGTGGTTCCTCTGGGAAACCTTGGATATGGTGCAGATGTGCCCACGGGCACAGGACACTGCTCCTGTGCCTACAAGGGAGAGCAGGACACATGCCACCTAACTCAGAGGAGATCCATTTGCTTATTTGTCCACAAGAAGGGGTGAGACTCACCCCAAAGAGAGGCATTTTCATCCTCATTTCCTGCAAAAGGTGCTGTCTGCTATATTAGGGCCGTTTGTTGGAGACAGATGCACGACAGGACTCACTGAGGGTCATCAACAAACAGCTAGCTTTATTGTTTGGAACCTTCTTACGTAGGGGGTTTGAATTTTCTGGGCTTGGACAGCCCGTTGGTTGGGATCTGTGCACCCACCACATCTGGCCAGTGATGTGTCTGCAACTGGGATGGAATGGAATTGGCTGGGGGTCCCCTGTTTAGGTTTGAATCCAACCTCTCCTCACCTTATCTGGGGACTCATTTTACTTCTGACATGGCCAAATTTATCTGGCCAGCTGCAGGCCAGCTGCAGCTGTGACAATCCCCTCTTTTTGTTTTGCAAAAAATTGCAAAGTGTTCTTTGTCTTCCTCTGCAGGTGCCTTGCAGATAGGATGACAAAAACGACATGATGACACAGATAATAAATCTAGTTTGAAATAGACTTTCCACTTAACAAGCCTAGTCTCTCTCAGCCAGTGATGTATCTCCTTTATCACTGGAGTTGTAATATTCACATTCAAGAGCTGTTAAAGGAGATTTCCAGAAATACAAGTTTTTAAGATGGCACGCAGCAGGCTCATTACTCAGAAGTTAAAATTTTACAACTTAACACTACAAACAATAAACAATTCAACTCAAAACCATTTCAATTAAAACCACACATATTTCTACCACTGATGTCTTCCAAACATTTGAGTCTTGGAGCTCGAGCAGGGTGAATGGCAGATTGTCTTACTATTGCCAATTGCTATCCTGCAGTAGCATTGCAGTGAATCCCCCCTGCAGAGGAAGCAAAGTCCTAAATCCAAGACTTTATCTTCTTTATCGAGGTTTTAAATAAGCTGATACAGACACCTACAAACACACACATGCCCTTGCTCCATCTCTTTTGGTTCCCCTTCATGTGATATTAAGCATTTCTAGCCTGAGGCAAAAGACACTCAGCTCATCAGTTCAGCTCTGCTGAGCAGATCCCTTGTCTTAGGATGAAGCAAAAGCTGAAATACTCAATAAATATTCTCCAAGCAGACCATAAAGCCATTCCAACTGTCTGTGGGAAGCCCAAGGTGGAGTACAATCTCAGGAAAGGCTACAAGGACATTGGACTCCACTGAGAACACACAGTGGAGTGGCTGCTGGAACAGATGCAACTCTTGCCCTTCTCCACATGCCCTATAAATGGCATTCTTTAGTTCTCCTAAAGTGCAGCTCATCTGCTCTCCCACCTTTTCCACTGCACACTGAACAAGCTCAGCTCTGCAGGTGAAATGGTTCTGACAACACTGGAACAGGGAAATCATCTTAAAGGAAAGCAGAGCTGTAATGAACAGAGGATTTTAAAAGATCTACATATACAGGTTTATCCTACCTGAAAGTTTCCTCCCCTAAGAGCAACGTGAGAGCCACTGCAAGGTCTAAATCCCAGTTTTCATCTCAGTGGGAATGGAAGATTTGTAAAGGGATCCACCTCAACAAACTTTCTGTGGCTTCAACACCGCCTTTAGAGTCAACAGAGAAAACCAAACACTCCCAGGGTGGGATTCCTCCTCTGTTTGCACAAACACTGAGGAGGAGGTGCACCACGCCTCCAACTCCTCTGACTGTTTCTCCAAAGGAGCCCTAAGTGAAGTGCTCAGGTACACAGATACACAGGGTCTGAGCACTGCCACCTGACATGCCACTCTCAGGATGGGGATATCCAACTCTCCAGACTTCTGAGAAGCTGTGAGGAACAACCATGTTCACATTCATGAGGAGATGTGCAGACCAGATGCACTGATTGGTATCACATCTCCATCTGTGCATGTCCTTCAGCTGCAAATTGAAGTGTTGCACCAGCAATGAGCAGTACCAGAGGATGAAGAGAGTGTCCAGGAAAGGGGAAGAAACATATTACTGAGGGAGGTTTTGGAGAATTGAAGGAAACTCAGCTCAAGAACTTCAGGCAAGATGTACTGCAGACAAGACTGCCACAAGCTGGGCTAAGGCTGGAGAAACAAGAGATGTGCAGACAGACCTGAAGCCACATTGACAGAAAATGTGTGGGTAATGCCCAAAGCCACTGTCCTCATAAACAAGGAATTCCAGGAACAAAGAACTGTAGGGGTTTCAGACACACTCCTACACTGAACAGT
The DNA here is from genome assembly GCA_013400175.1 of Phainopepla nitens. NCBI lineage: Eukaryota > Metazoa > Chordata > Aves > Passeriformes > Bombycillidae > Phainopepla > Phainopepla nitens. The sequence continues at coordinate 179,925 of VXBQ01014978.1, read as the reverse complement.
TCCAACACTGGGAGCAGTTTTAGCCTCATTCTAGGACTGTGACTTTGCAGCATTTCTAGCTGGGATGTAGGGACAGAGGCAAGGGGCCCTGGCAGACCCCTGTGCAGATCAGGGATGGAGCAGAAGGGCAACAACCCACCAGCAACAGACTGGATCAGCTCCTCCCAACAACCCTGGTGCTGCCTGGAGCTTTTATGGGACAGGGAAATCAGTTTAAAGGAAAGCACTAATTTTATCAGAAGCAGCAAGGTTGATTTTTATCAGAAGGGCTTTTGGCCTTTCATCCAACAGCCTTTAATTCATTATTGGGACCTAAAGACAGCAGCTTGGGGGAGATATTTAGATAATCTGTGTAGCCCAACACTGTTCCTGAATGGAGCCTAATAAATCAGATTCCTGCCCCGGGGCTCTGGTATGAATCGTTAGCACAAATCCAAACCGTGTCAATCTTCCTTTAATTACTGACTGCTGACACAATCGACAGCAATCCTTTGACTGTTTGTGTTTACAGCCTCCAGCCCTTTGCCCAGTGGCAGATCCCACCCTTTTCCTGATATAAAAAATACCTTGTTGTCCCGGGTTCCCTCATGTCAACCTCACAAAGGAGTGGAAAAGCCAAGAGGTTCCTGGTTTGTTTGTTTGTTTGTTTTCCCCTCATGTTTCAGTTTCAATGTATTTTACACCCGGAAAAAAATCAGCATTTCAGCCCTTTGCACGGTCCTACATCACACAGCAGGAAGACAGAGGAAAAGTACCAGAAGTAAAATGATAGGTGTTGCAACATTGACAATTTTTCTCTGTTTAAACTAAATGGATCAATCCCTGCAATGGAGCAGATCAGCCCAAATACATTCCCCCTAGGGTAGATCTGGGCACTGTGTTCAGCTGGGGGCCATGTGTCTGTTCAGGCAATCAAAATCAGGAGGTTAGATGAGCACAGGCATGGAAAAAAACATCTTTGGGAAGTTGGGGTCATCCCCTTACACTCACAAATCACACACTGCTTTGCTTGGTGTTTCTCCTTTCTTTCATCATATCATTGCCATCAGCTGAAAAGCCATCAGCAGTTTTCCTGATCCTGCACCAGGATAAATAGCAAGGCAGGAAGGGACACTGAAGATGTATTTTTCCAACTCAGTAAGAGCCTGCAAAGACTGATCTTTGTGCTGGGAGTGTCCTCACCCTGGGAGAGTCACTTCTCCCAGTGGAGGCACCTTGTCTGTGCCAGAGCCAAGGTCCTGCTGAAGCAGCAGCAGTAAAAATCACAATTCATCCTAATTTATTGCCCTGGTGCTTAGGGAGCAGCCCAGAGCAGCTTCCCTCTGTGCCAGGCATTGTGTCAAACGAGGCATGACACTCCCAAACAAAACGAGAAAGTCAGGAAGAGAAAGGAGATAAAAGAAGAGGGAGAACAAATATAGAAGATATTCTGGGTGGATTGTTTTCCTCTCCTTTCTCCCCTGCTGATTGCCAGCTTTAACTCACCCACAAACTCCTTCCAGTTCTGACTAGGCATGTTCATCCAATTTTTGGTAAATGAGCAAAGAAATGCAATTTAGAGGGAACTGCAGCTAACCGTACAGGAGTCTGTTACTGCAAAGGACTAAGAAAGACAGACAGAAAGACAGAAAGCAAGCACAAACCACATGATGAAATAGATGAATAGATGAAATAGATGCATGTTTCCTTCTGGCTCCTGTTTTGCAGACATATTTTTCATATCAAGATTCCATTTCCAGTTCTTTTCTGTCAGCTAATGATTTTATAGTGGTGGACCACTGTTGAGGGCTGTGCATCTCTTTCCTCTTGCAAGGCCAGGGCTCAGCTCCCAGCCTGACAGCTGCCCTGATTCCAGGGAATAAAAAGGGCATCTCTAGGCAGCCTCCTGCTTCCCTTTTTCCTCCATGGACATCTTCATCCCCACCAAGCCAGGCCATTCCCAGTGGCTACTCCAGGACACTCTCAACAGCAGGACACTTTATGTCTAATATACCTGGTGTTTAATATACCTTCAGGCTACCTGCAGTGGTTTTCTCCTTGAGTTTTGAGCTTTGCACTCAGCAAGAAGAAAAACTTCCCTCTTGTCCAACCCTCAGAGGGCAGAAAGTGCTGGAGTGGCCTTGCTTACCTCTGGGGAGGGGAAGTGGGATTTGTTTCCATCGACTGGGGCAACCAAGAGCATGTCCTGCAGGATGGTGGTCATGTGCTGGGCCATGACCTTCTGCTGCTCCACGCTGCAGTGGTTCTCCAGGGAGATGATGACGGGGTATGGTGAGGTCTGGAACAAGACAGCAACACACATCATCAGTGAATTCTGCAGTTTCACCAGTCTACAGCAAATGGTGTGAACCCCAGTGCTGGTTTCTCTGGGAATGAGCGTGTCAAGAGGAGGGTCTGATATTCTCCTAAAGCGAGGATTTGTTAAAAATGGACAAATTTAACTGTGCAGTAGTTACTCAGATCTGAGTTGATGCCTTCCAGAGATGATGACCCAATGGAGAAGGCACCAGGTGGGTCAGGATTGCCTCTCACAGACTTTCTGGGGCACTCCTTGTGCCTCCATTCTCCACTTGCACTGAGGGTCAGAGCACCTTCCTACCCACCTTCAGAGGAAGGACTGGGAAGGGGACTTTGAAATCACAGGATTTGCTCAAATCCTTCAGTGATCAATCCTTCCTCCATTCCTGCATAGGCCTGATCTGGTTCCCTGTGCCCCCCAGGTCATTCTGTGTGCTGAAGGCATTGTCATTATTGTCATTGTCACTCCTTTATGGCCCCAAACAAAACTTGGCACCAGCTCCCAAGTGCACTGAAGGAAAACAGCACAGAGTCCAGTGAGTCTGGACAGACCTAAGGTTTCCTGAGGCCTGCTGCCATACAAGACTCCAGCCCTGCTCATCCCTTTTAAAGCAGAATAAAAGCAGTCCTTCACATCCAAAACACGCACATGGGTTCCTCTAAACAAGAAAAAGACCCTGAGACATCAAAGCCATGTAAATCATGGGCTTGCTAGCATTTCCCACCTGATATGCCCAAGATTATGGGCATCATTTTCATGGCAAAGGGGTCCAGGATGCAGCTGTGCTGGCACAGGTTCAAACTCATCCTCAGATGGTGCTCTCCCTGTCCAGCAAGCCCCCTGAATGGATCTCTGCAGGAAGCAGAGCATGGATGCCCAAACAGAAGGACACATCTTGTCCCCATGAGAAATGCTAAGGTGAAGCTTTCATTGCTTCTGCTCTCTGCTGGGAGGGAAGAGCTCTGCTGTCAGCCCTGGGTTGTGCAACATGAGAAAAAGTCCCTCATCCTTACTTTGAAAGCATAGTTCTTGATGGCCTTAATGACATCACTGAAGAGGATCTTGGAGGTGAGAGTGTAGCCGTGATAAATGACGGGCTCTGAGTTGGGGCCATCCCAGCAATCCAGCTCCACACAGCGACAGCCTTTGGTCAGGGCTCTGGAAACAAAGAAGGGACCTGGTTGGGTTCTACACCTTCTGCTCCAAGTGAGAGCACATCAGTCTCAGGAGCTGCCTGGGAAGACTGGCAGGAAGTTCAGGGAGCAAGGGAGAAGGAAGGAGCTTGGAAAAACAGGAAAGCAGATAAAGGATGGGATCAGGTGAAATCAGTGTCAGCAAAGAGAGCTCAAGGCTGAGCGAGGAAAGCACAGAAGGATGGGAGAAATAAGGCAGTGAAAGCCCAAGGTAGAATAATCCAAAGAATAAGACACAGTGAGTGCCAGATGAAAAAGGACACTGATGACTGTGCCCCAAGTCTTTCTCCAGAGATGGTGAAGAGAAGAGAAAATCAAGAGTGGCTGCAGTGGAAGAATGACAGCCAGCCTTAGAAGCCAGGTCTCAAAGTTTAGATGATGTGATTTCTTCATTGAGATCTGATTTGACATGAGGGATGAATCCTCGGAACTGGGAGGGAGGGAGGGAGGGAGCTACGGGAACTCCACCACAGCTGAGGAGACTGCTGAAGGCCAATTTCCTAAACCAAGTCTACAGACCAAATTTCCACGTGAAATTCCCACCTCTACACATCCATACTTCCATTTCAATTTGTTTTCAAATGTAGATTCCACCTACCCCATCCCCCTTATCTATCTAGGAGGTGATCTTGTCTCTTTTACAGTAATTCCCTGAACATTTCACAACTCCTTTAACCCACTGCAATAGAATCACAGATTCACAGAATGGTTTGGGTTGGAAGAGACCTTAAAGACCATCCAGTTCCAGTCCTCTGCCATGGGAAGGGACACCTTCCTCTAGACCAGGCTCCTCAGAGCCCTGTCCAGCCAGGCCTAGAACACTTCCAGGGATGAAGCATCCACAGCATCTCTGGGAAACCTGTTCCAGAATCATGGGGTTTTTGTTTTTGGGTTTTTTTTTGTACAACCAAAATATACATCTATAATTTTAAGACTCTGTAAGATGAATTCAAAGAGCTACTGAGAAGTAACTTGTGCCAGATTCCACTCTCCACACTTCTAACCATGTGACTCCAGTCAGTCATTGCTCCTGAGAACAAGGTAAGTCATAAACAAAGGCAAAACTGCAGCCATTGACTGGCTGATAAGGAAACACTGTCTCACCTGATAAAAACAAGGGGTAATGTAAGGTGGGTGTGCAAACTGCTAAAGGTCACTGCACCCATCTGGCCATGAGACATCAGTCGCTGTTAAAGGCAGACACAGACAACACCTAATGCTCAGTGCAGGGGTGCTGTGGGAATATCTGAGGTAATAAAAAAGGGACCAGGCCTAAGTTCTCCTCATCACTCACCCTGCTCCATCAGCTCCCATCTCTTTTTTTTTTGATTGCTCCAACTAGGACTCTCCAAAATAAACCCAAGCATGGCTGTGGGGACAGTCCCTGCCATGGGCCTCTCCCAAAAGGCAGTACAGAGAACAAGCACCATGACACTAGGCATCATTTTGGCTCCTACCAGACCTGCAGTTCTGTCCCAGGAATCTCTGCATCTTGTAAGCTCCTCGCACTCTCTCGTGCCATATTTTGGGAGATGCAACACCCCCTCAGCATCATGCTTTGAAAACACCACGCCAGAGGGCTGTAATCCAGCCTCCATGTGACTGTAGATATTTTATACTGCTTCCAAATGTACTAATTATACACCCTACACTCAGGTGGACACCAGATGAGACCCAGGTCAAAGAGCTGTGAAAAGGAAGGCACCGCCAACCTGGTCTGGAAACAGCTCACCCTGGAAACATGGGCCAGCCCATATTACCTGGTCTGGTGGGAGATTGCTTCTTGATCCCTTGCATCCCGCAGCATACCCTTAGGTCTTCTGAAGGAAAGAGGTTAACCTCCCATACACACACAATCACACACACCCTTTACCTGATGTAGGCCTCTGTGCTGCTGGGCCCTGTGATCTGGTCTTCCATGAGATAGGTGTTGTGCGAGGATGACACCAGGTAGTGACTGAGAGGTTGGGTCATGTCCTGGTAAACTTTCCGGTGGGAGGGGTTGAAGATGTTCCCCTCATCTGACAGCAGGTACATCAGGAAACCATCCTTGGTCATGGCATTGCCCCTCTTGGCTGACAAGTAAGCAGACAGAAAAACCCCACACTGAAAATGTGACGCCACCAGGTCGTGCCACCACCTTCACCACGGTGCCTCTGCTCTCCAGGAGATCCCAGAGGCAAAATGTGCTCCCCAGGCATTCAGTAAAAGCCAAGACATTGATGTTCTTCAGACAAGGATGACACCTTCAGCTGCCTGAAAATGCTTTTAAAGCCCCTTTGCAAGTGCGGCTTTTTATGACGCTTCACTGTCCTTGATAACATCTCAAAAGTGTCAAAGACAGACCTTACCTCATCTGTGTCTAGAGATTTACAGCATGAAAATCTCCATTTTTCAAGGTTTCTTTGTGCCAGCCCAGAGAAGCTGTCAGGTGTCTAAACACAGCCAAATAAATCCTGTCTAGATTATCCAATGAAATACATTATTTGCGAAGAGGAAATACAAAATTACTCCCTTTTTTGAGGGACTGAACTAGATCTCAGCCTAATCCCAAAGCCTGACAGTTGCAAAACCTTGTCCCTCCCCTGAAGGAATAGCAGGATAGTGGAAAACCAGCCCATGATTCTGAGCTGGCTCTTTGAACACATCCTCCAAGGTGCTCCAGACTGATGATTCACCCACATTCTGAGCAGACAGACAGTTCAGTGACGGCCTTCTAAACAGCTGTCACCTCCTTAGCCTCTACTCAGAGATCTCATCTGCAGATGGCTGTACAGATGCCCACTATCAAAGACATCTGCCTCCACCTCAGCTTCTGGAGAACACAAATATTGCTACATTCTCAGCCTTGAAAAGCTGCATGAGGTCTTGGCATCTGAATAACCCATCTGAGTCTCTCCCTCAGGATTTTAATCATCCTCTAGTCAAACCTGTATCAATCCCTCTCCTGCTGTTCAGGGCACCCAAAATAAAACTGAAGAGAGAGATTTCCCATCCTCTCCTCTGCCCTCCTCTCCTAGAGCTGTTAATGTTTTCCCCTAGGAGAGTGGTATTTTAGAAGCAGCTGTGGGGACAAAATAGTACACATGACTGCAGAAAAAAGTGCAATTAATAGTTCATTAAAAAAGCAAGATTTTGAAGCAAACCAGCCAGGGTTTTCAACCTACCTCTTTCATTGGGCTCATATCTCTGAATTAAGGCAGGGGCAGCAACAACAGCATCTTCCTCCTGTTGCATCTCATGGAGAAACCTCACCAGGTTCTGGCAAGACATGAACCCTTCTGGGTCCGAGTACACTTGGAAGATGCTGTCTATTTCCTTCCTCTCTGTCAGTATCTTGTAAAATTCCTCTATCTCATCATCCTCCAGAGCCTCTGTTTTGGACTTGTCACAGTGCTGTAAACGTAGAGGGGAGAAGGAGTGAAAACCTTCTTTCCTTCTGGCATAGGCCAGCCGTAATCTGCACCAGGGCTACACAACGCAGAACACAAAATAATTGCAATGAGTTACTGGCCAGTGAGTGAGGAGCACGTGGTCAATGACAATGGTTCTCATTGACAAGGCCAATAGTCATAAAACAGTCACAGTTGTCAACATTTACACATTATCAGTGTGCTCAAAAGCACCGGCCTTGAGTTCCACCACTTGATGCGCTTCAGCCAGGACAGCTCAAAATAATCCAAGCACAAATCAAGGGTCAGAAGAAATGTAATTCTTAATCTCAGGAGGAATAAAGGGAAACAATTAACTGTTTTAAAGAATGATACAGAATATAGCCAAAAATCCAGTAATTTAAGTGAAAAGAACCCTTTGATCTTAGTGGCTCAGACCCCAGGAGGCTGTCAAGACTCACAGCAGGGCTGTTTGCAAAGATGGCATCAAAAACAACTTAAAAATCCCACAACTGCTAAACCGGTGCATGTTTAGGTATGAAAAAATCCACCTCTCCATGGAAATTTTCCATTCTCATCCAAAACCTGCCCCATAACAAAATCCCCAGATTTCAAATCAGATATAATCTTCTCATAAGGAACTGTAATTCAGATTCTCCATCTTTCTCTGGGGTTTGAACTTTTCCAGTAGATACCATCTCTGACAGAGCACCACAGCCAGGACTTGACTGACCATGAAAGATAAGGAGCTTGAGCTATACATGCTAATGCCTTCATGAAGGACACAGCTTTTCCAATAACAAGTTTTTCCAGTTTATTTAAAATACTCCCAGGTTCAATTTTTCATCAGAAACATTTTTTTTCCTGTGGCAAATCCTGATATTAATTTTGTTGTTTGTTCCTAGCAGAATTCTTCAACTTGTCAAACCAGAAGAATTAAATTGCTTTCCATCTTTGATCTACTGTGACAGATAGAGCTATTTTCCTGGCTTTTATGATGAAAATGCCTGTCTTAGTTTAACCAGCCATAACACTAATCTCAACCTAGCTCTGCCAGTGATGGCCATGGTGGCTTTGGCAGTTGTCTCAAGATGATAATGAGGGACTTTCATCCCCTGCAAATCCTTCACTATCTGTTTATGGAGCTCATATAAAACCAGAGAACGTCATCATGATGCCTAGCATTTCACAAACTGAAGTGACAGAAATAAAAGAGTTCCACTTGTCCTGACTTCAGAATCTGCTGGGTAGAAGCTATGGGCTTATCTCAGGGATGGAACAACCTGTGCTATGCTCAGTACTACAAACATCTCCAAAGAGGTTTGAGAGTTCAAGAACTGCCTTTTCCTCGCTGCCTTCCATGTCTGTGATCCTGTGCTCTGGCAGATCCCTCAAGCTAAGCTGAGCATGATGCTTAGCAACTGCAGAAGGAATATAAAGAGGGAAAGCATCTGGTGGAGACGGCAGGGATGTCGTCAATTACAAATGTTCTTTTCTTTAAGACTTGACAGGGAAAATGACAAGATACTTCTTCTAGAAAACTGGCATTTTAAGTGGTGTGCCTCAGGAAGCTTACTTATTAGTTGCCATTAAAGGCTGTGATGAAAACAGGACAATAGCACTGGCACCAGAGTCAAACTCCAGGACAGTTCAGATGCACAGTATAAAAGTAGGTTCCTTCTGTTTTGGCTACAAGAGGTCCAAATTAGAAAGAGAATCTCAACCCAAAATACCGTGTTCTACCTCCCATGTATGCATCACAAGCCATGAGTCCTGAATGACCCTTGGCCTGCCAGCAAAAACACCTTTCTGATGCATCAGAATGAATATTCAGGTTGAAATGAAGTGAGCAACGAGAGGAGCTTTGCATAATTTCTGGTTGCATTGCAATCCGTTCTACTCAGGTGTCTCAAACCTAGATGTGGACACAGCGTCATGTGATGAAATGCAAGAATAATGTGAGAACATCCCCTGCAGCCCCCACTTGAGCCCCTGACCACCCTTCCTTCCTGTGACTAAATGAAGAAAAACTCTCTGAGACAGAAAAGATCACCCTTTAATAGGTAGTAATGCCCTAGTCCACCTAAGCTGAGGCAGGATGCAAACTGAAAATGTAATTGCTTTAGGAGCAAGACAGACCCTTCCTGGAGGCAAATCAGCCTTCAGGAGATCTGAGTTACCCTCCAAAGAGCCTCTCTTTCCAGTGGCTATACAGGAAACTTAACAATTACTTGCTTAATGATGGTACTTCAACTAACTCCCTGCATTTCAAAGGGCTGAATCAAGGTTTAGCAATTACTCGGAGTCTTTAAGCAAAAAAGGATTAATTTCATCAAGTTTCCTCTCCTAGAGCTCCCTTGTAACTATTGTGACAGCAGAAGAGGTCCATTAAGTAAGAGGAGACTGTGCCTCTAAAATAAAAACAAAGTAAAATTCAAACAAACAAACAAACAAACCAAGGATGATTTTTTTCAGGTTGTTGACGTGTGAAGACATGGGAGTGAATGATTTCCTATATGTGAGATGCATCCTTTAGGATGAGGAGATTCACAGCCTGGTCCCTACTGGCTTCACCTGCACAGACTGCAAAGGAAGTGTTGGCAAATACTTCCAGTGGAGACATGCAACTCAACCAGTGGATTCCCAGCCTGATTTCCACTCTTCCAGGATCTTCCTGGGCAGGGAATAAAGGATGGGATACATCAGCCAGAGCAGGCAGTACACTGGAATATTTTGTGAGCTGAAATTCTTTAGGATCTGCTGATGACTTTCTCACTAATTCCTGAGGAGTTACGAGAGAGATGTCTATAAAGCAAAGATAAGGAAACTTGGACCTCCTTTGGGGGAAGGCTGCCTGCTCACATGGAGGAGCAGGAGAACTCCTGCCTGATGCCCAAAACCACCCACATGTTTACCATTGATCAGAAAAAAAAAAACATTTCTGAAACTGCACACCCATTAATTCAAATCCTGCTTCAGACAGGATGGAAGTTTGGAAATTATCCAGATGTTTTATCTCACCTCAGCAGGATGGATTCTCTAGAGAGAAACCAAAAGCTTAACAAGTGAGAAACTGTCATGCCTTTCTTATCTTCTGATAGGCTCAGCCAGCAAGCTGAATCTTGAGAATTTAGAAGTGCAAATCTCTGACCAGATTAACTATGCCTTGGGAGTATTAAAACAATCAGATCAGTCTAGGCTTGGATGCAATGTTGTGTATCTATCATGAATCTGGAAAGATTTTATTCTTAATTAATTTTTCCCTTTTTTTTTTTGGGGGGGGGGTTGGTTTGTTTGTTTTGTTTGTTTGTTTGTTTGGTTTTGGTTTTTGTTTATACCAGTCACTTTGCACCTTCCTCCTCTGAGAAGATGAGGATCTGGGTTCACAATTGTAACTAAAACAAAATTTAGCCAGACTTAGGCATTGGCATGCCATTGTGGCACACAAAACTCCTGAGACCCCTGGGACTTCAACTTTGTTTCCCTTTTTCTTACATTATCCACATTTGCATCTCATTTTCTGCTCTGTGGCAAAATCAGGCAAAAATCAATTATGAAGAAAGACCTTAACACACCCTCATCAAAAGCATGGTGCTGGCCTTAGTGGGAATCAATAATTCTGAGCAATAAATTACTGAGCACCAAAACCTGAGAGTCCTTCCTTGGTACAAGAAAAGCCAGAAGCTCATTTTAGGTGAGGTGTCCAACCCAAGCTGGAAGCTGTGGGACACCTCGACCTCAGCCAACAGCAAACCCTTTTTCTGCTTGCTCCAGTTACCTGGAAAATCTTCTTGGCATGGTAGTCATCGACTTCAATGTTCACTTCTTTCAGGAAGTCTTTGAGCTCTTTCAGGCTCATCTTGTTGTCTTTGTTTTTGTCAGCTTTCCGCAGGCAGGTGTGAATCCAGCTGCAGGGGGATGTAAGGAAATCTCTCCAGGCCAGTGCCTCGCCTAAACACCTCAATACCTTCTGCTGCACGTGGCAGGGGGGAGATCCTCTTCTAAAGGCTCTGAGCCACCTCTCCAGCTGCTGTAAACCAGCGTGGGCCCCCTGAGCAGCTGACACCACCTCACCTTCTGCTCCCACAGAGCACAGTGGTGCCTTGGCAGAAGGAAAATGCGCTGTGATACAACTGATCATGACCCGGGAGAAGCTTTTCACCATCTGGCCAAGGCTGGATCAGCTCTCTTTACCCTGTAGGAGTTTCTGGCCACAGCCAGAAACAGTTTGATTTCTCTTTTATGACAGAAAGTACATTCTGCTCCAGACAGTTAAAAGGGGATAAAGGAAAGAATGAAAAGAGCTCCCAAGAGAAGCTTGGTAAACTCATTGTCATGGATTTGTTCAATATTCAGTGCATTACAGTGAACACTGAACTCCAGAAGAAGCATCAGCAATAATTTTTGAACTCATCTTCGGCATATTTTTAGGGATTTCTACCTATATCTTTTAAGAACTTTATCATAAGTGGAATCAAACCAAACTTTGTGGGTCTTGCCTTCTTCCCCAGATGAAATGCAGAGTGTCTGTTACTGTCCTGTACTGTGCTATTATTTCATAAGAGCTTGGGTTTTAATCACTTGAGTATATCTATGGATCTGGAGTAACTGCTGTAAGAATGATCTTCTTAATGTGATGTCAGATAATTTGAACTGGCTCTCTCATTTTCTTTCAGTCTCTAAAATCATGTTAGACAGTTGAGACACACTGCAGTTTTAAACACCAAAAATCCCCATGCTTTTTTTGCATCATGGAACTGACTGTCTCGCTTTACTGTCAAATAAGAAAGGTCATCCAGAAAAGTATCTACTTTTCAATAGGAAAAAAAAATGATCAAAGTACGAATTTGATCTCCCAAGAATAACCTTCCATGTCTCACATAGGAAACAATGCTTCAAACTCATTCCAGAAAAACTTAAAAAAAAAAAAAAAAAAGCTCAATCTGAATGCTAATCAAAGTAAAGCTCAGGATCAGCAAATGCCAGCTGAGGCATATAGTGCTGTAACATTTAAACTGAGCCTTTCAAAATGACCCCCAAAAAGGGCATTAACAGCCTCAGGGGTGGTAAACACAACCCTGAAACAGTGTTTACCAGAGCTACCCGTGCACTGAATTATTTCCTAGTGATGGAGATATGTGTAAACTGTTGGTGAGCATTGTTTGTCTCATGGAAGGCTGAACTTTCTGACTTTAAAAATCTTGGCAGGTGCTAAGCAATGACCTCACCCCACATCCGTCTTAGCCTGGTAATATTAATATTCCCCTTAGACATGGAAACCAAAATAAAGAGAGGCTGCATTTCCCAAGGACGCTCCAGAGCCCTGAACCAGGGTCTGGCTTGGACTGATTCTTCCCAGAAGATCAAGTTTGAGTCATGAAGCTCCCATGAGGAGAAGATGCTGTGCTGGGAGCACACCACACCCACCCCAGGGTGCAGAACACCTCCTCCACCAGCTCTGCTCCAGAGAGGGTCTGCCCAGACTGTCACCCTGGTGCCACCCACTCACACCTGACCCTGCACCTCGGCTCCCCTTCCCAGCCTTCCCTAAAAACAACAGGCAGGAGGAACGCCCAGCTCTGGTGAGCCAAGAGGAAACTCAGTCTGCCACAGCCAGAGGTGAGCAGTAGGGGTGGATAGAAACTACTCTTTTGTGCATAGGAACTACTGGGTTTGTGCTAACCACTAAAAAAAACACATGTTTTTTTAAGAGTCTGCATAATTTCCTCTGATAATGAGCACCCAGAGGTCACGCACATACCCTAAGTCCTCTCTGGAAGGCAAAATGCAGTAAATGCATCTGCAAAAGAGAATGCCCAGGTCCTGCCTGTGAATGGAGGATGTTTTTCTCTTAGATCCCTTCCTAGGAGGCTGAGAAATGCAGGAGGGAAATCAGAGAGCCCACGAAGAGCCCAGGCACACAGAGTGAGTCCTCTCACTGCAAGGGCAAGCAGCAAAGAGAGAAAAGGGAGAGTACAGACAACTGAGATCTCAGTAAATAGCAGCATTCTGGCCCAAAATACCCAAACTCCCCGTCCATCTGGATCCACTCAGCTTTGGGAGAGCTTAGAGGTGCTGGATGAACAAAGCACTTCAACTGAAAGTCCTCTCATCTGGTACAAACACCATTTTTCAGTCCTGGCTGTGGGTCTCCCTTTCACCTTCTGCCCCTCTGTGGGCCTGAGTGGACTAGGAAGAAGCTGCTCCCATCTCTGCATACATCCAGGGAGAGCCTGCCTCTTGTTTTTAAAGGATATGCCAGCTCCAGGGCCACCAGTTTTCTCTTAGTTTCAGTCATCCCTCTTTGGTTTCTATCTGGCAGATATCCCATGAATGTGCTCAGAACAGAAATGCTGCAGAACTTCTGGTAAGTGGCTTTCAAACCAGAAGAAAAGCTCACACATAAACCCCAGAACTGAAGCAGATGGTGCCACCCTGCTCAAATGAAAAGTCCTCTGTATTTTCTGGTCTAAAGTCTTCCCTGCACACATACCTGCAATATTTGCTAAACGCCCTATGCCAGCCTGCATCTGGCATTTCTCTTGCAAGGTTAAATCTGAGGCTTATTAAAACACAACTCTGTGCATAAGAACATCAGAAATGCTCATCAGGCATGTGGGAGTTTTATCTGTGTAGGAATATAGGACTGGAAAAGTACATAAGACACTGAATCCAGTCCCTTTCTACGACAGGCAACTCCACTGAATTCCAAACTGAACGAGCCCCATCTGAAACTAGCAGAGTTTTTGCTTTCAGCCCCTGTTTTCAAAAACTTGCACATTCCTTACTTGTTTTGCAAGGCTTTGGGAGGCTGAAAAAGATACCCTGCAAGGCAATTCTCCAGTCATGGGGGACAGGCAGGGGACACAACACTTCTCATCTCCTGACTCTTCCCCTTCTGTGCTCACAGATGCAGAGAACACTCCTGAGGTTTAAGGAAGATCTGAGCGAGCCCACGCTGCCAAGCAAACCCAGTGAAGGCAGACTAAATTTAAAATCCCAGGCTTTAATTAAACATCATCAAATTTCAAATGAGAAATCATGCTGTTCTGTAATTCCAGGTTACGTTAAATGGCCTGAGACAAGCCCAGATTGGAAGCCAGCACTGCACAGTAATTACTCTTCCAGAAATATGGTTTGCCTACCCACCCTATTTAGCTTCAATTCTGCTTTCCAAAGACAGAAAGGCACTTTTCCATGCTGGAAATTTACAGCCTTCTTCCTTTGCAAATGTCATTGTTATTTTTCCCCCCTTAACAATCTTGCCTCTTCTTACGGGCAAGGTTTTCAGCAATATATTTAACTTGATATGCTCCAGGGACAACTTCCTGTAGCCCAGATTTTCCCTTACCCATTGTGGGGTGGCTGAGGAGTGACCTTACAGCCCAGAGCTTGAAAAACCATCCAAAAAAAGACACTCATAATGCAGGAGATAAACAGGACATCCCAGGCACATCAGAACTAATGGAGTCTGATTCCTGTAAGTGAACAGCACTGTGGCTGTGAAAATGCTTCTCAGAATTCAGAGAATCCACAGAAGAGTAAAGCCTGATGAAAGCTCAGCATTTATGCACCATCTCCTTCTCCATCAGGACATTATTACCCAGCAGAGAAGCCACATGGAGTGAAGACTTAACTGAGGGCAAGACTTCCCGGTGCCTGCTCAGACTTGAGCTCCAGCTTGGTGATTTTTCCCAGCTGAGGATTTTGCATCTCCCCTCCCCTGCAATGTTTGGTGTCAACGAAGCCCACCCAGCCTTCTCTCCCCAAGAGTGGTATCTCTTTTCCTCCCTGATATCTGAATATCTACCTTTGGGAAGCTTAAGGGGAACCTAATATTTTATGATTACTGTGGTTCTGTCAAATCAGGATGAAATCAGACAACAGCTTCAGATGTCATGGTCAGAGTCTCAGACACACAGGGAGTGAAGAAAATCCATTCAAAACTGCACCCACAGATATTCTCTCTTTTTATACATGAGACCTCTGTTTGCAAAGCAACTTATTGAGTGAAATGCAGCCTCAGGGGAAATTCCCTGTGAATTCTGCAGAGCCAGGATTTCACCCAATAACCAATCCCTCTCCATTTCACAATTAGTTCACTCTCCTTTCCTGCTCTGCGCCTTTTCCTTTCTGATCTCTGCACTGTCACTAGAGCAACTGATTTTTTCAGGGCAAAACTTCCTCCCATGCTGAGGCTAATAAGGAGTAATTTCACTCAAGTCAGTGGAGCTACCCTGGAGTAAATTTGGCAGTGAGGAGAATCAGTTCCCTCTCCTTGTATTACCGAGAAACACGGTAAACAGTGAGGGCTTTTCATGCCTTGCCAAGAAGCGCCTGTCCTGGAGACCACTACAATGCAAGTGAGACAGACCCCTGAAGAACACAAAAAAATAATGATTGTTTTATCTGGAGCTCCATGAAAGAGAGAATTCTTTGCTTAAGGAGCCACATTAAGCCTGACTCCACTCTTGCTGGTATCATTGTAAAACAGGGGGAAAAAGCATTGGAAAGCAGGGAGCTTGCCTGGGTGCAAACTCAGTGCAAATGAAAACCCAGTGCCCAGGGCCAATAGGGAAAAAAGGAGGTTAGTCTACTATCCCCACCCACATGGAAAGACAAGTGCATCTTTGTCCGTGATTAATCCCTTTATAAGGCAAAGGATACTGTTGGAGTTTCTGTTTCTGGTTCATGGAGTTGCTGTGGGCTATGATTTTCCCAAGGCCGGCGATCCAGTGGTTGGCATCATCCTCTGAACTCGCAATGAGGTCCAGGTTTTTCCGCTGGTCTTTGAAGATGATGGAAAAGCAGCGATACTCTGGGACATCCTTGGCGTATTTTTCCATACCTTCTGTTTTATGGCCTGACCTCACATCCCGGATATCTTCAATGGAGACTGTGGAAAGAAAGCAGAGCCTGCTGTCAGCAGGGGTTCAGTCAGCCTTATCTCTGCTTGGTGACAGATATCAAAAATTTACTCTTTATCCTTTTCCTGAAGCCTCTGGAGGGCTGTCTACCCTTTCCCCCCTTCCCTAAGCTTTGGTACTAAAGAAAACTCAACTCAAAAGGACCAAAAAGAACAAGAAATTTTAAAAAGAAAACCTCTTTCTCCATGTTCTTTATTTAATAAAAAAGCAGAATATGCTGTAGATGTCATACTGTGGTGTCCTGTTCGTGAGACACAAATCATGGCCAAGAATTTGGTTCCAAGTCCTTGGAGCATCCCTTGACTCATTCCCCTGAGAATGGGGAGAGTGGAGCTGTGCCTCCCTGTGAACATCACCCCACAGGAAAACCCTAAAACCACAGAATGGTTTGAGTTGGAAGAGACCTTAAAGATCACCCAGTTCCAAACTCCTGAAATGGGCAGGGACACCTTCCACTAGATCAGGTTGCTCCAAGCCCCATCCAGCTGGCCTTGAACAATTCCAGGGATGAGAAGTCCACAGTCTCTCTGGGCAAAATAAGAGGTGACTTCAATAAGAGGAGGGTAAGGAATAAAACTGTCCTTCTTTAGGTTGCAATAACAGTGAGAAGGTAAAATTTAAGATCCCATCTCTTCCTCTCAGTCATGGTAGTGCAAATTAATGAGGCAAAGACCAAAGCTTCAGAGCAGTCTGGTGTCACCCACACTCCATCCTAACCCCTGTTAAGGGTAGAATTTATCCTCCTTGCTGTAAGAAATCAAAACACTGTTTTCAAGGTCACACCTCCCCACTTCCATCTCAGCTGGTGAAAATGAACCCTGAAGCTGCTCCAAGTTTGCAAAATGCACACACAAGGCAATCCAGAAGGAGCAGTGTATGAAGATACTTTCATTAAACAAATATAAGTAACAGAGACTACCCTAAAATGCCCTTGAGAGCAATCGGTGCCCTCAAACTGGGCTGAAAACAGGCGAGCTCCCAGCAGCACCCACAGCCTCTTTCTGTCTTTCATGGTCACTTCATACATCTACAAAACACTGGCACAGGTTTATCTGAGCAGTTGTGGATGCCCCATCCCTGGAAGTGTTCAAGGACACATTGGATGGGGCTTGGAGCAACCTGGTCTTTGTTAAAAAAAACCTGGAGCTTTGTTAAAAAGCAGTGCATGAGTATAAAATATACCCAAAGTTCAGCTGAATAGGAGAAACTTGCCTTTAAACATCCATTTCACCATTAAAATGCCCAGTTCATTCAAAGTCAACACTGCAGAAAAACACAACTCAGTATCCACCTGCACATTTTTGGCATGGCTGCCTTGGGATTATCCAAAATTCATCAGATGCTCATTAGAGGTTTGAAAAGTTTCCTTTTTTTNNNGGGAAAAAAAAAAAAACTGCAAAAAAACCCTCCAAAATTTCAGTCTTCAAAAAGCAGTGACTTTACAAAAGCAACACTTCACATTTGCTTCAAGTTCTCACCAGATGCTGGGGTGGTCAAACACCTTCCACAGCACTTTGCTGGTTTGATTCCTGTACAAGAACACACCATGAGGAGCTCCATGAAGCTGGCAAAGCTCTTCCCTGACAATGATGAGCTGTTATCTCTGTGTGGTCTTTGATTATCACTTTGTAAAGGCCAACAGTTGATCAGCTGAGGGGAGGGGAGGAAAAGGTTGGGTTGGGAGGGGCTGCTGTGGAATTATGTGATCTGGCCAATTTACCTTCGAGTGAAAGTTTATGGGTTTGAGTACTAAAACCAGCTTAAAAAGAAAAAAGGCTGCAATTCCCCCACAGCTGGGCCTTCCTGGGGATCTTTCCCTTTAACCAGGACATTAATCAAATCATAGTGGTTGTGCCTAAGGTGGAACTTCACCTTAAATGTAAAGCATCTTACCATGTTTGGCCAGATTCGGTTCAATCAAAAAGTCTAAAGTCTTTTTTTCCCACTGGCTTCTTCTATAGCCAGTGGGAAACAGAGCAGCTTTTGGAACACAGTTGCTCTGTCCTATTCAAACAAAAACTTCAGGATAAGATAAGTCATACCCTTAATCCATGGCTACAGTGGACCCTCGACCAGAAAGGAAGTGCAAGCTGGGCATCTCATATGCAGACTGTCCATAAGTATGGGATTCTCCTGCTCTCCAGATCTCTTCTGCTTATGGCAGTGAAGTGGAAGCATCATCCTGTTATTCCTCTTCACCTGCCAGCTGCTCACCACTGCCTGGCTCACAAGAGTTATTGTCCTGCAGAACGGCTCCGTAGCCTGCTTGTGCAATCAATCCCTAAACTTCAGGTTGGCAACGGCCTCGTGTTTCCAAGACCAGAAAATCTGATGTTAAATATTGGAAATTTAGAATAGATTCTTTGGAAACCATTACGTGGCTGCATGAATCCACTGGAAAAGAGAGCTGTGTGGGAGGAAAAAAAGATTGAAAATCTGTGTCTGGAAGGGCTGCCCTGATCTTGTCAGGGTGTGCTGAGAAAAGGATGATGGAGATAAAAGAGCTCCTCAATACAGAAAGGATACAAGGAAGGCTGAAGAGCAGGACTGGTGTCTGTTGTAGTCACACAAGAGAGAAGGAGAGAAACTATCACCACAGGAACTGTTAAAATGCAGGATAAGGAAGGGCACTTTTTATAGCTTTCCATAGCTTGGTTGTGTGTACTGTTTTCATCTATCAATAAAAAAGCTGAAGCCAAAGGACTCAGCCCAAGCCATCTGCTAAAGTTATCTCTTTTCTGGAAAATCTGAACCCAGCATGAGTACTTTATCAGCTGCTCCCAGGCAGCGACTGTACTCTATTAGGAGTCCCAAACTGTGTGTTCAGCTGAGCTTTCTGCAAGGAAAAAAATCAAAAATAACTGGGGGACAGAGGTGTTTCACAGCAGAGCAACACTCACAGCAAACAGCCATCAATCACAGCTCCCTGCAGCCTCCCTGCTCCTTCCCCATCACGCCACAGCGGGGAGATAACCACAAGCAGAAGAGAATCTGGAAAGTTTGCATCTACTTCTGAGTGTTTGCGTCTGCCGAAGAGGTGGTTTGTAAGGAGCCCAAAACATGACGCACAGCACAAGGAAGCCTGTGTTCCCCCTGGCCACCAGACACCGACCCACACAGGTTACATCCTGGTCAGCTTTCCTGGCTGCTCTGGACGCTGCTCGGACAGCCAAAGGCTCCCCACTGACACGGACATACGGCAGCCTTCCCTGGAGCCAGTGAAATTCCTCCTGTCTGAACCACTCTCAGGGAGATGTTGAGAACTTTCTTTCTAGCCCTCCTTTCAGTCTTCATCACTGGCTCCTGCTTTTGTGCTTCTACCTTGTCAATTTTCAGCCCAGTGCCCTTCTCCTCTTTCACCCCTGGCACCAGCAGGCAAGGATGACTCAAGCCCTCAGGATTCTTTTGACAGCCCCTGGTATTTTCAAGCAACCAACAAGTATCTTTTGGGTATCTCTCTTGATCTGGATTTCTCTCTTCATGGCTTTCAAGTAGCTTGGTGTTACACTTGCAAACTCATCTTCTCATGTAGAAGGAACACCTCTTAAAGGAAATCAGCTGGACAATCCTTAAGATCCCTTCCAACCCAAGCCACTCTATGATTTTGGTGTAGAAGAGCCAGAAGGATGAGCCTGACAACATTCCTAATGATGAAAGCACTTATCTGAGAGAGGAGCCCTGGCCTCTCCATCTCTTCTCTCATCACTCTTCCACAATTGAATTGTCCAGACTGTGCTGGGAGCATGAGCAGTAAACTCTTTGGTAATCCGAAGGAATAGAGGGAAAGGAGGAACAAAGGCAGAGAACAATCCCTTTGTCTTCCTCCTGCTTAATAGGCAGCCCTTTGAGATGAGACATTTTGTCAAGAGTATTTGTCAAGAGAGAAAGTAAGAAACTGAACCTGCACCCCCTGCAAACTACTGAGCATGTGAAGGACAAGGACTGGCAGGTGTTTCTCCTCTCTTGTGGCTTTGCTGATGAAGTGGGAGAGGAGGGTCACTGGATGGACACTGCCAAAACAGCTCTCCTTGAGCTACTCCTTAGGGAAGGGGGCAGCTTTCCACTCTGGAGGAAGAACTCCTCCGATCCTTTCCTCATCCTACCCCCTGTCACTAACAGGCAATCTGTGCAATGTGGCATTCAGTCACACTGAATTACTCCATCTCACTCTAATTGGCTCAGTAAGTCACTTCTGCTTACCGTCAAGAAATGCAGACGAGAAACGTGCTCGGCCGTACAGAGCCCGCACACCATCCTGCGTGTCTGCGGAGAGGCCAGACCCTCACCCGCTGCACCTCGGCCCAGCATCTTGTCAGGAACAGATGAAAGCTGCTACCTGACGCCAGGAGCATCCTGCAGAGACACTACATGGATTTCACAGCACGCTGAGTGTGTCCCGCGTGCCGCTCCTCGCTTTGGTTTCACCCCGCGAAGAGCCGCTCCGCGGATCTGGGTTTCAGCAGGCGCGGCTGATGCTGATGGCCAAACGCAGTTGGGGTCAGGACCTCTGTAACCAGCGGGAGCTGGAGCACTGTCAGCCCCCCCCGGGCTGGGAACACCAAAGGCTATCCATCACCCTCGTCCCTGAGGGATACTGTAACATAAGGACTCCCGGGTGGAGTCCCTGCCACACTGCTCTTGCACCTCCCTGCGTGTGAATTATGGCAGGTCCCGGCTGCTGATTCCTCATCCATTCTCTCCTCCGCTCCCCCTCCACAGACACGCTCAGCAGGCTGTTCTGGCTCGAGATCTGCTGCACAGCAGTCTGCCCTCATTGCTGGCGTGTGTTTACCAGCTGACAACGGGTGATACAATGCCCATGCAATTTTACAGGTTGTTTGGAAATACCCTTTCATGTAAGGTCTTTACCCAGTCTTTCGGTCCACCCATCACGGCTTGGGGCACTGAAGCAAAGAGAGTGATCTCTATTTACATTTCTTCCACATAACCAGGGTCTACAAACTATTTTGGCAATCAGTTCCTACTTCCCCTGCCATCACAGCACCACTAAATTTGGCTCTGAGGCTCTCAACACTCCTGCTGCCTTTGCATTTAACATATGCTACAGAGAATAAGGTCACTATTTGTCAGAGCGCTGCCCGTGATGAAAACTGTCCCAGCAATGCCCGCAGTGGCCTGATTCAAAACTCAATCGAAGAAACAGGCAGCTCTGCATCTGAAACGACGTGCTGGATGGCTTGAGTGATTTTGATAAAAACTAATGAGAGCCACAGACAGACGGTTTTGTTTTCACAGCTGACGGCCGCCTTGCATAACGCATTCGCATCAGCAAATACTCTTCCAGGGATAAACACATGTCTGACCACGAAAGCAATGATTCCTCAAGAAACTGCAGAAGGAAGCTGGCCGTGCAGCCAGCTACCTGCTGTGTGCACACAGGTTGTTGAGAGTTTCTGTTGACTTTAGACACTTACCAGGAACAATTTCAAGCTTTTGCTTCGTGACTTGAGCAAACGCAGAGCAATATTACATCCTTCCTGTTCTTCTGCAAGCAAGTTCAGGACATTAATTCAATGGAGACAATAATTTATTCTTGCACAAAAGTGGTATGGTATGTTCACTGCATGATATTTTAAGGATATTCATAAATTTCACAGCCAGCCAAAAGCAAAGGAAAAAGTTTTCTGCTGAACACTGGTACTAGGCTATAAACATAAACTTTTTGTGCTATGCTTAAACCAAGCAAAAAATATCTTATAGCTGTGTAAGAAGCCAAAGGAACAGAAACAAATTCTGTGCCTTTTTAATAGTGAGAGTAACTAATCATCAGATAAAATGATCAATTTCATGACTTTAAGTAATAATACAGCCATCACTTGCAACACTCAGCAGTGCAACTGAGTTTCGCTCACCTCCCAGAACTGATTATTTTAATCCAAAAACAGAAAAAAAAAAATCCAATAATAGTAGTTTTTACGTAAAGCTTCTGGCCAGAAATGGAAATATTTCAGCTACAACTCCTGACGTTCTCTCTTGACTTCACTGCTCGTGACTCAAGGACACAGCCCCAGTGAGTCATCCTTGGTTTGGAGTGTGAAGCTTTTCACGGCTGCCATGGAAAACGTCACCTCCCTGAGCCTCCAGGAGAGACACAGAGCAGGAGGTACCAAAGCACCATCGCTGGGGCCCCACTGTAGCACCCCCTAAACTTAATGGACCCATTCAGCCTTTTCCTTCTGCCTTTGACTACTCTGTTTCTCCACCAACTGCTCAAAAAGATGATTCACTGGAAAGTTTTCAACTATTCCCACAAATCCCCAAGTTGAGAGAGTTTTTAAAGGGATTGAGCCTGGCTTAAGTGAGCTCACACTAGGGATTACAGCTGGTTTAAGAAAATACTTTCAAAAATCAATTTCACTGAAAGCCAGCAAATGCCTTTTTGCTCTTTTCTTTTTTCACCTACACGAGACCCGATATTTGATCACAGCTAAACGAGACAGTGCTACTGACAGGCTGCTGCTCTGCCCCTTTGGCTCTCCTCCCTCACACCACAGTGATGCTCAGCAGTGAAGTGCCTCAGAATGAACTGTTTTCCAGCTCCCTCGCACAAATATTTTCTTTGCCCCAAAACTGTTTATCTGGCCACTTTAGCTCTCATTCTGGAGGCCAGGGAGGAAGCACTGTAAAAGCCTCATGGGCCAAGAAGCATCCACCCTCCCATGGCCCTACACATCAGTTAGGATAACGAGAACAGCAGTGTGTTTGTGGATCTGGTTGTAGCTCAGCCACAGGAAGCAGCAACCTGTGGTGAAAAATGGGTTTTTAAAGGTGCTTTTGAGCAGCCCTTGGTGCCCAGCACCCCTGTGTTTCTGCTGGAGGCCGCCAGAGAGCACACACAGAGCAGAACATGCTAGCTGGAAAACTGATTAAAGATGCTTCAAGGGCTTTTGGGAAAAAAAAAAAAAAAGTGCCCTGGGGCCTAAATGGAACATACCGAAAAAATAAGGAATTATTAACAATAAGGAAAAAACGGATTATTCTGCCAGATCAGAAACCATTTTGGAAGGACAGCTTATCCCCAAAGCCCTATTTGGGTAATGCAGCCATGAAGACAGCACCTAATTTAAATTCCCAGTTGTTTAAAATAAAGACAACAGAGGAAGGTACTGCTTGTACCCCATGCACTTGGTCCAGGCCCATGTTTCCTGTCACAACCCCGATAAGTGGGGTTTTTTGAACTTCAAACGTCTGAGATTCTCCTGTGTGACCTTGGCAGTCCCCAGTTTTATCTACTGGACTCCATCACACAATGGTTTACAAACAGCTTTTCCACACGGTCATAAGAACGCCAACAGGAATAACAAGAAACTACCCAAACAAAAACATAACCCTTAGACTACCCAGCCTTCCCTCCTCTGAGGTGCATCCATCGCTGTCAGCAATGCTGCAGATAAGATTAGACCTGCTGCTAAACCTCCTGGTTTCCATTCTGCTCATCCTTTTTTCCATCCTGAAAAGGGAGCTTATCTGCAGCTTTAGAGAGGCTTTGTCCTGGAGAGCGAAGTCAGTGTCTGTTAACATGCAGAGACTCACTCTCAAGTCCCTGATTTTGGGTCTAAAACCATGACCCTTCACTCTTCCTCTGATGTGACAGCCCTCACACTGGACCAAGTGAGAAGGCAGAGGTGGTGACAGAGCCTGCCAGAGGCCACAACACGAGACAGGGGTAATCCACTCTGTGCCTGGACCCAAAGCAGCCTGGTGAAGTTAAAAGCTCCAGAATGAAACTCAAACACAGCAATCACTCTGAAAACTCAAGAATGGAAGGTCTCAGAGGATCAATAAAAGAGAAAGGCAAGGAGAAACATGACCAGAAGGTTGAGGGAAGTGATTTTGTCCCTCTCCTCTGCTCTCATGGTACAACACCTGCAGTATTGCAGCTCCAGGGCTCCAAAGATGTGAATCTGTTGGAGCAAGCCCAGAGGAAGCCACAAAGATGCTCCAAGGGCTGGAGCCCTCTGCTCTGGGGATGGGCTGGGAGAGCTGGGGGTGTTCAACCTGAAGAGAAGCTCCAGGGAGACATCAGAGCCCCTCCCAGTACCTAAAGGGGCTCCAAGAGATCTGGGGAGGGACTTTTGACAAGGGCCTGGAGTGATGAGACAAAGGGGAATGGCTTCACACTGCCAGAAAGGCAGGTTTAGATCAGCTGTAAGGCAGTGACTCTTTACAGGGAGGGTGGTGAGGCCCTGGCACAGGCTGCCCACAGAAGCTGTGGCTGCCCCATCCTTGGAAATGTTCGAGTCCCTTCCAACCCAAACCATTCTTTTTTATGATTTTATGATTTTATGAAAATAGACCTCTGTGATGTTATGGCTTAGGACTTGGCAGGAGTCAGCACTCATCTCTCTCGTTGACTTCCAGGCTCAGGTGTGCCTGGAGCACCTGCTGGAAGCAGCCCTGAGGTGTCCCTCCAACCCTCCCAAGTGCACGCACAGGCTCACATCCTCCCAGGAGCACGTGGGACACAGCCTGTCCAGCTCCCACAGCCAGACAGGTGTCAGGGTGCAAAGCCAGCCTGGGCAGAGCCTGGCCAGAGCCTGCCTTCACAGAGCTGCAAGGACAAGCTCTGCCTCTGCTCACTCGTCTCCACTGCTGTTATCCTGATGACAGAAAAAAAGAATAAAATAAAAAACAATCTTTCCCTGGGAAAAGCGTGCCTGCATGGAGTGTCAGGGAGCAGGCACGTGCTGTGAGCCATCAGGTAACACTGCTCCATCTCCACGTGTCACTGAGGACACTCCCAGGGCACAGCAGGCTCTCCTGCCCGCAGTGGCACTGCCTCTCTCCAGCAGTGTGGCAATGCTGGCTGTGCCCAGTTACCAAAGTGTATCTGGAGTGCTGTAAATCCACACCCACACAGACACACCCCCAGCCTGTGCTCAGAGCCCAGCTCAAAGGATTTGATCTCACTCTTCTTTATAAAATTAGTCACAGCTGCACCTCTTCTCCATGCCACAGCCAGGGATCCATCAGGGCTTCTCCAGGCAAACAGCAGGGTACCTGGAGCCACAGCACAAGGATCCTTCCCATTCTCTTCCAAGGACTATGTGGGGTCAGGATTGTGGCTGTAGGTGCTCTCAGACCCCATAATTTGGAAACTGCTGGCTCAGAGCACAGGAAAGGGAGCTCTGAAAGTCATCCTTCTCTCCTCACACCCTTATTATGATTTAGAGTAAGGTATATTAGCAAGATATATTATATAGAGAAAAATACACATTATCTGGGAAAGGACTTTGGTTTTATATGGGACAGAGCTCAGCAGAGCAGGCATTCCCAGGGAGAAAACACTCACTGAGGACTTTGTTTGTTGTTGTTATGATGGGTTATTGCACTGGGAGACCTGAGGAGCCCAGGAGAACCAGGAGACCTGAAGAGCTGAGCTCAGGACCCCGCCAGGCTGGGCATCCAAACATTCAGGAGGGAACAGCCTCCAACCCAAAGCCTCAGGCGAGGTCTCACTGCAGCCTTCCCCTTTTATCAAAAAAGAGGGAGAGGGACTTTTTACAAGGGCAGACAGTGATGGAAAAGGGGGAACAGTTTTAAACTAAACAAGGAGAGATTTAGATGAGATGTCAGAATGAAATTCTTTACTCAGGGTGTGACAAGACACTGGCACAGGTTGCTCAAGGAAGTTGTGGATGCCCCATTCCTGGAAGTGTCCAAGGCCAGGCTGGATGGGGCTTGGACCACCCTGGTCCAGGTGTCCTTGCCCATGGCAGGGAGCTGGAACTGGATGATCTTTAATGTCCCTTTCAGCCCAAACCTTTGTGATTCTATGATTCAAAGCCTGTTACAGTTAGAGGGAAGAGAAAGAAAATGTGTGGAGAAGGATGCACAAAGAGATTAAATGAGGTGCCCAAGGTAATTCGAGAAGACCCTGGCCATCAGGGTTACAAACCAAACATATTTTACCCTGCTACTTTACTCCTCCTACTGGAAATCTTATCACTGTTTGTGGGAGGAAGGGCGGTAATTTGAAAGACCCACCCTTCATTTAGTTAATTGTGATCATTACGAAAAAAAAAAGAAAGTGTAATTGACACATTTCAACCTGCCATAAAACATATTCCATGCTATTAGTTTATCTCCTGGATTTACAAGGCCACAAGGATTAGTGAAATAAGAGAGAAAAAATGTCAGAAAATATGGAGAAATATGTCAGAAAAATATGGAATGAGAATTTAAAAAAAGATATAAACAGAAACACACCCTGCCTACTTCCATTTTGACTGCACAATTGGGTTCAATTGGGGTCCCAATTAGGTTGCCAAGCTGGGTGCTGCTGGAACAGTTTTTCCTGTGCCATATAATGGTGATTGTAGTATCTGGACTTTTTACAACAGGGCAGATCCCGGGTTTCCAAGATAAGGATGAGAATAGGCTTTCCTTCCCAGAGACATCTCCTGCTAGCCCTCAGATTTCCACATCTCTGAAGTTCCCTTGTGGGGCTTGATGGCAGTTTTCCCCGGGGCTGCAGGCAGGAAAGGAGCAACACACCACACACCACAGATGCTCACACCATGTCTCACACTGAGCACAAGGGCTCGGGCACCTGAGTGAGCTGAACAATTTGGGGAGGAAACGAGGCAGGCAGGGCTGCTGAGGCCAGCACAACCCACCCCACAACCATCTGAGGCAGCAGCTCCTGAGCTTGGGCAATGTGACCGTTCCTGACACGGCAGATTCCTCGTGGCTGCCCCAGAGCTGACAGCATCACTCAGTTTGTGTGTCACAGGAGGAATGAAGGACCTGCTCTCATTGCTCCAGACCCTCCCTCCAGACCACATAATGGTCCTGCTTCACCCCAGGCAGGGTGAAGCAAACTTTACTCACAGATCTGTGACTCTGGGGATCTCAGCACCTTCTTTGACTCCTGCCATATGGTTTTGCAGTCCTCCTGGAGCTTATAGAACCGCTCCTTTCTCCAGGAGCTTGACTTCACTTTTAGCAGCTGGCTGCCTTTCAGGAGGAACTTCAGGTCCTTGTCATCTTTAAGGCCTGTGGAGAAACAAAAGTGGTAATGTTTTAAGAAACAGCTCAAGAAATTATGCCCGAAGAGTTTTGCCTTCCACAGGGGCAGCCAGGTCTGGGGAGGAGAGCAGAGCAGAGAGACCCAGAAATCCTCCCCGCCACTTCTTGATCACAAAACAGGCTGAAGCCTTGTACACCTCTCAGATTGAGTCTGAAGACCTTGTGTTACAATTCTCAGGTGCTTTACAAAGATAAAATACCTCCTTCCCAGCAAATACCGTTAGGATGCAAAAACTACAACAAAACCAACAACGGAACAGTAAAAGCAGAGAAAGGAAAATTGCATAACTTGTAACTGGAATGCTGTCAGGAACTTTCAAGTGATTTCAAATCTATTCTGCCACAAAATTTCCTTTGCGGAAACAGGAATACACAAAGATATCTCTCATCCTCTTCTGGCAAGCAGTGCCTTCCTATCCACGTGGGAATTTTGCAGATCAGATGAAGCTTAGGAGAGAGAAGTTTGGTGACAGGCAGGAACAGATCACTAAGGCAGCAGTAAGGAGCAGCCACAATCTCCTCATTGCTTAACCATCCGAAGGGTCTTTGTCTTTCTTACACTACGATGTAAGAAATGCAATGTCAAGTAATAACAACCAAAGCTTCTGGTTGTGTGAACTTCTGATTTCACAACTTAGCCGAGATTCAGGAAGGCACTTAAGACATCTAGAGAGGAAACAGGCATCTACTGAGACTCTGAAAACACAGATTTGGCATTCTGTATGGTTTTGAGCGTCTTCGCAGCGCATGACTTCCACATACCTAAATACCTTGGAGAATCTATCCCTCAAAACAACCATTAATTACAAATCTGAAGCACGTAGACCGAGGAAGATGAGAGCATGAAACACAAGAACCACATCCTGGGCTTTCTGTAATAGGCACCTTGCAGCTCTGTGACACTGCATGAAAGGCTGGTTCAGAGCTGGTGAAGCAGCATTTCGCTCTGCAGTGCTGACCATGCACATCCCAACTCAGAGGAAACTCTTCCAATCTTACCTTGACAATGCAGGTAGCCACTTGGCCACCTGCAGCCACCTGACACTCACCTCCAGGGAGATTCCTCAGTGCTATACAAACATAACATGGAGTCTCACAAATAACATTTTTTCACTGAAGTGTCCCCTGTGACTTTGGGTTGGTTCTTCACTGGGAGACACAGCTGCTTTGAGTCATTGCCTTTTAAACAAGGCAAGGCAATAAACCACCAGGCATCACTTCAGGCCTGCTTGGAAGACAAAACTGTGAGACCCAAGTGGTTGAATTCCCAGTCTCCTGACATTCCATAGAGGAAATGGAGTGCCAGATGCTGCAAAGCACCAGTGTGGGTCATGGTGGCACTGTGAGTTTGTAACTGGGATACAAACTGGCCCAAAGAGAGCATTTCAGGCTGCCAAAGCCTGAGATTTACATCAGAAATAAATACATGGGGTATCCAGTGTCCACTTTGTGAGGGGCTCACACCATTTCTTGGTTTTGCAGAGCTCAAGGAGCATGCCCAGAGCTGAGCCAGGCTGACACATCCAGAGTTGAAAGCATCAGAGTAGAAGATGGAGATCCTGCAGAGGTGTCTTTGGCCTCTCTCTTTCCTCAAAGTAAAATTAGGTATCTCATTAATTATCTTCCCCACTACAGCACTGCTGGGCTGCTTCGCTCCTGAGTGGTCTGGAGGCTCCTAAGAGGGGAATTTGAATGCTTCCCCCACAGAAAACCTCAGAAAAACAATTCATGGGGAGAAGGAAAAAAGCTGTCTCCTGCAAAGCACAGAAGGGTGACAAGCTGAGGCCAGCTGTGGGACTGGGACAGCATTCCCAGGGGCTGATGATCATCCAGAGGAAAGACACACACCACAAGAGCTTCACAGGTTCTTGGTCTCCTGAGCTGGCTTCTGCTCTAAGGCAAAGGCTCTCCAAGTGCACAGACTGCAGCCTCACAACATCCCTGGGGCTCCCCTCCAGGTTCCTGGAGAGGAAACCAACTTCTCCCTATTCACCCACATTTCTATTCTGGCTCCCACCTCGATTGCTTTTTTTTCTTCAGATCCCAACCACTCGAGGAATGAGAACGGGACTAGGAGGAGGACAAGTCATCCGAGCGTGACATGATGAGGAAAGCAGGAAACCCACCAAATCCTTTGGATGCCTACATCTGTAAATGTGGAATGAGAAATCCATTTAACCAGGCCATGTTTTGTTCCACAGACCCTGCGTGCAGCATCTGTAACATGTCCTGCTACCAGGACATCCCCAAGAGCTGCACCAACATAACAGAGACAAATTTGGACGGGCACAGGTGGTGGCCAAGGGTAGATTGCTCTCCTCCAGGCTTGAACCACACAGTTCAGACACAAGCTGAAGCTCAGAGCCCTTCATCCTGTTCACCAGCACAGCCCAGTCAGTGTAACAGCGTGGTCAAAACCCTCTTCTTCTTCCCCAGTGCTCCAGGCTCTGCCTCCTATGCCCAACCAAGCACTGGCACAGACTCTTTTCCTTGTGAGTCACTTAACTTCTGTGTTCCTACCTGCATTTTGTTAAGCCAGAGATGCAGCCTAAGACCCTTTGATCTGCTGATACACAAACCACAAACACACCCCTGATGCGTCGGGGGACATTGCTCTCAGCTGATTATTTGAACTGCTTTCCAGAAAAAAAAACCAAAAAAACACCTTTTCCCAGCAGAAAACTGAAGATTTCTCCCTAACAACCCCATGGAGAATCATGGAATGGTTTGGATTGGAAGAAACCTCACAGGTCATCCCATTCCACCCCCCTGCCATGGGCAGGGACACTTCCACTTGACCAGACTGCTCAGAGCCTGAAGCTGAGGAGGTTTGTGGTCCAGAGCTCCATCTCACAGCAATGAAAACTCACATCTAAGAAACCAGAGTCATTGTACACATACACCATTTAAAAGTTAAAAAACACTGTGCAGTAGGACAAGGATATTGACTCCCAGCTATACAAAAACATTTAGCATCAGAAGCACAATCACTGCGCTGAAATAGACATGCAAATCCTGCCTACAGCATGTGGCAAGACTGTGTCTTGCTTAGCATCCTCTGTAAAATACCAAATACACACTTAGCATGCAAAATTCCAGAGGGCTTTTCAAGGGTCAGGACTCCCCTACTTGCAAAACATCAATCACACACTTTCTGAACAGAATATATTCAGCACACAGGGATGTTCAGAGTGAAAATCATGTTTGGCCAAGGTAGGAGCACCTTGAGCACACACAGCACTGCAATAACCATCCTGTGAATACACTGCACAAGGAAGCTGCAGACACCGAGACATCAGAAATGTTCACCTTTGGCTTATCTAACTCAGGTTTACAGCAAGCAGGAAGCCAAATAAAACAAGCTGTCACGACAGGAGCCGGGCTTTGAGTTCAGTGAGGAGACAATTAGGATGGCAGTGATAACCTGCATTGTTGCACTGCTCTCACAAATCTGCTGATCTGATAAAACTTAATTACAGTCGCTATAAAACAAGTCTCCTCCTGCCCGCTCTCCCCCTCCCACCTGCCTAAGACCGGGCTTAACTCAGGTTTGCTGGTTTAAAAGGGCAGAAAGCCTTTCTGGTAAAACCCAAGGAACTCGGGTGGGTAAATGGCTATTTCCCACTTCCATCCACCCTCTGTGTCCACGGGAATCGAGGAACTCGCATCCACTTGGGCTGTGCCTCCAGAGAGCAGGAACCAGCAATGAGTTCATCACAGCCAGGCACACAAGTTGTGAAACTCCCCGGGTTTCCTCTTTCATCGGCCTGGCTCCCTGGGCGCTTACAGCAACAGGCAACACGCCACCGAGCAGGGCTACAACTGGGCAGGAGAAGGGCACTGCCCGCCCCAGACATCCTCACACAGAGGGTTCACAGAGCCCAGCAAGAGATTTGGGAACCGAGCCTTTGCCCACATTCTTTGATGCCTCCAACGAAGCGCTTCACACATCTGGCGTGCGGCTACAGGCAAGAAGAAAGGAAAGGAAACCTCGGGGATTTAAAAATAACCCCGGAGTTTAGGGTGGAGCACTGCCCCCGCGCAGGGGAAAGCAGAAAGGAAGCGGCTGCCGGTGCCGAGGGTCTACCCAAGCCGTCCCTTACCCAGCCTGATGCCATTCAGCGCGGCCACTCTACGGCTCTGCTCCAGCAGGATGTTCTCCTGGGACGCGGTGCGCTTGGGCTGCCTTCGGATGCACTGCATGATCCAGCGCGGGGCTCGGGGAGAGGCGGCGGCCGTCGGGAGGGCTGGGGGGCCGTGCCACCCCTGCAGGGATCCCTGCTCATCCAGGAGCTCCGGCGGGCGCCGTGTCACACGGGGCTCCAAGGAGCGGGCGCGGGCAGCGGGACGGCGGCAGCGCAGCCAGGCAGGGGAGGGCAGAGTCCGGCCGGGGGTGGGACCGTGGGAAGGCTCTCCTCCTGCTTCACGCTCTGGATGCGAAATTACCCCGAGGAGCCTGCCGGCAGCTGCCCAGGTAGAAGGAACAAGTTTTCCACCAGTGGGATTTTACGCATCGTTTCCAGAGGCTGGAGAAGTGGCAGATATTGTTTGTGGGTCCCAATCGCTGCCTCGGGCTTGTCAGCTTGTCCTGCCCACGAACGCCTGGATCCGAGCGAGCCTGGCTCCACCCTTTCTCTTCTGTGCGGAGCTGCTCCGTGCACTGACAGGCACTGAAGACGGTGCCTAAAACATCCCTTAGCCAGGGCTGATGTGACCCAAAAGATGCTCGGAAACTGAGTTTTAATGCTCTTCCTTTTGCACCAACGGAAGAGTATTTTCCTAAGAGTGCAGAGAGTGTCTTCTCTGACACCGATTTCCTGTGTGACTTGGGTGAGTCACTGATCCCATATTTCTGCATAGCTTCGGGTTTATTCTTGTAATTCAGATTTACCCTGCACTCTGGTAAAGGAATAAGCCCCCTCAGGGATTTAACAAGTCACTGATTACACAGAATCATGGAATAGTTCAGGTTGGAATGAACCTCTGGGGCTCTCTTGTTCAACCACCCATTCAAAGTGAAGAGTCACCTTCAAAGGTAGATCTGGTTGCTTGCAGCCTTGTCCAAATGAGTTTGGATATCTCTAGGGACAGAGACTCCAAAGCAAATTTAGATACCTGTACCAGAGCTCAGATGTTCTCAGAAGAATTTGTTTGTTACGACCGGTATAAATTTCCTTTGTTGAAACTCACAGCCATTTCCCATTGTCCTGGCAATGGCTGGGACTAAAATCCATCTCTTCCCTAGCCATGACCTTTTTTGAAGGGACAAACAGCAGCTATACACACACCTTATCNTTTTTTTTTTTTTTTGTCATTGCCTATGCAAGCTGCTGCTGTAAGGGTGAACGTACTGCAGGGACACAGGTCAAACTGGGGTGAATGTCCCTTACTGCAGAATCAGCATACACCCAAGAAACTCGACATCAAACCCCACATTTCTGTTTTAGCCACTGTTTTCAACTTAAATCAAGGCTCTCCATCACCAGCCCCTCGTCACATTCAATACAGGTTTTATAAACATTATCTGTTTCTGGCGTCTGTCAATCCAGACATCCTCCCCTTCTTTCTCTGTAGTCTGAAGGAAGCCCTACCAGCCCTCACAGGGAAGCACAGAGGACTGGGTTGTTTGACCAGCACAAGGACAGGGTCAGAGTCATTAATCACTGCCATATACTGCAGGGGAGAAACTCTCTGGGGACAAGACAGAGCCATTGCATGGCCTTGAACAGCAGCACATCTAATAACTCTTTATGCACACACAGCCACTGCAGATCACAGACAGCAAAGGAGAATAAAGGCACTTTCTGGATGGGACATTGCTGAACACGTTAGCCAGGTTGTCAGTGGGTGTTTGGGAAATACCTCCAGCCTTTCTGAGCCCCCTGCACAACCAGGGGCTGGATGTAAGAGCTGTAATCTCCACAGCACTCCCCTGGGAGCTGGGAGCTTTGTTTTTGCCCTGGCAAGGAGGTGAGCACCATGATGTAATGGCTGAGTGATATTTATTAGCTATCAGTCTCTGAGCACTTCCCATATTTCACACTGTGCTGGAGAGGACTGATCTAATTGAAGGAGTGGGGAAGTCTCCTGTAATTGCCTTAGCAAAACAATTTGCTTCTAACACACCAGCTCTCCTGTCCAGCAGCAAGCAGAGTCCCACAGGGATTGATCTGGGAACACACAGAGCCCCTGTGCTTCACTTTCTCATTAATTCCTAATAGCCAGTGGCAGCTCTGCTCAAAGCTTTCCATGCCCTTGGAGAACATTTTACTGTACCTAGCCCTGAAGTTTGCTCACACACAAAGCACAGGGTCAGCCTTCAGTGAGTTTAGACACCTCTCCAGAACAGCAATGGGCAAGTTTTGCTGTTGTAAGGGCTTCAGAGGCGTAAAACAGTTCAAATCAGTTTGTTTTTAAAATGAAGATGAGATAATCAGGACAGAAATTCCCTGCTTTGGGAAACGACTGAGCTGGATTTATTGTGGTCTTGAGGTCATTTAAAGACAATGTCACAACTCACAGAAGAAGCCTAATGGGTAAGTGCGACATGGGTATTGATGTTACACCATGCTGCCTCGGCACGTGTGAAGTGGGAGGAAATGATTCCTGCAAATGGCTCATGGAAAAATTCTTCAAGCCTTATTCACTGCAGGTAACTGCACCTCAGTGGGTCGTGCAGTTTTACCCATATGACCAATCCCAATTAAATAAATGGTCCTGGTCACATGAGTGAAGTTATCCACATCCCCATGCCCAGGATGGGGGCTCTGCTCATCAGCCTATCGATTCCAGCTGGATTACTCACAGAGCAAATGGAAATCGATGCAAACGAGGATGTCAGAACATGGTCCCAAAGTCAGCAGAGTGCTTGGATATCCAGGAAACAGGCACTTGCAGATGGAGTGGCTGCAGTGTCTGGTAGGAAATGGGCTATGTGAGAAATGGGCTACAATCCACAGGCTGCTCTTCAGATGATTTTCCAAAACTAATTAATCTCCATCACATCCTTTCACAAGGGAGCTAAGGAAGCACTATTACCACTTCACACTGGGAGAAGCAGGTTGGCTTTTAAGTACTTTATTAGGGCTGCACTTGTTCTCTCCACCCTCATATATTTAAGCAGCACCAGAAGTGGTGCAACCCTAATTCTGATCACAGTCTCTTTAGAGCACACTGATAAAAATGATGTGACAAAACTCAGCTGCTGATTTGCCCAGACTTGTGATAATTTAGGAGCGGAACAAAAATACCTGTGCTGGTGATGACCTCACCACTTCCCCATCATGTCATGCAATTTAGAACTAGTAATGCCTATGGGAACTACTTATCAAATAATAAATGTCATGTTCAGGGGAGATTTTCCCTCTAAAGAGGCCAAAGGTTGTGTCTTTCTTTGTATTTGTTACCAAGATGAAAAAAACAGGTCTATTTTACATGATGCCATTCTTCTTACTAAAGAATGTGACAGAAAGGTGCCTTCCACAACTGCAGGACCCACCTGCCCTGTCCTTCCCTCTGGAAGTTCCTCACTTCATCCATGCCCTGCCATATCCCACCTGCACAAACCTTTTTTCCTTCTTCTCTGCCACCTCCAGGACACCACTCACTGCTCTCAGCTTATTCTCCCCAGTGACACCTCACATCCTCTGAGGCCTTGCTGCTGGCACAGCTTCTCACCTCCAGCAAAAAATGCCTGTGGATCCTCCACACCAGCACTTTCCTTCTTGCTCCCTGTGGGGAAGTGGGGATCAGGGAGTGGGTGCTGAGTCCAGATGCATGGGTGCAAGGACGGCCAAGGATGCTGCTGCTTGTTCTCAGCGCATGTGGTATGTACCAAGTTCCACCTTGTGGTCACACTGAGAACGGGCTTCTCCAGCAGCAAACCTCTCTCCTCCTTTTCCTCTTCCTTACATTGCTTTTCTTGCCCTCTCTCTTTCCAGAGTGCTTGGGAGATCCTGCTGAGCTGGGGCAGAAACCATATACATTAAACCTTAGAAATTCATACAGGAGGAGTTCTCCCAAGTCTCTTGTTGTGTTGTCCTCCAAATCACTGCCTCAAGCCTCCCCCTGGCTGCATGCTGGCCAAAGCTGTGTGGTGGCATCATCACTGTCACCCTGCCCAGCATTTCTCAGCCCCACTTTCTCTCCGTGTCCTTTGGCTGCCTCACCTTGTCTGAACGGTCTCTGGGAGGAGAATGGTCCCTCCTCCAGCTCTGACAGGTCCACGCAGCCCATCTTTCCCCAAAACAGGCTGGTTATATCCAGAGTGCCTACTGGGAAGGGCTGCAGGCCCATCACCCAGGCCATGACATCTGCCAGCTTGCTGTGGATCAAAAGCAGGCTGGGGAAGGTGTTGGCAATTAAACAGCGCCGAGCCCTGGCCCTGCTTTGGAGCCAGGCTGCCCGCTCAGACATTCCACAGACAGACAAATCGTGACCTTTATTTGTGAAAACCTTCATACATCTTCCTGCCAGTCCAGGTCCCTCACAGGGAGCTTGGATCAGAGCAGGGAACAGGCTGTGAGCCATCAAAAGCTACTGCCCTGCGCTCTTGATGAAATCCAGGTAAAACAAAACACCCAGCTAAAGTTCATCGCGCCTGGGAACCCGAAACCGACTGAAGGTTTGGTTTGCTGCTTCCACTGGTCCCTTCAGCACAGTGCACACAGAGATCTGGCTCCAAAGAGAGTGTGAAAAAATATAGGCTTTCAAAAAAATTACAGCTTTTCCAGTAGCTGGTGTGGAAAGAAAGTAATTGAAAAGAAGGATATCAACTTGATGGATAGGACCAGGAGCAGCAGCCAGGAGCACATGAGCAGCTCAGTTGCCCAACTCTCAAGTCATGTTTCTGGGAACATGCTGATGATGTTCTCTTCATAAACCCAAAGTCAGTTGTAGGTGGGTCCCAGCCTCATTTTTTTCAAAAGCCACTTAGCAGCTTTTCTCAACATTTTCTTCAGGAGCTGAAATTTCTTTCTTAGAAAAAACACAGGTCATTCTCAACATTCTGTAGCGGGGCAAAATTTGTGCAATAATTAAATTGCACAACCAAATTATGCAAAACTAGGGAAAAAAATCCTTTTTTTTCACCCCTAAGGGACTTATCTGGAATTTCTGTAACTCCAGCCAAAACCAGCCTATGAGAGTTGTTGTCTGGCTTTAAAAGGTACCATGTGAGGGGAAGCCTGAGGTGTGAGAATTTCCCCACACACAGTGTTTTGGCTGGCTCATTTAAGGTGTGGAAGTATTTCAACTTAGAAGAAACTGTGTCAAAATCATCTCTGCCTGCATAAAGAAAAAAAGAAACCTCTGTGTCTGACCAAGGTCTGCAGCCTTCAGGTCTGGTGGCTTGGCTGAGTGAGGACTGAGACTCTCCACCCACAGGAAGGACCTCAGAGATAAATTGCTGGGGATCAGCCTGCAGTATTTAATTATCTACAGTGGCAACAAGGGGCCAGGAGAAGACAGGACACAATCCTCCTGTCTTAGATCCGTATAAGCCTCAAATTTCTTAGAGATACTGGCACTGACCCAGCTGAACCCCACCCTGCGTGATCAAACCACCAAGTGTTTATCTGCAGCTTTCCTTCCAAAATACCTTTTTTAATTGATGTCCCTGTACAGGAAACTCTACTTTGCTCCCAAATCTTTGACACCTTTGGCTCCCAGCACTGCCTATCCAGGCAGCTGAGTTTCCATGCCTACACAAACCATCTCTTCCCCACACACCTCTCCCTCTTGCTTTTCCCTGTAGTTGGCTGAATCCTTTCTTCTCTGCCACCTGCAGCAGTTTTCCAAGTGACTGCATTTTCCTCTTTTTTCTTTCTGATTTCCTCATTAAAATCCATTTTTCCCCAAGATTCTCTGGCCCTGTCACAGCTACTTTTAAGCCTGATGGGACCTTACACACTGGCAACAATCTCAGAACCGACTGTGGGCTTTAGTTTTACTAAACGACATTGCTCAGACGGGAAATTTAGCAGCTTTTGTGTCAAAATAAAAATGACCCAAAGTGAATTTTACTTGTCCTGTGGGAAAAAGGGACATGTTGACTGTTTAATGTAATGGCATGTGTCAGTATCCCAAATTCCCCTGGACTATGGGAACTATGGCCCACAAAACTCCCACGTAGTGCATCAAGCACAACCTGCATCAAAGGTGTGTGCTGGGAGCATTTTGTTGCTAGGAAAGGAGATCAAAGCCACCAGCTGCTCCAGAGCAGATCCCAGCTGATCCCAAGCTGCATTACCTCCACCCATGAAGCCTGAAGTCCAGAAGGAACCTCTTCAGTGCTCCCAGGAGCAGGTGGAGATGATTCATTTGGAAATTTCAATATAGATGTTAATCCTGAGGACTTGCTGGCAGAGGAAACAAGGAAATGGCCTGTCTTGTAGGGTTTTACAAGCTGATTCTCCCTGTGGACTGTGGCAAAGAGCATTTCCCTCACAATGTACGCAGTGTTTTGGGTGAAAAGTCAGTGTATAAGAATAAGGCATAGTACAAATTAGCTATTCCACAATCTATGAGCACAAGGGCTCTCAGTTCAGAAACAAACCAACTTCACGAGGCAAGAGAAAGAGTATTAATAGCCCACATTAATTCTGACATGGTAAATACAGCTGTTGTTGTCTCTATTTCGGGCAAAAAAAAAAAAAAAAGAGAGAAACTGAAAGAAAGAACCTGAGTTTCAACACAGAGCCAGGGACAAAGCATATCCACAACTCACAGTATCAGAAATTTCTGACAAACTACAGAGCACACGTCTGATCCTGCTAAGAAGTCCACATATGAGCAACTCCTCTTGTCTAAGTAGTCTGGCATTTGGAGTGACTTTGGCACTTGTGTGTGTGTGTGCTATGTGTCAAGGAATTTCAGTAAACACTTTTTTAAATTCTTGGCTCATTCAACATGCGTGTATTTTTCTGCTTCAGACAAAAATATAGATTACCAGCCACTGAATTCTTCTTGGTTCCTAAACCCAGAGGACTAAATAATATTCACTGAAAAATAATCCCCATGCCAAAAAGGGAAATGTTTTAACAGTTCCAGATGTGTTTCTTAGCTTTCTTTCCCCAGTGGCTGTATAATGAATGAGATACCTACAAAACGTATAACATTAACCTCTGGTTCACCTTCCTGTTGGATTTCTACCATCTGGGAAAATAAGAGGGAAGATTTCATCAGCCTGGGAGAATCTTTTCACATTTCTGCTGGTAACACTAAAATTATAATGTCCATAGGTAATCACTTATTAATCTATCAGTTTGTTTTTGTTTAGAGCTTATCTGTAATAAGAAAGCATCCATCTCATGAAATAAAAGAAGTACTGGAGGCTTTTCCCATTTCTTGGGGATCAAAATATTCCATTTCAACCTGTAGCTGTCACAGCCCTGAGCTGTTTCTGCTCCTCAGAGTAAGTAAAATACAATGAAGGGGTAACAAAGCAATAAATAAAGTCAGGTGAGGGAATAAGGGGCGGGTATTTCATTACCCTTTCTATCAGACAAGCCTCCCAGACTTGGCACCAATAGAACCTTCCTAAATCTCACTTGCTGCAAGGGCAGAGAGAATTTCTTTTTTAGAAATATTGCTTATTTTGTAGGTAATGTTTGCAGTGTCTCGGGGACAGCCCCTGAGCCCAGGTGTTTATCCAGGCTCCGCTGTCTCCCCCAGAGCCCACAGCGTTTACTCAGCAGAGCGCCCATCCCGCTCTCAGTTTCCCTTAAAGGGGAGGAGACCTGGATCCACTTTTCTGAACTTGCCGATGCTTCCCCAGCCAAGGCCCCCTTCCTCCCAACCCAGGCTAACAGAGAAAAAATCTGTCACCTCTCTCCGCAACAGCGGTGAAACGCCCCCATTACACCCAAACGAGGGAAGCGGAGAAGGGAGGAGAAGAGAGGAGGGAAAATAAAGCTCTTGGACGAGATAAGAGAGCTGAAACCCAAGAGCACTTGCCCAGACTTACTGCTGCAGGCGAGGAATGTGCCATTGGATGCCATGGCCGCAGCAGCAGCAGCAGCAGCAGCAGCAGCAGCAGCAGGGCTCCGGCGAGCAGCCGTGCCCAGAAGTCAGCGCTGCCGCCGGGCTCCCCGGCTCCTCGCTCCAGCGATCCCCGACGGCAGCTCCCTCCGCAGGGGCTGCTCCTTGCCCTGGGCTGGAATTGCGTCCCCGCTAGGAGTGCTCATTTATCCCTCCCGCATCCGCACGCCGCTGCGCGCCCGGCGCTCCGACCGCGGCCAAGCGCCGCTCGGGCCCTGGCTCCTCCCTGCTCGAATTTGGCGTCTTCGCTCCTGGCCCGGCCTCCTCCTGCCCCTGCTGCTGCTGCTGGAGATTCCCAGCGATGCTGCTTTTCCTGCGGCGGCCACATTTTCGGGCTCTGAATCCATCCTTGGTGGTCCGCAAATCAAGGAAAGGGTCTTAAGCAGATGCCGCGGGTCAGAGTTTGGGGCTAACCAGCCTTTAGATGCTGGTGGAGGCATAATTCTTTTCACAAGTTTGTTTTTTTTTTAAAAAAAACCCAACCCGGTCAGAACTTGCCAGTGTAGAAATAGAAACTGTAACCACAAAGGCTCGAAAAGGCATGAGCGTAGGGCAAAAAAAAAGAAAAAAGTTATGAGCTATGCATTTGAGACAGCGAGACAAAAAAAAACCTTCACTGTCCTGAGGCTTTTAGTGAGTGGAACTGATTTCTTCCACTCTGCTCCCTCCTCCTGAATTAGGTATCTTTGAAGGGTAGAAAGATGGTGATGGCAAGCAGAGAGAGGAAAAGGAAAGGAAGCCAGTGTGGGGAAAAAAAGTTCCCCTCTACTTGAATGGTTTTTTAATAATTGGTTTGTTATTGTTAATGTATGTTTCTGGTTATTTAGGTTATCCTGATGCAAACACTTATTGGAGTTATTGGCAGATTCAAAGCCCTCTCTCCTCAGCAGCTCCACTGATAGAAGAGAGAAGTCTCTTTCTGATGGTGACAGATCTAGAAAAAAAGTGCTGAAAAATACTTTGGGACAGTTTGTCCCTCCCTGCCAGGAACTGGGCTGCCCCTCTGAGAGCCCAGACCTTGCTCTCAGAGAGTTTTACAGTCTACAAACACAAGGCTGCTGCCACCACCCAAGGAAAACAGCCCTAATATAGCAAAACTCCTCATGCTAGGACAAAACTAACAAAGCCAAACAAGTAGAGCAAAAAAAAAGAGCAGAGATTTCACCCCATGACTCCTCCCAAGTCCACTCTTCTACCTCACAGTCACCAGCTTGGCATGGGGAGGGCTCATCTCCTGCTAGATGCTTTCCAAGGGGCCCAGGAAGCATCATTCCTTTTTCAAACCCACAGACATTGATTCAGATGGGGCAAACTGGCAGCTGCTGGCAGGCAGGACAGAGCTGGTAGCACCCAGAAGACTCCTGAAAGCCTCAAGGTAGGGGGATTTTGGGAGGGCACTTCACAACCTGTCACCCTTCCAGCTGATGGGGAAGAACACTGGAGGGAGTGTACAGGAAGGCTGCTGGAGGAGCCAGCCAGACTGGAAACTCCAGTAAAGCTGTGGTGGTGAGGACATGATAGTTTTCACAAGAGAGGAAAAGGAGAGAAGAGCAGTTTGAAAGTGGTGACACAAAATGGCATTGTAGCAACTCCCTCCCTGTTCTCTGTGTCACACCCCATTGCATCCTCACAGTGCCTGGCACAAGTCCTCACTTAGGGATGGGCTGGTCAGTGTCCCTGTGCCCTCTGTGGCAAAGGGGGCAGTGTAAGAGAGCTCCATCACTCCCAGAAATTATATGGCCCACCCTGTGGCTAGAACCTCTTCACAGCAGCAGGGGGTACCACAGCACCATCACTCTGCTGGGAACACAGCCATCATCACCTCAGGCTGGACAGGGCTTCACCAACAACACCCAACTGAGCTTCTCTGCCATCATCCCCTGAGGCCTGAAGGTCATCCCCTGCATTCACCCCTTCCTGAGAGCCCCCTGCATCTCCTTGTGCTACCTTCCTGCCATGCTGCCTTTTCCATGGTCGTAGCTGAAGTAGAAGCTGGAGCCACAGAATCGCTAAGGGTGGAAAAGACCTCCCAAGATCATCAAGTCAAACTTTAACCCAGTACCACCATGTTCACCACCAAACCATAGCCCCAAGTGCCACATCCAAATGGTGCCTGTCAGGAGGTCTCACAAAACCCTGCCCAACTTTTCACTTGTTGCAATTCCACTTACTCTCCCTGCTTCTGTGCACATCCAGAAGCATCATCACTTAGGCTGCTTGGAGCACTTGGGGACCTTTCTGCCACCCTAGGCTAAGTCATCACCATTTCTAAATCCTTGATGGGCTTGACATGTGTGTGTGCTCAGAGCAAGCCAGGCAGAAACAGACAGTCTTGCACTTCTTGCATTCATCAGAAAGTGCAGCAGTCACCATCAGAGTGCTGATGTGCTGCAGCAAACACCCAGAACTGGAGATCCCACAGCACAGGTCTCATCACAGCTTTGCTTCAGAAGGCTACAGACCTCTGAGGTGTATTTCTGCATGTGCTTGAATTCCCTTTCCTTGACACCACTGAAAACAATACACATCTAGAATAACAATGAAACCAAAGGGATGTGAGGGGCTACTCAGCTTTTGTGAGCTGCAGAAATCCTAATAAAAAATATTCTAAGAACAATATAGCAATTTAAGAATGCCGTGTGAATAAGTGGTTTTTTTCTTGTCCACACCATCACTACTGTGCTCATAGAGAAACAAAGTCAAGGCATTTCTAGGCCTGGAGACGGGCTGGGGGTTGGCACTGCCTTCCCAAAACAAAGCTGCCACCTGGAAAGTACAAGGTCAGAGCAGTGATATTTTACTGAGGGACAACACCTAAAGCCAGGACACATCTTGACTATCCCCTTTGCTCTCCAGCCACAGAGGTGAGGCTGGAAGGAGTTAAATGTCAGGCAGGCTGGGCGAGGAGCCTCTGTAACACACCCTCCAACACAGATGTCTGTATGCAAAGGTGCCAAGATCATCAGCTGAACTGGAGCCCTGCAAAGTCAAGGAGATCTCCCATTTCTCTCCCTCCTGCACCCTCTGCATTCTCCTCCTTTGTTTTGCACACACAGCCCAGCCCAGCCCAGGCAGCAAAGAG
This sequence comes from Phainopepla nitens, assembly GCA_013400175.1. Lineage (NCBI taxonomy): Eukaryota > Metazoa > Chordata > Aves > Passeriformes > Bombycillidae > Phainopepla > Phainopepla nitens. The sequence continues at coordinate 137,941 of VXBQ01014978.1, read as the reverse complement.
CGGTCGCAGAGCTCGGAGCCAAAAATGTTTGCAGGGTTCAATTCCACAGTGAGCCATAAATCACAGCAAACCTAAAGAAAAGCAGTTTACCTGTCTCCACTCCGAAAGCATGACTCAAGTGTTGATTTAATTGCACACAGTGGAAGGAGCAGCTTTTCATCTCGGAGGAATGCTACACCGCCCAAACACCGAGTGTTTCCAATGGAGAAGATGCCTCCTGGCACCCTCTGCCCTTCAGAGTCTCACACACACCCTCCTCACCCCACTGAAATGTTCCCAACCACCTCTCCAAAGGATAACAGCAAAGGTTTTTGTTTGCTTTGCAAAAAGGACTCAGGATTTCTGCCACAGTTACACAGTGTAAGAAGCATTTGGGGGTTATACGGCCAGCGGGGAGCTTTGGCAGCCACGTGGGGCTGTTTTTGTTAGCAGGAGAATTACAAAAACTGGCACAAAAGAAAATGTCATACTAAATAGAGTTCATGTCAATGCAGAAGAGGGACAGGAATTTTCAAACACTTTACTTCTGGTCTGGCTGTTCACTGAAATGGTTTTTTTATGTCTTTTCCCAGTCTGTTTACTGGTTTAGATGGGGTGTGCTACTATCCTCAGATCATCAGGTTTCTCTAAATCATATAAACAGATTCATAGAATCACAGAATAGTTTGGGTTGGAGGAGACCTTAAAGCTCATCTCCTTCCAACCCCCTGCCATGGGCAGGGACACCTTCCACTAGGCTGAATAAATAAGTCTGTAGTTGTTGGACAGCAAAATGCCAAATTGTCAGTTGCCTTTTTACATTTTGGGAACTGCCAGAACTCTCCCCAAGGAGCCTGAACACCACTGTGGGAGGCCAGCTCCAGTGCCCCAGTGACTCACTTGCCATAAAGGCAATCTTTACTCTTTGGTTATCAGTGCTGCCTTTCATTAGGTGGACACAGCTCTTGTTGCTAACACTTCCCTGCCCATGCAAGACCTGGGATTCCTAGGACTGATCCTGCCACTGAGTCTGCTCCACCCAATATTTACCTACCAGCAAATTTTCCCAGCACTCCCAGGTCTGCAGCAACTGCTGGCCCCTCACTTGCAAGGAACACATTGAACTGTGGGGAAGGGCAGCCTCGTGGATCTGCAGGAGCTGGTGGAGATCAGCCCCTTTGGAAATCAGGTTCCCTTAGGAGATAAATTGAAAAAAGCTCATGAATGGGATTTATGACTGTAGAACGGTGAGATTATTGGGTTTATGGACAAGTCACTGGACAGATTAATTCACTGCAGTTTATAAACTAGGCTGGAATGGAATTAACACCAGTACCGTGCAGCTCAGGAAATGGGAAGGGCAGCCAGATGCCTTGTTTATCACCATGGACAGCTGTTGGAAAGCACCTTCAGAGTAAATTTTGATGATTTTGATGTATACATCTGCATTTAAACCATTTATTGCAGCAGTTACTCCCATTTAGGAGAGCTCTACATGGCCACAGGAAAAGGAAGCAACAGATGCTGGGATGTGTAAAGCTAAACCTGCTGCTGGCAGAATCCTGTAAGAGTCCCATTAAAATTAATGAGGTATTTCTGCTTGAGCAGAAGATAAATTTGACTTGCTAAGCCAGAAATACGCCCACCTGACTTACTGTATCTTAAGTATCTCGAAGGGTTTTCCCTCCACTTAGACTAAGTAATCAAGAGCAGTTCTAACCACTAAATAAAGCAATAAAACAATCAAAGGAGTCGTTTATTACTGTATGGTCACAACTAAAGACTTAGAGAGTTGCCAGTTCAACAAGTCTTACATTGATTTCAGGCTGAAAAATTATAGGAAAATAGAATTAAAAGCAAGATGGTGCATAAGATCTAGACGTTAATGTCCTAGGTTCCTCTGCTTATTCCAAGGAGTTAATTATAACTCTTGGAATTTCAGTATAAAGGAGACAGTTAAATAATTTCACATTGGTTCGACAGCGCTTGGTATTTGGACATCTCACCAATTTTGTCTTCAGACTAATTTTCTGCTGAAAGTTTTAATTCACGTTTGTTTACCTCATTTCTCCCACTACAGGACAGATTTTATGAACCTCTGAGAGTAATTTTTATGCATCTTCATGCTTTTACAAATGTAGGTTTAAGTAGGCCCTCTTATGTTAAATTCCCTGACTTTAAATATTTTGATTCTGGGAGAACGAAAATGTCTTCACCAGAGAGATGTACAGAGAATTATATTTAGTCTAAAACACTTATAGGAAGACTTTTTTGGGGGGAAGGGGACCTTAGAGACTTCTTTTAAAGCCCTGAAAAGCTCATCTATTAACAGTGAATGAGGAGCTCAGAGAAAACATGGTGCATTCATTTCATCAGCCTCTCAGTTCAGTGCATCAGTAAACACCACGGATCAGCCACACAATGATATTCATTTATAACTGTGTGAATGATTTTATGAATCTGACCATTAACATGAAGTTATTGTTGCATGAATGAGAAACAATAACCTAATTGGGGAAACTAATGATGTACTAGACTTGCTGCAGTGAAAACATTACATAGAGGGATTATTTCTGGTTGGAAAGAAGAACAGCAGGGTCCTGCCACTTTTATCCATTAATGGCTCCTTCTGATATTTGACAGGATGAGAGGAAACGGCCTCAAGTTCCACCAGGGGAGGTTCAGATTAGATATTAGGAAAAAATCCTTCACTTAAAGGGTGGTCAGGTGTTGGAACAGACTCCCCAGGGAAGCTGTGGAATCAGCACCACTTGAAGAGCTCAAAAGCCATGTGGATGTGGCAGCAGGGGGCAGGGGCAGGGTTTAGTGGTGGACACAGTGCTGGGGTAACGACTGGGCTCAGTGATCCTGGAGGCTTTCCTACCCATAGTGATTCTTTGATTGTCTGATCCCAGATTACAGCTGAGCACAGACCCCAGACTTCACAACCACTGATGTCCAGGTCAGCACACTCATTTCTAACATTAAAAGACCACAGTTCTTAGGCCAAATCATCTGCTGTCAGGAATGCCTGACATGTGTCTCTTCTTTCTTGCACCATTGTCTCTTTCCAGCCCATAGCACTGGGGTATACAGGTTAAGTATGGAGGAGGGTTGATGATTAATGCCATAATGGCTCCTTTTAATATACTTCATCTGTCAGCTTAATTCCCTGCAACTGGGATAATCACAATAATTAGATGCAATTGTTCAGATCATTACCTAATTGCAGCTTTTTTCACTGCAGCCACTTCACGTGACTTTTAAATGTGCAGAAAATATGGAAAGTCTGAATTACACCTATATTATACAAAATTCTACTAGATAAAAGAATGCCCCACAAGTTTAAACTGCACATGAGGATCTTGTGATTCCAGAGTGTGCAACATAGGTAATCAGGGATGTTACAGTAATGCACTTTTATTTCTGATCTCAAAAAGTTAAAACTATGCTTCATAAAAACACAGTGACATCAGACTTCCCTCCACTTCCATCTGAACAGGTCATGCAGAATCAAACAATGTTCTTGAACTCCTAAAATCTCTAGAGCAGATGCTTATGCAGAAGGTATGCAAGGAATTCCTGTGTCTCTCTGGTTCTAGTGGATAGCCAGCATTTTTGGGGTTAATTTATAATCAGCCATGCTCTTTGAACAGCCAAACATGAGATGAAGAGAACGACACAAACTGAAACTTAGGGCCAAAAAAAAAACCAACCCAGACTAGATGGCAATTTATTACTAGACTGATTTTTAGATTAAGATATTTCCTAAATTACTAAAAGGGTGAACTTGTAAAATCTCATCAAGTGTATTCAAAAAGAGTATTCATCACCTCTGATTTAGCTTCTTATTGGATGTAGTTTAATTTTGTAAGATGAAAGTTCAATAAACTGTCACTGAAGAGAGAGGAGCCTTTGAAAAGGATGAAGCAGACCAAATTAAGATGCTGAAGTATCTCAGAATAGAAAAAATACCCTTCAGAGAGGTGGTGTTTTAAGTCTGAGATCACACTCTTTCTTAACAAAGGGAATAATGAACCTTTGCTTTAAAGTAGAACTGAATAAAGTATAACTTCCACTTCCAAAACCACACATTTATACACCTGATAGAGTCAAATGCAGCCACATTCCTCTGGCCAGTGGTGTTATTTGGGATTTGGAAAAGAAAACACCAAGAGGATATCAGGATGTAGAAAGAACCCCACAAGTTGCCCACTGAGGAAGTATTTTATTGGGTTTTGGTGCCTCCTCATCAGTTTTGCAAGCCCGGAGCAGCCAAAGCAGAAAGGTTGAATGACTCATTTCCTTCCTGCTCCTGTTGTCAGGCACCTCAACCACCGAAGCTTTCCCACAGACACGTCCCCCTCTGCTCGGAGGAGCCCTGGTTTGTGCAACTGGACGCGGACGTGCCTTGGGAACAATTCCCGGAAAGTCACACACGGAGCTGCCTCAGTGCTCTGAGCACTGCTGCTGGGATGCCAGCCCCGAGCCTGTGGGCTGCACAAGAACCAGAGAATCCAACTCTGCAGCTGCTGTCTGGGCTTTGCCTTGGAGTTTGTGGCACCTCAGGCACCTCCCTGAGCTCCTCAGGGCTTCCCTCGTTCCCCTCGTCCGAATTATGCCCATCAGATACTTGAATCATGAAAACTTCACCCTCCCTGCTGTCTCTGGCCACTTGGTTGGTGGAGCAGAAGGGGAGAATCCCCATCAGAGATTTCTTTTTCTACAGAAATAGCAGACAGACTCCTGCTTTTTATCAGTGTTGGACCTCCTTTGGATGAAAGGTAAAAAGGGCTGCTCTGCCAAAACATAAGACAACCCAACAAACCAGCTTTGGCAGCCTAATGAACAGTTTCACTTAGAAGTGTTGCAAGCCTGTGGAGTTTCAGCACACAAACACACCAGGAGGATGTGATGGGACATGCTCTCACTGGTTTATGCCTTGTATTCCTCAACTCCAATCAGGATGAAGACCTGATGAATTTCATTCCAAGGTGCCAGCTGCAGCTCAGGTTAAAATGAGCTTTTGAAGAGTTTTTCACACTTCCGAATGCATCAAGGATAATTCTGTGCTGCTGAGGGGATGCAGGAGTGTGTATTTTTAAGGCCAGGTGCTATCAAAAAAAGAATTTGCCCTTTTCACTGAATACAAAAAAAAAAAAAAAATGGAAGAGCCCCTCAAATGCAAGCATTTCTTCTTGTATTAGGTAACTGGCTCTTTCCAGGTCAAAAGCGACACTAATGAATTTCATAGTGTAGGACTTTAGGTCATACTTTGATTTTTAATCGGTTGCTGACAGTTTCTGGGTGCTCCTGGAAGGGGGAAAAGTGCTGCTCCTCAAATGTAACAACTGTAAAAACATTACTTGGCTGTGTGTGTAAACACAGAAGTCTCTGTGTCATTTCAAGTGCTGCAGGTTGTCCCAGCTGGCCACCTGTTTTTATTCCTCAAGGCTGCCAGTTGGTCAGGATCAATGTATGGATCCTGCCAGACCCTAGTACATGGATTATGTATCCTTGGGCATCTTACATGACATGGAGGCAACTGTAGGCAGCACTGTCCTCAGAGCAAAACCTTCCTTAGGGAGACCTTTCCTTGCTCAGAACCCTAAGGAAACTCCTGTGGTAGAAATAAGTCCTAAAATGTTAAAATATAATGTAGGTAGCTCCTAGAGTAGCCTGCCCAGGGATATGTTATGATACAAAAACAATCAGCTTATTAGATGGGTTGTTAGGTGTGGTTTATACAGGGCATAATGGGGAGAAAACCAGTCATTTTGGGACCTCCACACTGGGGCTGCTCCTTGTCTCAGTGCCTGCAGTCAAGGCCAGTTAGATGGCACTAAATGAAGGTAAACAGAAACAACACACACCTAGTTTCATGATTTCCTGGGCATGGTAAAAGGGTACCACAGATTGTGGTATCTTTCCTGCTATCCTAGGCAGGAAAGAAGATGCTGATTTTCTAGGCAGGTCCCAGTTCCTCTGTCTGGTGAACTCGCTGCCTTTGATCCGCCGCAGGGCTCTCATGGAAAAGCACACACAAGCCTGATGGTTTGGCTGAGCCAGCCTTATCTTTCCCTACCAGCAAAAATGAAATAATACACTGGGAAAGCGAGGTGATAGCACAGCTGTGCATTTTGCTGATGACAGACTCTGTGTGCCCTCAGGACATCACCACCTCTCACACTCTCCCATCCCAGTGGGATGGATTTTCTTGCTCTCATTCCGAGTTATTTTGACTCCTACAAACACTATTCCCAGTGAGATTCCTCCCAATCCACAGGAGCTAGGGCACAGTTTGGAGGAATTAAATTTTATATTTACTAAAGAGACCAGGCCTCTTCAGTAAATACAAATCTCTTCCTTCTCATTCCTGTTACCAACGCCAGGTTGCTACAGCTTCACGCCCTCTCCTTGTCCTCTCCTTGAACTCCAACCCTTTGCAGCAGACGACATTGTGTTTTCTGGGATGAATTTACTTACGCCTCAAACCACCCTTGCAAGTGCTTTTGGAACTAGTTCTAGCAAGCCCTACTCATGTTGTCCCAAAGGGAATAAATAGCCACCTTGAGATGATGTTTTGGAACTAGAGCAGGATGTTCTTGGTCAGCTGTACAGCCACAACTCAGCTGGCATTCTGGGTCATTCATCTGTGCCCAAGTTCCTGGAGATAAAGAGATAAAAATCCATTTAAACCTACCCTATTCATCACCCTGAAACAACATCACCAGGAAAGATATTGTTTGGAGCTTGGTCTAAATGAGCAGTTTTCTGGGAGCTGAAAATACCTCAAGATAAAATGTAAAAAGCTTTTCTCCTGATGTTCTTCTTAGAGGGGTTGGGATTCCTTTTCCTTCTGAGCTGGGTGGCAGTTCCTCATTGCTCTGCGCTTTACAGGAGGCAGATTTTGAGTCTTCTCCATCTTCTACTCCAAAAATCCAGACCTCACCCCATCCTTTACCAGCCAAGGGCCTTGCTCAGCACATCCTCACATTACAGACACCTGGAGCACACACAGGCATGGAAGAATGATTTGCATTTTTCCCTCTAACTAATTCCCCTGATTCACTCACCCAGACCAGGAGAGCAGGGGAATATCTGCAAACCAATTGTGTCTGACAGTTTGCAGAGAAAACACTTGCCAGATAAAGGTAAGAAAAAAGCAGTTTAATTCCTTGTGCACAAGATTACAAGACGAGAGGGATAACCTGCTAAAGTACTGAGGCACAGGGACAGCACAAGACAGGCTCAAGCCATGGTTTTCTGACAGAAATGGCTTGGATGAATGACCCCAGACAGGTAAATCACAAGGGGATAAAATGTAAGTAGTAGGGTGATCTCAGACAGGAGCTCCCAAGGGTGGTGACAAAAGCAGAAGGAACAGACTGAGAATCTCTCCTCTTCCAAGATTTACTTTTGCATTTATATAAATCCTGCCTGCTGTGTAGAAAGAACTTCCAAAGGAACTGAAACCCAGAAGGGAAGAAAGAACCATATTTCCTACTAAGAAGTGTCAATCATTGGGTTATTCCCAGCAGCATAAATTAGCTGTTGTGGAGTTCTGCCATGGCATGCCAGATTGATTCAGACTGCTTCCAGGACAGAAGAGGTTCAGACAAACCTAATCCATGTGTGCATGGATATAATATATACATATATATATATGCAAACCTGGAATCTGCAGTGCAGGTCTAGGGTACAGACATCTCCCCAGTGATGCCCCTGAAGGGTGGATAGACTCTATTAAGCATCAGTTACACATTTTTCTACAGCAAAATCTTTAAGATCTGGAGAGATGAAGGCTGTGATCCACCACCAAGTGCCAAGAAATGGATTTCTATTCAAACTAGCACTGAGTAGAGCCTTTATGATCACAGGGAAAAATATTCTGGAGTGTGAAAATGCTAACCTTTTGCTTTGATTTGGGGACAAAAGGTATATCTGTAAGAAGAAGCCAAATACTGGCTTGTAAATTCCTTGTTAGTTTTCATAGACTCCTTACAAATAATTGGTGGAACCCCACACAGTCACGGGAGCACAAAATGAAAATCTCTGATTTTAACTGGGCTAAATTGTTTTGGGTTAGAGGTAGTAACTTTTTGAGGAAAGGAGATTAGACTCTGTAATCCAATAACCCTCTCTGACCCAGGGACCTGGAACATGTCAGTGGAGTGGGAGCCCCTTGTTCTGCTCTGCCTGAGATTAAGAGTGTCACACCTGCCCTGTATCCTCCAGCTGCATCTCTGTGTGGAGGATCCCAGGACCTCTGTGTGGAGTGGTTTCATGGAGGATCCCAGGATCTCTGTGTGGAGTGGTTTCATGGAGGATCCCAGGATCTCTGCGTGGAGAGGAGTGTGACGGATCCCAGGATCTCTGCGTGGAGTGGTTTCATGCAGGATCCCAGGATCTCTGCATGGAGGGGAGAGTGGAGGATCCCAGGATCTCTGTGTGGAGTGGTTTCAAAGAGGATCCCAGGATCTCTCTGTGGAGTGGTTTCATGCAGTATCCCAGGATCTCTGTGTGGAGGATCCCAGGATCTCTGTGTGGAGGCGTAGCCCATTTCCAGTTTAATTAGAGTGATGTATCTGCCCAGACACTGCCAAAAAGGGATGACTGGCCCCTTTGTGTATGCATTTTCCACATGCTTCTCCTACTTGCTGGGTGTGTCTGGTTTGTAAATCCCATGTGGCCCGAGTGAAATTACAGCCTTAAGTATTTCAGCAGAAGCACAGCAATACCCACTGACATGTTTTAGAGAGGGATAGACTTCTAGGTACAGGAAAAAAGTGCAGGAAACACAGAAATGCTTAAAATCAGAAAATGTAAACTGGAAGCAAGTGATATGGTTGACTCATGTCAAGAAAGAGTGACAAAATAACCCCATACAAAATGATGAAAAACATCCAGGTGGAACTGCCAGTTGCAGGTTATTTCAGACTGCCTCCAGGAGAATTGGAAATGACTGCAGCACATCCAGTGAGGTCACATCTGTAAGATGCACTTTGTCTCCAGACTAGGACATCTGAAGAAAAAACCAGCTTGAGCAGGACAGGAAAGCAGTGCATTGGGAAAAGCCAGCTTTTAGAAACTGAGCTCTTTGGCACTCTTCACCCGAAAGTGAAAGGTTATTTCTCCATTTTCCTTATCTGCATATTTTACTTGGGTGTTAAAGTCATTTTGTGGATGTTGGTTTTAGCTCTTCTTCAAGAAGAAGGAGTTACTTCCATGGTAACATGCAAAGGAGAACTGCATTCCAGTGATACCTGTTTGGCTGCATCTGCAACAATTACAAGATAATAAATAGTTTTGTCAGTGAAAAACATTTTACCCAATACACTGGTAAGAGAATATGCCAGATTGCAGAGATGGAAATATTTATGCCTGCTCAACAGCTGCCTGATCAAAACAAAGATTTAAAGCAATGTTTGTTTTGAAAGGCTTTCCTGAAAACATGGAAACCTTAACAGGACCACTGGAGGGCAGCAATGTCAAAGCGAATCATTCATCACTGCGCTTCTGAAAATTACTTTGTGAAACCCCTCCCAAAAAAAAACCTTAGCAAAAAAAAAAAATATATAAATAATTAGAAATAATTTTCTGCTGCCCAGATGCAAGTATGCAAATCAGGGCAATGTCTCCAGAGCAAAAGGCAGCACTGCAGTGTCAGTTCTCTTGATTTTCCACATCCAAAGAATGCCACCTGAAGCCTGCAGGACTTGTCTTGATGCCAGGAACTGCTAAAAATATAAAAAAAATGTGGAGTCTTGATGCATTCTAAACCCCAGGAATTTGTGGGGTTTTTTTAAAAAATCAATATACAAGTGAAGACTATTTTGTATATCTTGTATATATATATCTAAATTTGAATTCTGTTTACATTTGAGACAGGTACATATTTCTACATTAATCCATACTGTTGTATTAACACAAGGGGGAGCAAACCTTTGATTTTTTAAGACTGTCCTAAATTTCATCATTTCAAAGAAACCTTTCAAACACCAAGTGAGTGGAATCAGTACAATGAGTGTTCCCTCTCTAAAGAAGTCCACTGACATTAGTGAAGATTTTGGGACCACTAGGAAGATAAATGTGGGCACTTTTCCACAAGCATTGAAAGAATGCTATTCCAATGTTTGCACATTTAAGGAATACATGTTCACAATAATTTTATAGTCAGATACAGTAGCCCATTGGTTATAAATATAGAAATAATAGGAAAGGTACTGGCTGAATTACAGATCCAGGACATAACATCTATCTATTTTTTCCATAAAAGAGGAGTGAGGTAGATAAAACTGGTATGGAGTTTGATATTTTTTGTAAAAAATGTAAGACACAGTCCCACCCTGCAATTCTGTTATGTACACATAACCTCTTGCTCAGTAACTGAGTTCCCTGTTTGCATTTAAATCACATCCAGCTATTTTATATGCAGAAATGGTCTGTTATTGTCAGCCTTAGAAAAGAGAAAGAAGGAGCTGGGCTATCATAGTTTCATTGGTACCTGGATGCCTGAACAAATTACCTCCATGACTCTGATTTTGTTAGATTACAATGGGAAGGACATTTTCTGAACACCTTGCTACCAGAAAAAAAGAATAGGTTTGGACAACACTTTAACTTTGGAGAGTCCCCATGGGATAACAAGGAATGTGTGGGGACCACCTGGGGAGTGTGACCAAAATAAATACAGAAAAGCAATATGATCTTCACAAGACATGGAGACTGCTTTAAAAAGTAGAATAATCTGTATTCTAGCAGAATTTATGATTCTACACCTGGTAGAATTCATATATGGCAGTTAGAAAAAGTGTGTACATTTACACATATAAATACTTATACCTGTATATTTATACCTATAAATGTAGGATGAAGTTGGTGTTTGGGTTTTTTTTTTTTTCCATTCCCTACATGCATGAGTCTCTCTTCAGCCTTTGGAACTTAATTATCTTATGATGAGGATAAAGAGGATGACATAGATGCAAATTGTTCTCAATGTTCATCATATTTACATGAAAATGTGTGTGCATGTGACATACAGAAGTGAATTAAACAGTTTTGCAATAGGAACTGTGGCATTTATTTTTGAAGTTTATCTGAGTAAGTGATGACGGCATAAAAATGGAAATCTAAGGGAAAATATCCCATTGTCATATGGGAAACAATTGTGCATGGCTCTGGAACAGTGGTTTACACCCCTTCTTCTGATCCTGCAGTTGGCTTCTGGGCAGATAGATCTCACCTTCACTTCCAGATTTTATGGACTGTAGTTTGAAAAACAAAATCCAGCTTCTAAGCTGAGATGATGTGCTTGGCAAGTTACTGAAAGGCAGTAGAGATGAAAGTACAGAAAGTTTTTTCCACAGTCAGTTTTCATGTGCTTCCATACACTGTTTAAACAAAAACATCTGCTTTACTGTCACCATTTTAAAGGCTGGGAAAGAATTATTTTTTTTTAATGCTGGATTTTACTGATGTTCCAGTTAGCAAACAGATGTTAAAATCAATTGTAATAGCACGTGATGAGAAAAGTTGGACTTCTAATATGGAAACACGTTAAAATGTGCACGCAGTGAATCTTAAAGGCCAGAACCTACAAGCCTGCACAGAAACAAATTTGTTTGAGAGCACAAGTTGGAACAAGGAGCAGCTGAGGGAGCTGGAAAGGGGCTCAGCCTGGAGAAAAGGAGGCTCAGGGGGCACCTCCTGGTTCTGCACAACTCCCTGACAGGAGGGAACAGCCCTGGGTCAGGCTCTGCTCCCAGGGAGCAAGGGCAGGACCAGAAAAAATGGTCGTGAGTTGCACCAGGGAACGTTTAGGTTGAGTATTAGGGAAAATATCTTTGCCAAAGGGTTTATCAAGCATTGGAATAGGCTGCTCAAGGCAGTGGTGGAGTCACCACCCCTTGGAAGCCTTCAAAAATTGTGTGGATGTGGCACTTGGTGACAAGGTTTAGTGGTGATCTAAGCAGTGGTGGAGTAATGGTAGGACTCGATGATCTTAGAGATCTTTCTCAACCTCAGTGACTCTGTGATTTTTTGAAAGCTGTGAACCTTTTCTATTGGAAAGCACAGGTACCTGGTCGTATCCTTGTCAGACATCTGTGATTTCTCTGCCTTAATCTTTGGAACAGGATATTGCAGATTTGCCAAGCTTCCCTTTTTCACAGGGAAATTAAAACCACACCAGTGCCTCTGGCTTTCATTTGGTCTTTTATTCCAAATGCAGACTTTGGTGAGCTGAGGACCTATAGCTTGTGATACTCTGTAGTCTCAAGCCCATGTTCCATATACCTAAAAGACCAAGCTGAATTTCAACCACCCCCATGGTTGCCGTGGGCTTTACACCCACAGCCTTTGGTTTATCTGCTGGTGGAAAAACACCTGTTGGTAAATTCCAATTATTTTTGCCATAATTATTTTCCATTCAGGGTGTAACATTGCTCAACTCGTCCAAAACCCTATAGAGCCAAATGACACTGACAGCGATGGAGAAGCCCGGAGATCACGGCCAGGTTCCTTCAATCTGAGCAAAAAGAGTGAAGGAGGGGGAGGAAAGAGAGAGAGAGAGAAAGAGAGAGAGAAAGAGAGAGAGAGAGAGAGAGAGAGAGAGAGAGAGAGAGAGAGGGCAGCAAGACAAGGAGAAAATCTACAGCGGGAAGGTTTCTATGGAAAATATCACCGGATTCAGCGGAGCCTGTTGTTAGCAACCCGTGTACACAGCCAGGGCGCCGCAGGCAGAGCGGGGAGATGGATGGCTTGGGGCTGCTGATAAATATTCCCACCTCCCAGCCCGGTCCCAGCGGCAGGGATGAACCCTCCCAGCCTCCTCGACCCACGTGTGGGCAATCGGGAGAGGATTTAGCCTCTTCCCTCAGCTCCAACCAGCGACCCGCACAGCGGCGGAGGGGCGAGCAACCCCCCTAAAGTCCAAACTCCCCTCGCAGGTTTCAAGTCAACGTTTTATTTCTTATTAAGTCACGAGGCTACTCGTCCTTAAAAGATCACAAGTACATGGCAGGGAAGAGACGAGGTGCGAGCCCCGCAGAGACTCGGGGTGCCGCACTCAGCTCCCCAGAGCGGGGCGATGGCGCCGGGCAAAGGGAAGGGGGCAGCGCCATTACCCCGGCAGGCCCGGCCCGGCCGCACGGTCACTCGGCAACGGCGGCGCCGGCAGCCTGAGGAGGGGCCGGGCCGGCCACGGCTGAGGAGAGCCCGAGTATGGACACACCGGATCGCAGCGCCGGGCTGGACATGGCTGAGGAGAGCCCGAGTATGGACACACCGGATCGCAGCGCCGGGCTGGACGTGGCTGAGGGAAGCCCCAGCCCCGACCCCCAGGTAACGCAGCGGGGCCGGGCAGCACGGACACAAATAGCGTAGCTCCCAGTAGCACCACAGCCCTGCAAATAACCTCACACGGAGACCTGCACCTACCCTTGGGACACACAGACACGCACAGACCCCCCCTGCACACAGAGACCCCCCGTAAACAGCA
>VXBQ01014978.1:82284-124392 GCA_013400175.1 Phainopepla nitens | reverse complement strand
CCTGCACACACAGACCTGCCATACAAACAGCATCACACACACCCCTGCACACAGAGATCCCCCTGTAAACAGCCTCACACACACCCCTGCACACACAGACCTGCCATACAAACAGCCTCACACACACCCCTGCACACACAGACCTGCCATACAAACAGCCTCACACACCCCCCTGCACACACCCTGGGGCACACACAGCCTGCACACGCCCTGCACAAGGACTGGCACGCACGCCTGTCCCCTGTACTGTGCTCATATCTCTCTCCCCACTCACGCAGCCCCAGCCCTGCACAAACCATCACACACACCTGCACACAGAGAGCTGTGTCCATCACCTACACGTCCAGGCAGCCAGCACAGACACACTGTCCCGCAGCACACACAGGCATCCACACCTCGGTGTTCATGTGCACACACGTCCCCGTTCCAGGGACCTTCTCCCATTTGCTAATCACAGCTGTTTGCATGCACCCAGTGATCTCTTCCCATTCTGTCTCTTGCTTTAAGCTCTAAACATCCTCATTTTCTTCCCCCAGGACATCTCCCATGTGCTGGCTAGCGCCTTTAAGGACCTGTACACTGGAGAAGTTTTTGAGGTGGACATGGCAACAAACTGGATTAAGTCCCAAGGAGGAGACAGTGTTTATCAAGACAGTTATACAGATGAGCTAGAGAAGGTACAAGTCCAAACCAAGTCAGAGTTTGGAGCTTTTTAGTCACTACTTAGATCTTCTGTAAAATAAAATTTAAAGGCAGGTGTTGATCCTACAATTGACATTTTACTGGAAATTTACTTGAGCACAGTTTCCCACAGAACCTTTAAGTAAGTTAATAGTCACATAATCTTTCATGATATTGTTATCTCTAGTTGGCTTTTCAGACACAGAGTACAACCAGTAAAAGCAGTAGCCCTTTAAATGCCTATTGTACTGGCTGAAAACTTTTCCCTGTACCCGCTGATCAGTGGCCAGGTTTCTTATCTTGTCATCACTCCAATAGCCACTGTCAGTGTATAAAAGTAGAGGCTGATGCTGGATGATTTGAGCCACAGGTGGTTTTTTCTGTTTTTTTGTGTCATCATGTAATGACAGTGTTTTAGCAGGCAGCTGACGCTTGTAAAGTAGTGATGTTTTAATAACATGTCTGTGTTTACCTATCAAAGACAAATAGAAAACATCTGCCTGTAACAGCTCAAATTTCTCTTTATTCACCCATGGCAGCTTCTGGCTGAGTATAAGAGCCGACTGACAGAAGCTGATAAAGCAGAAGAGGAGATCATTCAGGCCCAGGCCCGAGCAAAAGCTGAAGAGGAAAGGGTTCTGAACCAGATGAAGATTGATGCAGGGGAAGATTTCCACAAACTGGGGCTGCCACCAGGTGAGGATTCTGGAATGTTGCTCCTCAGTACGTGCTTATGGTACCTGGACACCAACTTGGGGTTGGCTTTGCATCAACAGAGCAACTTTGAAAGATTTTGTGCAGAGGTGCAAGTAGAGTTTACACTGTTTAATATCTGTTTCACATGGAGAAACTAAACAAGCAGGTCATTTTCAAGGTATTAAATTTGGATTGAGGGCTTACCACCTAAATATTACAAGCACACATACCTTGATGTATAGCAGCAACCAAGAGATTAAATATTTCTCCAGTGGGTGCTTAGCTGGGTTTGAACTGAATTTAAAGTTGTGGAGGTTCATGTCCAAGTCTTGGGATTAAGATTTTCTACAGAAAATGTCTATAGTCTCAGATTATTTTCTGTAAAATATGATATATATTATATTCTATATAATACAATATTTTTTTCTATAAAATAATATTACCTGACAGGGATGAGGTGTAAAAACAACTTTACTTTGGATTGATTAAGATAGTGTGTTTTAAACTATTATTTTGCTTTTTTTGATTTTTTTTTTTGTTGTTGTTGTTGTTTGTTGGCTTTACTGTTGCAGTGGCATCCTCTTTTCAGTGGATTGTGGATAATGAACTTCTCAGAAAAAATAATTTAATCTGTCCTGAGGACTACATCACTGAGAAATTACCTCTTGCTAAAGCACCAAAAGGTAACTTTTGAAGCTGAAAGTAATTTAGACTTTTTAGAACACTCTATAATTAAAGTATGGGAGGATGTAGCAGATATGAGTATATTTTTATATGCTCAGAGTATATTTAGTTTTCTGCCAAAGCAGAAGGGACTCTAG
The DNA here is from genome assembly GCA_013400175.1 of Phainopepla nitens. Lineage (NCBI taxonomy): Eukaryota > Metazoa > Chordata > Aves > Passeriformes > Bombycillidae > Phainopepla > Phainopepla nitens. The sequence continues at coordinate 122,194 of VXBQ01014978.1, read as the reverse complement.
AATTTTAAGCATAAGATTTCACTAAGGGCGCATTCTTAAAGTAGAATTGATAAATTCAAAACTACTCAGTTTAGATGTTCTTAAATATGATCTTTAATCATTGTTGCACATTTGTTTACAGGTTTTTCCATCTCACACAAAAACTGTGCTACTGAGTGCTCTATCTCTATCCAATTTCATTGGCACAAAAGCTGCAACTATATCTTGTATCTAGAGAAGAGAAGCAGTTAAATTAAAGTAAAAACTATTTTCAGTGAGATAAAATTGTATTCTTTATTTGGGATTTAAAGTTTTCCACTTCTGGAAATATATTTGATTTATTTGCACATGAAGATTAGTAAGGAAAATGTTTTGGACAATGTCAAGACTTCTTTACTTATTTTGTTTATGTGAAAGCCAAGGTGAAAGGTTTTAGGATCATTGAAATTAACTTTTTCAGTCAAGCCAAAACTAACATTACAGAGTAATAAACTTAGTCACAAATTTAAAGATTTGTGGGTTTTTTTCCCATTGTAATTCCAAACAAAGATAAAAATCTCACATCCCTTATAAGGTTAATATATCTTTCTGGAAGTAATATAATTGTATACAGCCTGTTTAATTAGTGCTTCTAAAAGCTTTCTTATTCAGCTTTGTACACAAGAAGTTCTAGAAGTACCTTGAATTCTAGAGGATTTTTGCCAGCAACAAGCCTTAAAATAAACTCCTACACCTATGCTTAGACTAAATACTTGTCATTCATGTTTTCCTCTTACAAATTTTTTCTTTTTTCTTTGAATTGCAGGAGAATCAGAACCTGGGTACCTGAAAGGGGCTCGTAAACAACGTGCTTTTTCACTGGACAAGAGTACCTCCTTACCTGGCAGTGTGACAAGGGTGTCTTCAACTCTGTCCTCCACTCCAGACTCCAGGCTCGAGGCTAAAACCATGAGTAAGGTACATTTTACAAAATAGTTTTAGTCTGCCTGGTCTGTAAGGCCTGTTGCTCTTCCTGCAGCAGAGGGTGAATATCTATCCATTGTTGATTTGACTCCAGTACTTATTATATATACTCTGTTTAAAAAAAGGAGAAATACTGTATTTTCTGTATCAGTTTTCATTGCTTTGTAGCTTTAATTACACACGTGCAGCTCCCTTTTTCTACATCCTCAAAATCACTGTGGTTAATGTTGTGGAAAAACTCTTGTTTTTCAAAGAAAACTAAAGCCTCACAGAAACAAGCTGGGAAAGAGAGTAAGTCCTGGAAAGCAGAGGAATTGAATGAGTACCTCTCCAGGCTTGAGAAAAGAGAGAATTACTTGAAGAACCCACGCTTTTTCCCACCAAACACTCTGCATGGAGGCAAATCTCTTGTAATTTCTCAAGAGAAAGTGGAAGAAATCATAGCCGGAAGAGAAGCAGAAGATACCAAAGGGTATGCAGTTGTACAGTTTCTGGATTCTGGGCTGGAGCACGCAGAGCTCCACCACAGAACTGCTGTGGATTTACCCAGAGATATTTTGAGCTAAATTTCTTATATAGTCTCTAAATAACAAAGTATGTCTGTATGATATTTTGGTTTTGCCAAAGGAGGCATTTTGCAATTTCTCATTTTATCAGTATTTAGAGAACCAGGCAGTAAGATAAAGTCATGTTGTTTTAATCTTTCAGTGATACCTCATTTGTTCCTGTGTTTCTTGCCAATCCACCTTCTGTCCTGTTTTCATATGATAAAGCTGGGCAGGTTTATGAGGTGAGAAGGTTCTTTGTACAGAGTTAATTCTACCTCCCTGAAGAATTATATCCTACCATAATCTGCATGTTTCACCCAATGTTTAGCCTTTCTGAATTTTAATAAAGGTCTGAGTTTCTTCTGTATATTGAATTTATGACCCTTTAACTTCCTTGAAGATACTCCTTCCCCCCCTGCCACTGGCACACAAACCAGTGATGGCTAAATGGGCTCTTCTCAGTCTCTGCTTTGTTTTGGTACTGTCTGACCCAGCCTCTATTGAACAAACTGGGATTTTGGGGTGGGTTGTGATGATGAAGTGGTTATTCCTAGCAGTAGTACCAGGGAATTGCAAATATTAAATACAATGGAGCGTTTTATCTTCTTTTTAAATGTAGGTGACTATAGAGCTACGGAACATCACTTCAACAGGTCAACATGTAAGACTTATCCCCCCTTCTACTTCAGTGTTTTTCATTTTGCCTGGTAAGGGTTCTTTTCCTGCCTTTCAAATGTTAACACATAAAAAATCTAATTTACCTGCTCTAACAGTGATTTTCCACAGGTGTTCTGTTATCCATAGTCCTCAGTTCTTCAGAAACTGAAAGCTGACTTAGGGCCATTCACACAACTCATAAACAGATTGAAATGGTCTAATGGGGAATTAAAGAAGACTAAATTAAAGTGTTTGATGTTAGATCAAAGATGTGTCAATGGGATACCTAGATCAAGTCTTATCCAAAATTCATCTAGGAACAGAAAAAAATTAAGAGAAGACAAGAAATAACACACTGCAATAAAGAAGGATAGGTTAGAGGAAAGTTAAGAAAATTATCTTTCCTACAGTAGGATAGCCAGGCACTGGGATAGATTGCCTAAGGAGATTGTGATACCCCAGGAATTGGAGGAATATTTAGAAGTTAGGTGCCTCCATGGAAGCCTTTTTGTCTTGTGGTGAAGCAAAACTGGGTAGTGGCTCTAAGTTTCTCCTCACTGTTTTCTGTGTTTATGAGGAGTGTATTTCAGACAAAGCAATCTTTGAGCTCCCTGCAACAGGTGCACATTCCCAGATTACACTGCCAGCCCTCTTGTGCTCATCCCTTTTTATCAGTTTGACTTAGGCCATAAATGGGGGCGTTTACAGGCACCTTTCCAGAGGAAGATGGGTTCATAAATACTGCTGCCAATTTGGAGAGGTTTTAGTTTTTAAAAAAAAAAATTCTGCCTTTTTTTTGTTTGTTTTGTTTTTATTTTTTTCCCAAGGAAAATATCCAGGAAAGGGAGGAATGATTGCTCCTGGGATGGCATGCCAGTACACAGTCCAGTTTATTCCTGAACATCTGGGAGATTATGAAGATCACATATTAGTGGAGAGTCAACTATCAGAACCTTTTATTATCCCAATCCAAGCTAAAGTATCACTTCCAGTATTAACATGTCAGTAGTGTCCAAATAGTGAATTTCTCTTAAGTTAAGCAGACTTGTTTTGTTGTTATTTTTTTACTATCTTCAATTTTGTGTCATAAAACAAATGTCAAAAAAAATGGCAGTGCAGTTTCTGTGTTTTGATATCTATCTCATTTTCACTTAATCACAGATTTATTAGTTATTCAAATGTAATCCTGTTGGATTTTTCCTCAATAATTTGTTCTTGCCATCTTAGGCTCTTTTTTTACTATATTAGAGAAGTCAGTAGGGGCACATTTCTAGGTTTTGTTTTGTTGATTCCCAAACTCCCAACTGTAACTACTAATTCTAAATGTTATGGAATTGTGATTTAATTATAAGTATTTGATACTATTAATTAATGTTCATGGGATGTGAAATTAATGGTATATGGATATGGTATACCTGCACCTCTCAAATATCTAACCTCAACTATAACAAACAGGATTACTTTTGTAAAAATTTGCTTTGATTTTTTTTTTGTAAATTCAACTTTCCTGTTATAGTGAGCTTAAAAAATCATTTTACTTTTTATCATTCAGTAATCTTTAAGGAGGAAAGATCACCTTACATCATTAAAATGTAAGATGAATGTAGAAATATACATCTCCCACTGTCCAACTTTGAAATGGAAAGAATTTGAGGGGGTTTAGGATTGCAAAACCTGGCGTGTTCTCATGCACTAATGTCTGTAAAGAGTTATTTAATCAGCAGCCTTCACTGTCTCTGGAGTCTGATTTTCTGTGTTACTCCTTGCAGTGCCTGACATTATAGACTGTGGTTCCTGCCTTGTTGGAGGAATAAAAGCAACAGCAGTTTTGTGCAGAAATGAGGGAGTTAGGACTGGGAAGTTCTCCATAATGCCAGAGAAAGCCTGGCCAGCTCCTGATTCTGGGGTGAGTGATTAGAAGGGAAATACTGCACCCAGCATGGTGCAGGTGCCCTGGTGGGAAGGCCCTTTGAGCCAGGCAGGGTGTATTAGCACAGAAGTCATAAGGCCTTGCTGCAGACATGTGCATTATGCCATTCCTTCAGGAATTCTCCTCTCTCCTAAAGACCAATCTCCCTGCGTGGCTCTACCTTCTTCTTGTGCTCTGGTTTTCCTGTGGAGGAGGTTGTCTTGCTCAGGGGAAAGGTAAACTGAGGCATAGATGAGGGAAAGGAAAACTGGCTCAAATTTTAACCTTGCCCTTGAAGGAAATAGAAATGCCATCAGTTCTAGCATTGCTTGAGGTAATTTCCTCTCACTCCTCAACAAAAACATCCCTTGCTGACCTTGCTGCACTGTAGACAAAGCAATTCAATCCAGTGCTGCTCTGTCTGTGGCTCCCCATCACAAACCAGGACCTAAGTGGGATGGACAAAGGAGATAAAATGGGACAGGTAGACTGGCATTTTTGGTGCTGGAGAGAGAGTAAATGGGCCAAGTTGTCCCTCCAGAGACTTTACAGTTCCAACTCAAAGTGAGTTTTAAGCATTGAGAAATAGACAGAGCCCCTCTCTCAGGCAGAGCTGTTCTGCTGTGAACATGAATATTAGGGCTTCTGACACTGTCATTTGTCTTCAGAGACTGCACTTCCCCTCCTGCTTTCACCAAGGTCATTATAAAGCAGGGAGCATTTTTTTTATTATTTATGAGCCACACTCTTTTGAAAAAATGTGTGAAGAAAATGTATGGTAAGAGGAAAACAGTGGTGTTGTAGTATACTGCCTGTTTCATCTATGTTTTAAACACAGCAACCTGATCAATTTAATTTATTAATCTTTTTTTGTTGTTGGTTTTGTTTTGTTTTAATACCTTAGGTGGCTGCCACTGCTGATTTTGTGATACAGGATCCTTTTAGGATCCAGCCTGCTGTTTTGGAGCTGGCTCCAGGGCAGAATGCAACAGTAGAGGTTAGTGGCAATGCTATAGAAAGTTTTTTTACTTCACCAGATAAACTAACAAGCAAGATCATTTTAGAAGACCTGGCTGGACCTTGCAAGTGTGGGTTTATATGAGCAAAAAAAGACTCTGTTTCTTGCAAGTGTTACTTTTAATTACTAATCACTAAAACTGTCCTTCAGGGAATATTTGCAAATTGAAGTGTATTACTTAGGGCAGAGAAATCAGTCACAGACCTTGCTATTTCCCTTCTCTCTTTCAGGTAGTGTTTTTCCCTTCTTTGCCAGAAGACTCACAGCAAACATTCACCATTTTGTGTGACAATTATCCAATCAATTTTGTTACAATCACAGGTTTGTTTCTGCACCTTTCTAATTCTGTAGATACTCAGATAATGTGAGTGGTGATTGTTGGTGTGAAGTGATGGTAACATTTTATGTCATTGGATTATGCAAATACTGTGTCCTCTGCTGGCATTTATTTTGTTTTTGTTACTGCTCCTTCCCAGTGCATGGAATACACTGGATTCAGAAAACATTGAGCTCTTAACCTTTGGTGGGCAAAAATCCAAATGTAAAATGTAACCAAGTCACAGAAAAGAAAACCAGTTGCCAGGTGCAACTCATCTCTTTTACTTTTCTGTCAATAAGATAACTTGACAAACTATGAAACATGAGGTGTAACAGGGCAGAAACCATGTTTGGGGCACATTTTAGATGAGGGTGCTCAGGAGAGGTAGGCAGTCCTTGGATTAGCTAATGAAACTAGTCCAAATTCTTGTAAATTTTGGGGGTTGTACTGTAGTGTAACTGTGAGTGCTATGACACGAGGCTTGGTTTGTCATCTGTTGAATTACTTTATCACATGTGTTTACTTTAGATTTTTTTTAAATACTTCATTTGTTGCTTATTTTAATTTTAATATACTGCTCAAAACATCTGGGAGCCATGTTGTCAACCCCTGTAAACACCCTGCTCACTTCAGTGAAACCATGCTGATGTGAGTGAGCTGAGGCTGTGGCCCTGAAATCCCTATCTGTGAAATTCATGAACAGAAGGTCTCTGTTAATACATGTTGATAAACACAACATCAGGAAAATCTTGTACAATTAACACATTTGAGCTCTGAAAGTCGAGGACACCAGATATAATCAATAATGGCCCTTAATGACATTTGCTGTTGATGATGTGAACTGTTAATAATCAGATGGTAAACAGCAATACCTGATGATTTCTTCCAGGGGCTGGAGAGTTGATTGCTCTGGAGCTTTTGTTTGTCACAGGTGGAGAAAGCAAAGCTCAGCTGGGTGAAGTCACTGATGCAACAGCACAGCACCTCATACAATTTGAGCCCCAAAACCCCCTCACCACTAAGGAGAAGATGCTGGTCATAAAGAACTGCACGTACGTAGCTGCTGTTGGAGTAGTGCTCACAATGTGGGCATGCTGTAGGGATCTCATTTGTCACACTCTGCTCTCTCAAGCTGGAGAAACCTTTGTGCCCTTGATAAACTTTTTGCAGAATCCCTCCCTTCTTTCTGCTCCTTATTGTTTGGTAATTAGGGTTCAAGGAATGTTGTATGTTGTTCAGGCATTATGGCAACTATTAGGCAAGGTCAATATATTTGCTTCAATAGAGGTAAATCTACAAAAAAAATCATAAATTATACATGGTTGCAGGAAATACTTACAGGGTGATCCAGGTGAGATTTATCTAACTTTAAATGTCTGCTAGATATACTTGTGCAACTGAGATAAGCACTCTTTTCCTTTCATAGTGCAGGGAATAGATGCTTCAAAGAATACAATTCTGACTGTAGACATCTCCCATAGAAAAATCATAATACATCCTGGACTCCACTGGAATCCTGGATTAAAATGAGCCCAGTGTAATTAACTCACATTAAAACTCTCACATGGTTCTTACTCTTGAGTCCTTAGAGATTTAAATATAAATTCAATTTGAAGTCAACAAATGTGTCCTTATGGACAATTACACCATACTGAACAGAGTGGCATCCTGATTTTGCTCAGAATCAGTCAGACTTTGACAGAAATACACTAGTGCATGGTTGCAGCAGATAGAGGCTGCAGAACATCAAAGCAGTGAGGTCAGTGCTAGGTTTAGGACCATTAATGTAAATTGCTGTTTGCAAGCAGTGAATATCTGGCAGTTTATTTTGTGGCCTGGAAGTCACACATGCATAATACCAGAACAGGCTGATGTTTGGGTAAAGAAAGTATGATTGGTGAACTGGATACTGTAAACTGACAAAGGATGTGACACTGCCAATTTCCACATTTTCTCAGTGCTATAATCACCACAGCACTCCCTGCACATCTGGTGTCAGCATTTGTATAAAACAAAGCTGGCCAGGCTGAGAGTAAACTCCATAGAAGCAGGAAAAAGAAACCTTCTTTCTGCTACAGAAAGTGACAGAAGGCAGAATTTTTGAGGTCAGCATGAGCAAGATTCTTAAACCCATGAAGACATTCCATGGAGTACACTTCTGCTGAAACAACGTAGTTAAGCAACCTTTTCTGGATTGCAGAGAGTGGGGCAGAGCCATGGCTGTAATTTGAGCTGGAGCCATTGTGTTTGTTGACATGCTGAAGACCACATCTTGCATTTGGATTAAATTCAGAATGTGATGTAGGTCATCAGCAATGATCCAAAGCAAAAGTACTGGTGTCAGCAGGAATGCTCCTGTTCATCCTAGATCTTTGAAAGAACGGTAGAGTTTCTAAAAGCTGGATTACATGACAAGTTCAAATAAGGCAAGAAAGTGTTAAGATATCTTACACATTTATAGAATTTACTTTCACATATTAGCATGTTCTTTGTATGATTTATATACTCTGTGCTGCCTCAGCAGCTTTGTGGCTCACAAAAACTGGTATGTCAAACCCCTGTAAGCTGTAAAGAGAGGAATTTCCTACCTGGAAAAAGGATCTGAGCATTTTCTTAATATATTTTACCCAAAAATATCTGATTTTTTTAATAATAGCTTTCTGTTGTTTATTGACTTCTTTGCAGCCATGTAGAACTTCCCTTCTTCTGGCAGATAACAAAGCCTAATGTGAAGCCATTCATACCAGAAGGGACTGCAGACTTTACAGAGGTCAAACACAATCAAGACCCAGAGTCAGCCTTCTCCCTAAATCCTGAGCAGGGAGTTTTGCTTCCCTGTGCAGACCATGAGTTTATTCTCTCTTACAGTCCACAGGAGGTAAGGCTTGTGATTCCTTCCTATCTACAAACTCCAGCTGTGTATTTTTATTCAAGTCATAAAATCCTTGCTGTGCAACTTCCCTAAATTAATTTTAATTAGCTGGTACTATGCTCTGATAAACAGTGTTCAAAATGTAGAAAGTTACTGAAAGAAAACATGTTTTGACTGCAAAATGTGAGAGAGTTTCTGATCTCATGCAATTTTGAGGACTGACTGGACACAGTTAATTTGACACTGAAATTGTGGACACATCCTCATGCTACAGCTGTGCTGGCTGGTGAAGTTACCACCCTGACCCCTCTGTCAGCTCCTCCACCAGCTCCTGACCATTGCCCCTCTCCTTGGGGATGTGCCTTGTCCCTACTCCAGCCTAAATAAGTTGGTCAACAAACACTGACTATTTAAACTGTTTCCAGCTGTAGTTTTTTTGGCCTGAAATGGGTCCTGTGAACAGCTGAGTGGTGAATTAAGGGGGACAGGAGGAGCCTTTGGCAGAGAAATGCTGTGTGGAGCTGTGGGTAAAGAGGGGTGCAAGGATCTTGGAATGAAGTTGTCCCAGGGACTGTTCTGTTTCTGCTCCCCTGTCCCTGGTAAATGAGGAGCATGAGCTCTCTGTATTTAGAGGAACCTGATCCAAAGAAGCCCAGGAGTGGGCATGTCCCATGTTGTGTTGATTGACAGACATAAGAAATACCTCAAATATGTATGGAGGAGAAACTACCTGGCTTTTAAAAAATAATTTGTTCACACAATATATTTTGAATTAAAATGTACATCGAAATTAGTATCTGTCTACAGACAAATGAAGCTTTTGCACAGCCCTTCAGATTTAAGGCATGCTTCTGTGTTTCTTTTTCCTCCCTCCCATTAGAATGCAGAAGGCATTCTTTTCCCATCATGAAAAATCATGTTTCTTACTCAAGATCAGACTGATGGTCAATTAAGCTGAATACTCTGGAGCAGTAAGAAGAAACTTCTCAATTAGTACAGCAGTACTGAGCTTAATCTGGGGAGCCTTTGCAGATGCTTGTGTGTAGTATGCAATATACAGGGGAAATAATAACAGGCACGTCAAAAATTAGTATTTTTCTTGGAACTGTACACCATGAGATCAGAATCTGGCTTAATGTTTTGCAGTCAAACATGTTTTCTTTTAGTAACTCCAGAGTTTGAATATTGTTTATCAGAGCTTAATGCTCTGATGATGATGATCATTTATCCTTTACATGTAAACCACTTTTCCATCTTTTTTTGATTTTCAACATAAATGATTACTTGACACTAAAATCCTTTCCTTCTTCATCTGTGCAGCTGACAAGTTATCACAGTGTGCTTAGGATGGTACTGAGGGACATCCCAGAATCACCTTGGTAAGCTGAGAAACATCTCCCACCAAGATATGTAGCCACAATTTATCTGTGCTATTGCATTAAGGTACTGGGATTTTTCATCTTTCTGGTGATGATGGATTGACAAGTATAAAGAATATTATCTGCACAAGTAGTTGTGGTACAAAGAGCATCTCTGATATCCTCCTCCTTGCCCAGACACATGCCTGGCCCTAGCTTTTCCTCTCTTGGAAAAAGATAAAACTGTCCTTTTCTCTGCTTCTTTTCCAGGGTTTCCTGTTATTACTCTTTGTCACAGCAGTATGTGACTTACATACTTGTTCATGGACAGACTGGGACAACTGGAATACCTTAAAGTGTAATGAAGTTTTTAACTGGCTGAGCTAATTGCCCCTGGGCAGTCTGTACTTGAGAAACTTGCAATGGTTATCAGTTTTGATCTGGCAATTAAAAGACAGGATCCAGTTTAACATATTGGGTATGTTATATTCCATATATTCCAGTTTAACATATTTAATGATTCTACCTTATTTCCTCCCAAAGTTTAATGGAAGAAGGGAGGCTTCAAAACATCCCAGAATGCAGAGTAGAGGATGTAATAGCACTGGAAATAGAAGTTAAAGGCTCAACAGAACCATTTCATCTTCTTCTGGAACCATATGCCATTATTGTCCCTGGAGAAAATTTCATTGGTGTGAATGTCAAGAAAACATTTAAGGTTTGTGTGCTTTCACTATTGTCAGTCATGTGGTTTTTGTCACCAGATGCCATAGGTGTTATTAGAAGATATCAGACAGTCAGTGTTATTTTAGTTTTTCTGAAATGTTTTTAAAGGAGGCCATGACTCCAGGAGGGTCTGCACTGAAATGCCCTATATTCCAGGCAGCAGCCTTTGTTCCTTTTTCATCTCTCCAGTTTGATACCACAGTTTGACCCTTCTTTAGTGACTCCAGTTTTTCTGGGTCACTAACCTGTTGCTTATCACTTTGTCACTCCTGTAGTGTAAAAGTTTTCCAGCTGGGAGGAATCGTCAATGCATGATTAAATTAATTCATAACTGAGGCACTGTTCATGCAAAGAGCTACAGGAAGCACAGAAGAGCACAAAAATCACATATGCTGCAGCTTACTAGGTGTTAGTCTCTCCTACAGGTTCTGGTGATTTCCCTTTAGCCATTCTGGGACAGAATGCAATTGTGCCCTCACAGATCAGGATCCTTTTCATCTTAGACTCACTTGGGAGAAACAGGCTTGTCAGCAAGAGCCAGGCAGGAAGACATTTCCCAGTTAATGGTTTTCCCATTTTTTTTTCTTAGAGATCCTGCTAATCAGCATTTTGTTTCATGATTTCTCTTCCTAGAACTTACTTTTGCAATTTAAGGCATCCATTTCATATTTTCCAGTAATCCAGTATAGCTACGCATGTGATAGAAGTAATTAATCCACTCACTGATGATATAACATCCTTTGCAGTTTCCAGTTGGTTTTTTTTTAAGTCTTAAAAAGATAAGAATTTGAACTGTGCTTAGAGATAATTGTGCTTCAGAGAACAAAGTTATTTGCTGTAATTAAGAAATAATGTTTTGACTAGATCTGAAGAGCAGGACAAACATTTCAAGAGCTTGCATCTCCCTCACAAACAGAGCCTTTGGCAAAAAACCAGCTGCACTCAAAAGATTTTCAGTTTGTGTTTAGAAATTCTGTTACATTTTGAAAAATGGGGGGAAAGTTTAAGAGTCTCAAATATGATATTGTTCTTGGAATGAATTGTGAATGGATTTTCTTCAGGTTTGAGGGAACACCTTCACTCTTGTGAAGGAGACAGTTAAATAAATGATGACTCACAAAACCTAGTTTGCAGTGTATTAGTGCTCTCAGCAAACTGACTTCTTGCTATGAAAGCTTGAAGTGCATTAACTGTCTCATTGATTTTAATTGTTTCAGCTGTGGAACAACAGCAGAACGTTGATCAAGTACACATGGGAGAAAATCATTGGCTGTGAGATCATGGAAGTTGAACCTCATACTGGTGTCATAGGTAAAGTTTCTGTGACTTTCAAGCAGTAATTAATGAAAGAAATGACAGCAATTGACTATATCAATTTGTGACAATCACAGAGCACTATAATGCACACTAAAAAATTACCTGATCCCCAGCTCACTGGAGCCAGCAGGAGACTTAATTTAATTCCAGAAGCTTCAGTAACACACCCGAAGCAGATGATTTATTACAAAAATGTGAGACAGAAGCCTGGTATTTTCTCTTCTAGAAGTGAATCAGTGCTGTGAATTTGTACTGGCAATGTCTGGAAGCAAACCTGGGGTCATCAGCCATAACCTGCAGTGTCACGTTGAGCTGTGTCCAGAGCCAGTCGTGCTGCATGTTGAGGCTGCTTTTAAGGTAGGGAACAGTTCAGTCTTGCAGGAGGATGAGCTGTGTGGCCTGGCCATTGTCCAAATAAAGCTTTTTGGCCTCTCAATGGCTTAAGAAATCTTAACTAGTTACAAACAGGAGTTATTTTTGCTGTGGTGACTCTTGAGTCAATGTTGGTATTCCCATGCCACACAGAATTTTTCTGCATTACACAGTGCATTTGCTTTCTGATATTCTCTGTGAAATCAAATGTTAATCCTAGATAATATATGTTTCTTAATGAGGCAGAGGCATTCATTCTGATATCTGTTTCCTGCTGTCCTAGGGTCCAGTTCTTTGTATTGATGTCCCATCACTCCAGTTTGGATTGACTAAGCAGGGTGAGACTGTGTCAAGTTCCTTTAAGATTCAAAATCTCTGTCAGGTGCCAGCACGGTGGAGGATGCAAGAAAGCCAGGTTTTTCTAGCTGAAAGGAATGAAGAGGTAAGTCACTGCTTCAGCTGGCTGTATTCCCTCTTCACCTATTTTATTCCTTCTACTTGAGAGTTGTATTATTCCTTCCAGCTATCAGAAGTTCTAATTTTTGTGTCTTCTTACAAAACTAGTCCTAGTCCACAGTTTCCTAAGTGCATGAGTTCTTTCGAGATTGAATGCTTCTTTACCATATTTCTCTATTTTCCTTTATTACAAATCCCCTGCCAGCCTCATCCAAAGAGACACAGAGTATTTAATGAATCACAGTGATTTCAGCTGCTGCTGATATAAGTCAGAGTTTAAGGCTTTAGTAGAGCTAAGACTGCTGAACACTCCTCCCACACACCCACATCAGCACCCTTGGATGAGAATCTGAGCCCCCACTCCTTACTGATGCTTTTCCTGTTTCCACTTTCCCAACCCTCCTTCCTCACCCTTCTGTCAAGAGCCTTTCCCACTCGTGGCCCCAGGTGCTGCTGCTGGGGCTGATTGCTTCTCCTTCACTTTTCCTGTCAGTCCATGCTCAGCTGACCCTGCTGTGCCCTTGGCTCTGACTGCCCTTCTCTCAGAAGCACAGCCCTGCCTCCTTGTGTAGTCAGGCTCTCACAAAGCTGGCACTGTGCTTCCTGACATCAACCCAGGTGGGACTCGAGGAGCAGAGACAAAGGACACATCTGAGGAAAAATCAGACACTTGGAAGCCCTAATTAGATTGTGTGGCTTCAACATTTTACCCTTGCTTTGCAAGTGTCAAAAAAATTTCTGTTCCCTCTCTCTTCTCCCAGGTATCCACCTTCACCATCCAGCCATCAGCTGGAGAAATACCTCCTTTGGGTCTCTGCAGAGTTTCAGTTCAGTTCACATCACTGCAGTGCCAGCGTCTCCAGACAGTGCTGGAACTGGAGGTAGAAAATGGAGAGGGAAGGTAAGGAGGAAAAGCAGCTTTTGTTTTGTTTTACCTGAGCTTCACATCTGGTTTTCACTTCAGGTAGTTTTTCCTCCTACAACAAAAATATGAACTCAGAGTGGGGTTGTGTAACCTATCAGTGAACTATCAAATTTCTAATATTGCTAAATAAACATAAACATCATTCTTCCCAGCATGCTGTTTTATGTCTAGCACGTTTCATTAACAATAACAATAGACCATCTGTGTGTTTATTTCCAGTCATCTTCCTGTTTTTGTTGAAGTTCAGACCCCCCAAGCATGCCTGATATCTAGTCATCTAGTATTCACTGAAATTTATACTGGAGTTCCTGTTAAAGCAACCAGTAAACTTTTTAACCAGACACTGCTGCCAGCAAAATACTTATGGGGAAAGGTAAATGCTCTTCTAATGGGTGAGGCATACAGAAGGGATGGAAATTGCAGTTTCTGTGGGAATACAAATAATGACCATTCTTAAAAGCTTTTCTGATGTATCTTTTGAGTAGCCATTGCTGTTTACTGGCTTGGGAGCAGAATTTCAGCTTTAGACCAACATTTATTAAAAGATTAATTACCAGTTGATGTCATTATGTTCATACTGTCTGTGGATCTCTGGGAAAATGGATGAGCAAATGTGAGGGGTCATAGGATGTAAAGCCACCAGAGTATTAAACAAAGCACCATGGCAGTTTAGAGTTTGCACCTAATTTAGTAAAACAAAGAAATTACAGTGCTTTTGAATTGTGTCTGAATTCTGCTTAAATTTCACATTCTGGCTGGGATTCAGCTTACAGAGTAGGAGCCCTAAATTTAGTGTCAGTATTTAAGCTGTGGCCTGAACTCTCATTTTAGTCAGTGGAAATTTGTCAGTGCCTTGGTCATTCAGATCTACTCTGACATCCAGGGTTCAGCTCAATTGCCTACATAAAAGCACTCAGTGCCACTCAAGATGTTCTCAGGTGCCCAAGGGATCCTGACAGAGCATGTGGATGGTTTTAGGAGAACACTTTGGAGCATCTGGAGTCTAGGAGGAATGTAGAGCTTTTTTCTGACATGTGATGCTGATGTGTGAACAAATGAGTGGAAGCCCTGGGTACATCCCATGCTGGCCACTTAGGGAAGGTGCCAGCACCAGGATTGTCTCTCCCCCACCTAGATAGTGGAGAGAGGTTGGGGCACATCTGGGATCCTGCTCTGATAGCAGATTGGCTTCACCCTGGAAAGGCTTGAGACTGTGAGAGGGGTGACAGTGACTCTGCTCCCAGCCCAGCCACCTCAGCTGGGCACAGGAACTTCCTTGGAGTGAATGTAGGCATGAGGATCTCATCACCCATGGGGGATTGCAAAGCCAGTCTTGACAAACTGTAGGTGCTGCTGCCTGACAGTGTCCTAAGCCTGAGAATAGCTTGGTCTTTTTAGAAGAGACAATGTGAGAGAATCAGCATGAGCTGAATGTCCTTTCTCTTTGCAGCTCGTTGGAAACCAGGCAGCTTCCTGCTCTGTTGTGGTGTCCCCTGCCAGTGGCACCTTAGGCCCAAATGAAGAGAAGGAATTCTGCATAGAGCTGTCAGCCAACATTGTGGTAAGTTTACAAGCTGCTGCACTTTTATAAATCACCAACACTGGCTTTTTCATCTCATCTCTGTTGGGCAAAAGGAAAGAATTCCATGTACAAAACCACGTGCTCTTTTTCCCATACAATATCTCTGAAATGGCTTTGCTTTAGAGGTACCACAGCTGAAGGCAAGAATTAAAGAAGTGCACATAGTGTGCAGTTTCTGTTCTGCCTCTTTATGTCTCAGCTGTTCCTGTTTTCTTCCTTCTTGAAGTCCTGTACAATTGCTCTTTATGCTTATCACTCTTCTTGGAGCACACAGATCCTCACTTTGGATTATCTGGAATGATACAGAGCAGAGTGGCATATATAGTATACATTTGGTTTTCTGAATGCAGCTAGGCTCATAACATTTTGATATTTGAAAATTTAAAAGGAGCTGATGGGACTGAGAGCCTGCAAAATACAGGAACAGAGCTTACAAACTCCAGGAATTCAGGAAAAGAGCATTCAAACAGCTGAGCTAATGCAGCTAAATACAGGATCTTCTTATAGATATTCCATTACAGTCACTGGAGACTTGGGTTTTATTTATTTGCTTAAAAGTAGGTGTTCAGTACTATCAGAGTTAGTATTTAAAATTATGTATCTGTGGCACTTGGGAACATGGTTTAGTGGTGGCCTTGACAGTGCTGGATTAATGTTTGGACTCAATCATCTTAGTCTTTTCCAGCCTAAATAATTCTATGATTCAATACTTGGAGTACAGGAATTATGTCAGAAATCAGTAATGGAGCAGTTTTAGGCTCACAGACAGCTGCAGGTACAAGGCTGAGAAACAAGACACAAATTTTTACCTCAGTACTGCCTTCTAAGCAGCTCTGATGCTGCAGAAAATACACTGAAAACAATTCAGTAAAACTTCTCACAATTCTATTGTTCTGGGTTTAATCCAGGGAAGTTTCACACTTTTTAAAAATAAATACCCTAAAAAGTCTGCCTTTCTTCTGTGATATATGCTTCATTCACAAGGAAACTTGATTTTTTGCTTTTCAGGGTGAGCTGAAAGACCTCATGCTTTCCTGTAGCATAGAAGACATGGCTGAACCCCTCTTTCTGAGCATTTCTGGAGAAGTGAAGGGATTACATGTCACCTACTCAGTACCTTCTGGCAGTGCAGTTGACAGGTAATATCTGACTGATTTTTATTTTATTTTTCTGATATGTAGAATGATGACTATATTTTGGAACATGCTCACCTTTATATCTTTTCATATAAGTAAAGATGTCTTTAATTTGGTAGACTGGCATGCTATACAGGATAAAAAATTGACCCCAAATAAATCCTTATATGGGTAGAAATGAAAAAATAAAAAGCAGAAAACACTGATGACAAAACTCCTAGGCTGCATGGTCCTTTTACACTGTGCATCACAACCAGATTGCATATTGCACATTTTTAAATCCCCTAAAATCATGTGGGGCATAAGAAAATGAGATCCATGTCTAAATACTACTGTTATTTTTTTCTGGCAGTGATGAAGGAGAAATGCCACAAAGCCCATGTGAGCTTCTGTTGGACTTTGGGTCTGAAGTTGCATTCAGAGATGTTGTAAAGCGTCAGCTGCTTCTTACAAACCCCACTGGGATCAGTGCTCCATTCACACTGGAAGCTGAGTATTTTAGTGCCAGTTTGGTGCCTCCAGAGCAAGGAGCCTGCCTGTGAGTCTTGCTGTTCTGCATAATGACTCAAATACTAATTTAAGTCTGGTTTAAACCTGAAATCAGATTTGGTTTGTTTTTTTTCATGCTCTCCAAGCTACCCGGTGAAAAGAAAGGGGCCTGTCACAGAACATGCAGCCAGAAGAGTAAAGTCAGGTATGAAAATGTCTCTTCAGTGGAGAGAAGGTGAAAGCCAGCTGACTGCCATATTCAGTACTAAACGTGCCAGTCAGGCACATCTTTTCACAGCTGGACTATCTGGTGATAAACTGTTAAAATACTTAATTCCTCAGCTCATTCCTGAGCTTGAAAGCCCACCTTGTATAAGCATTAGGTCAATCTCTCTCTTCCTCTTCTGCTTTTTTCTCTTTTTCTCCTCCCTTTCTTTTTCTGTCTTCATCTTTTTCTTGCAAACAACAGTATAAAACAAAGTTGGTGGTTCTGGTGACAGTTCACTCCCAGCACACAGGATGGATGACATGCAGAACGTTTGACTCTTTCTCTCTTACACAGTTTCCCAGTACCAGTGCAGCAGGCTTTTCTCCCTCAAACCCTTTACCCTACCTTCCCCACTGTGGAAAGCTACAGCACAGCCCATCTGTCATTTCTGATGTGTTGTACTGAAAAATGATAATATTTAGAGCCACATGAGACTGAGGGAGGGAGGAAATGAGAGCAAGAAGCTGTGAAGTGTGGATATGTCTTCTGTATCCAAAATAAAACTTGCACATATTGGTACCTTGCCATAGAGTTTGGTATCTGTTCCACAGACAGATTTTCAGCTGTTGAATTAGTGCTTAAGATTAGAAAAATGCTGTTCTGACAGATTCCATGCAGGCCTAGGTGACTCAGAATGTGGAAGGGCTTTGCTCTTTGTAATTAATTCTTTGCATGGAAGAGCACACAGAGGTAATCAGGCAGCTGCTAATGGAACAAGGAACAGTCAACACAAATCCCAGCCTATTTTTCTCAAATTGAAAGTGTTTTTTCATGTAACCAGTTAGTGCCTTGCATGTCCCAAAGAGTCCTGGATCATGTTGCTGGAACAGTTGTCCTGCTGTAAAATATTCTGGGCAAGCACTAACTCTAAAAAAACAGAGTAAGACCCACTGCAGAAGGGAACTTGGGTAAAGTGGTGCAAATATGAGCTGTGTAAATGATCCCAGGGTTTCTAAGTTAGTGAGGTGAAGCTGACTAAAGGCAACTAAAGCCATGGTCCTACGTATTCTTTGAAAGACTAACTTTGTTTCATTTCCTCAAAATTCACGAAATGTTTCTTTGCTGTGCTCTTTCAGAATTTGCAGCAGCGTTGCTGTCTCAGGGGAAGGGAGCAGCTTTCTATATCCAACCTTCCACAGGAACTCTGGAAGCTTTCCAGCAGCTCACCATAGAAATAGCAGCTTACAACAACATGTGGGGAGAGTACTGGGATAATCTTGTCTGTAAGGTAGGTGGGGTTTCAGTTTTACCATGGCAGATTTTACACCAATTCTATTTCCCAGATGCCTTTCTGTTAGAAATACTTTTTCAGGTTTTTTTAGGACTTCTGTAAAAATTCAGGGTGGGTCTTGCTATGCCACTGTACTTCCAACGACGTGTAAGGAACAATTGTTTGGTTTTAGGGGGACATGTTTGTTCCTTGGGAGGTTTTCATGTGCCTTGAAAATGCCTGGAGTAGTTTTGATTTATAACATCTGTTTGGGAGCTGGCCAGTGGACTGCTCTGCTCTACCAATACCATAGATTGTGTTGTGTAGAAAAGCAGCAGGAAAGCTGATAAATGCATGAGGTATTGCATTTTCCTGCTGAGAACAGTTGTTGTTAGCATATGAATTAGAGGCTGTCGAAGGAAACTAGTCAAAAATATTTGAAAATCCAATCAGTTTGCAAAACATAATCTTATAACACGGAGAACTAAGGTGTTATCTTGATTCTAATAGCAAAAATTCATTTTAATAGGTGGGAGACTTACAACCTAAATTAATTCCTATGCAAATGACTGTGAAAGGCTGTCCAATCTTCCTGCAGGTGACAGGGCCAAAACCAGAGCCACCCATTATCAGGTATAGTGCAAAATACTGTCAGACAAATCAGAGAATTAAATACCAATGGACTGCAGCCAGCACACACACCTGTTCCATCTTGTGGTATATGAGAAGGTCAGCAAAGTGATGGTCACAGTACAGTATCTGCTTCTAGAACATCAATACATTTTTCTCTGCCAACACAATTAGAAAATAATCTGCATACAAGACTGCTGAAGTTTGCCAGCAGTCTCTGTTCTGGGCTTGCAGTTGTAGAATTTCACCCAGTGCAGCCTCACCTGACTCTGTGGAGATGGCAGCTGCACGTGGTGGCAGTTCTCATCATCCACAGCTCATTTCTCCCTGGCCCTTTACCTGCACCAGGAGAAATGCAGCCCTGAGGTCAGTAGTGGCAAGGGGAAGGTTTAAACCCTCTCATACAGCAAATGGCATCTGCACCTTGGGTTGAGAGATAAGGGTTGGTTTTTGGGGAACTCCAGCACTGCATGTGAAAAAAACTCAGAAAAAATGGGGAAAAAAGAAGAGACAGATAAAATAAACCAATATTGTACTTCACAGTGTTAGGCCATGCCTTACCTGAGAGCCACTCCAGTGCAGCCAGATTGGTTTCCACTTCTAAACAACTCTTCAGTGATTTCAGACAGTTCTGTTCTCTGCATGCACTGACAGCAAGGTTCCCTGTCCAGGTTTGGCACTCAAGTCTCAGGAGGGTCCCCTGTGCTTCGGAGGGTCCAGCTCAACAATCCCACTCCCTTTGGTAAGGATGGCTTTTGTACAGCAAACACTGATGCCTTCATAGTGTTCCTTACAGAAATAAAAACAGAAGGACCCGTTAACATGTTAATTAACAGGCATTCTTGTTTCCTAATGAAGATGTTTCTAGTAAGAATAATATAAAAGAGTGACTCACTGAGTTGCTACTATGCAATTGCACATCCCATCTTGATGTAGCTGGGTTTTCCCTCATTGAAATGATGGGAATTCAGGATTTGCTGTCCTGTTTTTATGAATTTCACACAACACTAAGCCTGGTCAATCAGATCTTAAAAAAAAAAAAGGAGAAACCTACCTGCTTTTTACTGGCATCATCTGGCTCTTGTGTTTAGTCTTTTTAGCTCTTGAGTGAAATTGCAAGCTTTTCAGAGCAAAGTCAAGCAAAATCAAACCTTCTTTCTTTTTTTTTTTTTAAATTCTACTAAATCCATTTGCTTAAACAAAATACTCATCGTTTATTTTGCTTATAGTTTAGGACATAGAAAGTGGCCAAACTATAGCAAGCTCTTAAATCATTATAATTTACAGCAAACATGGGAAACCTAAGAGATACACTTCAACACACTTTAAATCCAGTTGCAAGACACAAATGTGTTACTTGATATTCTGGTACCAGCTAAGCCACGAGTTCTCTCAATGACTAGAAGTAATTGTCCTTTTTTTTTGTTTTTTTTTTGTTTTTTTTTCTTTTTTTTTCCCATTCAGACATCCGCCTGGACTTGGAAATTTACAACCAAGAGGCAGATGATGAAAAGCTGGTGGACCTGTTGGTGCTCTTTGGAGACCCTTTTCCTCCTGGAAATGAGGCTGCATCAAGTGGTAGCACCTCAGAGTCAGAGGTTGTGTTAAAGCTGGATCCAGCTGCCATTCCCTGTGGAAGCATTTCTCCAGCTTTGGAAACCACAGATGAGGTCAGCTCTTAGGCTGTTTCTTACACTTCTTGCTGCTGAGATACAAGATGGGTTTTTTGGCATGAAGGGTTGAAAACAATAACAGGAGATAGAACTTGTAACTAAGAGCTGGATTGTTAAAAGAAATGTCAGCTCCTCTCCCAGTCAACCATGCAACACGTGGGTAGGTGGCTGTAGGGATCAGCAGTCTGTTTCCAGAGTGAGCTGTAAGCAATTAGCTCTCCTTAAAAGTGCTAAAAAATCTAAAGAAATACTATTGAAAATTCTGTCACTGACAAACTACTGTCATTATGACATGAAAGAATTAAAATAACTAAAACTCCTTAATTTGGCTCTGCTTTTCTCGTGGGTGCTTTCTGGTGTCAACATGTGCTGTAGTCAGGGAGCAGAACCTACCCTGCAAATTTCAAATTGCAGCTAATGATATGGAGGTATTTATCCCAGTGCTAAAATTAGATTGATTCTGTTAGAATATGGTAACATCTTTTACACATGAAGTTTGATTATAATGTGGCAATTTACTGTCTTGGGGGACTGGGAGTGACAGGGAGAAGGTATCCCCCAGATATTGTACATTTCTCTGGCAAGAGCTTCACAGAAAAGATACTAAAATTACTTTTTTTTCTGCTTCAGCTCAGCATGCACAGTTGTTTTGAACATGGCTGTTTCTTGTGCTCAGAGGGACCAGTACTGGCCCAGAGTGCTGGTTTGTGTAGTGGGCCAGAGGTGTCGTGGTTGGGTGCTTCTCTAGGTGGAACAGGACCTAAGCATGCCCATTTTCCAAGGAATTCAGGAGCAGTTTCAGGACAGCTACTCTGTGGATGAGAAATTTAATGTACAGGACACATCCATGTGTCTGGCCCTTGTGCCAGAAAGAAACTGGAGCTGGCCATGCTTCCTGACCAGTGCAGCAGTTCCCTGTGCACATCACTCACATTCCTCCCTTGCAGTGTAACACTTTTAACCATTCCCCATCCCCGTGTCTCTGCAGCTTCCAGGTTCTGACAGCAAAGAGAAGGAAATCAGCAGTCAGGAGCCTACAAGAGAGAAAAATATCTGTGTACTTCTCAGACCTCATGAGGGAGTGCGTGCAGACAGCCCCTACTCCGTTGTTCCAAGGCAGCTAGTAAGCTTTCACATTTTCTTTGGGCACATCTTCTGCAGGGCAGAGGAGACAGAGAAGGAGAAGGAGGTAGCTTTGAGTTTGGTTTGAGGTAGACTCTACTAAACAGTGAAACATCAGGCTGGAAGGCTTTGGAGGTGATCATGAGCAGAGTTTGCAAGGTCAGCAGAAAGCATCCTGTCTACATCTGAGCAGTGAACTGATGGCTGAAGTGTTAGTTGTACTCCACAGTGGCATTCTGGTCTCTTCCCACTTGGGTTGGCATGCTGACATGTGGGAGTCATCCAGCCTGAAGCTTTGGAAGTGTGCAGAGCTGGAAATCAGGCTGCTGGGAAAGGGATACTCTGTAGACAACTCTTGGATAAACCATTGTAACCCACAGTGCTTCACAAGCACAAATACAGGCCACAGTGTCACAATCCCTTAGGAACATCATAAAGACAGGATTGGAAAGATCTAGCTATGAGTGACACAGGGTTGCCCAAAATATCAGTGTGCCAAATTTATTTTTAATTTTATTTTTTTTTGTCAAAGGGTTTCAGTTACAAGTTAAAATGAGCTAAAGATTACATAAAAGAAATGATGGCAGAAATGAAGCTGCAGTCAGCTCTGAGGTGACTGAGACTGAGAAAGGTCAGACAAACAAGTACCTCACTCTGGAGGCAGCTTTTGTGGGGTGTAGCCAGCAGCAACTTCAGGATTTAACCATAACCTGCATAATTCACCTAAAGAAAGCAGAATCTAGTCAACCTGTAAATCCCAGAAAATCCACTGCAGCTGGCTAGTGCATGTGATTACATTCCCTGCTGTCATGTAAAATTAAAAAACAGCCAAGACTAAACTGAACTGTAAAATACTCTTAGTTCACACTTGTAACAAAACGTTTCATATATATAAGTAAGTTGTGGAATGATCACCTGAGGTAGCCAGGGAGTAAGAGTAGGCAGAACTGGGTATTTTTAAAAACAAACAGATGTGTACACATGTTTGTGTACTTGGAGAGTTGCTCTGTGACTGTGCTTAAACTCTGTTGATGCTAAAAAGTGGCCACAGTGATATTTGCAGTTGAAGTCATTGTCAGTTTTGCTGTCACATGTTGGCATTTCTGTGCAAGCCTGAGCCCGTGCCCGGGGGATTTCATGCTGCTTGTGCAACTCAGTTTTGGCAGCCGAGTCCCGCGGGCTCTTGTGCAATCCCCGGCAGGTCTCTGTGCTGAACGCTCTCTCCCGGCCGCAGGTGGTTCCAGGAGGTGGCAGCAGCGACGTTTACATCTCCTTCACCCCGCTCGTCCTGCCGGACACCCGGGCTGAGCTGCGTTGTGACGGGTGGGTGCTGGGCTTCATGAGCCTGGACGACAAGGTAAACCGACTGTCACTGCAGGGCCAAAGGTAACCGGGGAATATCGTTTCCCTTCCTGTAATTTATGTACAGGCTGCTGTTACCTGGCCAGTCTGTGTAAACAGTCCTGTTCCTGCTATCCTGTACATCCTTCCTTAACCAGGGTTGTTCATCTGTTGCATTTCTCTTTGAGCTTGGAAGCATTCTGGGGTGGGAATGTCACCATCTTCTTGCATTGCCTGGGGCAGCAGACCCCAGACAAAAGCCTGGGGTTTGAAATGCTATCACAACATCAGGTTTTATTGATAACAGTAGTTAACAATGGAAGTGAGACTCAGGACTGCTGAGTCTTGTTCCTGGCTCTGCATCCACCTTCCTGTGTGAATTTGGACAGCATATCTCCCCTCTGGGAAACTTCCTCTTCAACAACTGCTGATGTGAGGCTTGAACAGTGTTTTATGAATGGTTCAGCAATTCTCTGATGTGAATTGTTGCAAAGGTACAAGGTAACCTGGATGAATAATAGAATGCTCCATAAAAAACAACCCTAATAATCCTTATTACTGAAGAAAGAAATGTAGAATAATAGTCCTGGAATGGTATGGGTCGGAAAGGACCATCTAGCTCCAGACCCTGCCATGGGCAGTGATATCTTTAACCACAAAAAGGTGCACCACACTCCATCCAACCTGGCCTTGAATGCTTCCAGAGATGGGGCATCCACAGCTTCTCTGGGGAACCTGTGCCAGGGCCTCCCCATGCTCAGAGTGAAGAATTTCTTCCCAACCTCTGATCTAAACCTGCCCTGCAGGTGTCTGTATCACCCACAGCCATTCAGAGTTCAGCTGCTGCTTGGCCTCTGCTGTTCCCTCACGTCTCACAAACAGGCATTACACTGCCAAGCAGAATCCTGTTTTGGCTGACAGCCTCTGGGGCTCGAAGCAGCATTTCAGGTTCATGCTCCCACGTGATTTCTGTTTCCATGTTGCTGCAGCCTGCAAGGACGGTGCCCAGCAAGGTGCGGCGCGGTCACGGCTACGAAACGCCCCCGTTACGAGTGCACGTGGAGGCTGTGCTCAGGCATCCCCTGTAAGTCCCACGGTGCTCACAGCTGGCACCCTCATGCCATGGACCAGCCTGGCACAGGGCTGTGACCAGCCCTGGTTCTTTACACTCAGGTTAGAGGTGGAGACAGATCACGACAGAGGAATGGTGTTTTATCTGGTGGCGAGTGATCTCCTGCCTGCTCGGCCTTTTTATGGAGTGAGTATTTCCCACACTGATGTATTCTGTGCTGCTGGGGGAACTCAGAGCTGTGTGCACATGGCTGTGAAAATACATCCTAATCACTAGCAGCCTCCTTTCCTATATTGCACATAACAAGATAGGGAACAAAAGAAAAAAAAGGTAGTACAAGTATTTATTAGCCAGGAATAAGAAGCGCTGAGCTCAGGCAATGCCTGTTTTATCCAGATTTTTCTTTCACTGTCGGGGTGTTTGTAAGTAGAAAAATAAGTTCTGATTTTCAGGACATAAAGGTCCAAAAGCAAAATGAGTCACTTCAGTTGTTGTGACCCTTGACATTCAAAAAGTTAGACTTCATTACTTTTATTTTGGTTTTTCACTCAAGAAATGTTGAATGACACAGGTATAAAATACTGAGTTGCTTTGGGGTAAAATCCTTCAGATCCTTGCTGGTGCTCCATGACCAGACAGAGCAACTCAAACCTCTCTAGGGAGTTAAAACTGACCAGTTCTGAATCATTTCTCCCCCAGGTTTTGACAGATGCAGTAATTACTCAGAGTTTGAAACTCATGAATTGTACCAAGGTTCCTCTGTACTTCAGGCTCCTTCTGTCTACGCCCTCTATGCCCTTCAGCTTCTCCAGCACAGAGCCCAAAAAGAGCACCAAAACATCCCACAGCAAGAAGGAGGAGAGGGAACAGCAACCACAACATGTGCTTTATCCCCAGCAAAACATGCTGGTAGGCTCAAAAATAATAATCCTGTGCCAGAATAGAGAGTTCAGTAATTGGTGTGTTAGTGTGGCCCAGATGAACCACAGGAAAACACAACCAGCATAGAACTCTCCCAGTTTCAGGGGAAATGGTGGTGTATTAGCAAATGCTAATTACTGCCATTTTGCCTGCTATATTGCAGGTGCAGATTATTTTTTCTGCAAATAATCTTTTTCTGTTCCTGATGTACTTTTCCCATCAACTCTGACCTGCTGCAAACTCCTGCAGAAAACCCTGTGGGCTTGGAGCTCACTTAAATCAGTAGCCATATATATGTTGGACAAATTAAAAGATTTCCAAGGACTGCAGTCTTCCCTCATTTCCTTAAATTAGATGCAGGCAGTGCAAGGAGAAGAAAACTTCATTACCTTAAAGGAAACAAAGTCCCAGAGTAGAGAATTAGCTGACCTGCAAAGAATGAGTAACTGTTGCATTTTTAGAGTGTGCTTCTCATTTTGCTGTGTTCATTTTGACATGGAGACACACACATCTCACTTCTGCATGTGTGGAAAGGAGGAGGATTTACATGTCTAAGACAGCTTTAGGAACATGGAACATGTACCCTCAGGAACTCAAAACCTTTAGCTTGCTACAGACTGGTTCTCCCCTGTGGTTCAGAGATCAGCTGTTCACCTTTCCATTTCATCTCTGTGTACTGGATTCATAGGAAATAGCTGTGGGGTTTTTTTTTCTTTAATTGTATTGCTTTGTTCTTGTGGGAATTTGGCTGCTGGCATGACACCTTTGGGTTCCAGTGGGAAAATGTGTGCCTGGGCCTTTGTGCAGTGTGTACTTTGGATTTCCTGCATACAGAGTCATCTTATGTGATGGTCATCGGAATTCCTCTTCCCACAGGTGAAAGTGTCATTCCACACAACTCTGGACTTACTTAGGTATCAACATTTGCCAGAGACCCAGCTGCTTCCTGGATGCCAAGTGCTCCAGCTGGAGAATGGAGAGAGAAAGCTGAAGTTTAATCAAAATCTGGTCATTGAGCACAGTAACCACACTACCCAGGTAAGGTCAGGATCTCTGGGCCCTGGGAAAGGGCTGTTTCAGCAGCATCTCTGACTGATTAGGATTTACTCAGCCTTGAATTACAGGCACCTCTGGAGTAAATGGGGTCATCCAGGTAAAGTAAGTGGCTGTGGGGTTGCTCTCTGCTGGGGCTGCAGGTGCCTCCCAGGTGGGCTGTGCAGGTTGGGGTCACACCCTGGTGCTGGTACCCCAGCTCTCTGCATGGCAGCCCAAGTGACACTCAAAGGGCCACATGCCCAGTCACAGGATGACTCTGAGACAGGGGGCAGGGCTGTCTCAGGGAACAAGCCACGCCTGAGTCACCAGCACTGCCTCCTGCAGCACTCAAGGCCTTCTGGAAAGGCTCCTGAGTGCACTGAGCTCCTGCAGTGTGGTCAAAGCTCACGTGCATCTAAAGACTGATCCCTTCCAGACAGAAATCTATAACCCCCTTCCCAGCCTTCAGCATCCCATACACTGCAGGCATTTCTATTTTCTTTTCATACCAGGTATTTCTGAGGCGTGACCTGTGTAAGACTGAACACCATATCAACTGAATCACCATCTTGGGCAATCTGCACAAACTGAATGACTCACAGTGGGTGGGCCATATGCAGTCCTGAGGGACCAGGAGATGCTGTAATGTCTGCAGCTCCACAGAAAACCCTAAAAACAAACGAGAATGTTCACTCTGTCTAACTTCATTGAGACCACAGTGTCTGGTTTGAAAACCTGTCCCAAAAAAGTAACACACAAGCAACAACTTAATTCACTCAAGGCTGTAGAATGGGAACTGACTCTAGTGTGAAAGAACACAGAACAATGATTCTTGCTTCTTAAGAATGATCCAGCTGGAACAGGAATTACTATTGCTCTATAAAAATGAGGTGAGTTTTATTCTCTTTTCCCTTTCCTCTGTTTTGCAGCTGATCCCAGTGACTGCCTACCTCACTGTTCCAGCCCTGGAGCTCTCCTGTGATGTGGTTGATTTCCAGACCTGCTTTGTTGCACAGACCAAGACAGAACATGTCTTCCTGTATAACAGGAGCAGCTGCAGAAGCTACTGGACTGCTTTGCTGGGTATTCTGGATTTGCAATTGATTTCCTTGTTGCAGAGTTTCACTATTCAGTGTTTTTATTAAGCATGCATTCAGTATGGAGGTAGTATGTGATGATCTTGGGTGTAAACATGTATGGTCTGCATAACAATGTGGGCTTTTCCCCTCCTCTCTTTCCCCTCCTTTTTTTGACATTACTGTACCACTACTGATTTCAGCAGTTACTCCACATCTAACCAAAAGATTGAGTCTCAGCCCTCACACTTCCTGGACGTGCTCTGCTCATTTATAAATGAGGCAACAAGAAGCAGTGGCCCCTCATGGGTTCAGTTTGAACATGAGCTTAATGCTGTTAGTAACAGATGGGGACCAGAGGAAAGAAGATCAGGGCCTTATTGTTTCAATGTAAAGACCACTGATCACTGCCCTTGATTAGAGGATGAAAACAGTCTGGGCACATGCACAGAAACTCTCTGACAGTGTGAGACATGATTTATTGTTGCTCAGCAAAGAGGTGCATTGCCATGAGTGCTACTTGCTGTACACACTAACACAAAGAGTCTTGTATGGCTTTGTTTGATGTTTGCCCCTTCCACTGCAGATGAACAGAAAAGGCCCAAGGCTGTGGAGGTATTTTCCATCTTCCCAACTAAAGGCATTTTGGAGGCACGTGAAGGAGAGGCACCTACCAGAGAGATCCTGCAGATCAGCTTTGCTGCAAGGTACAGTTAACAGGACTGAAATGATGCTGTTGACAGAGAGCTGGGCTTGTGCAGCCTGGAGAAGAGAAGGCTCTGGGAGCCTCAGAGCCCCTTCCAGTGCCTCAAGGGGCTCCAGGAGAGCTGGAGAGGGACTTGGGACAAAGGCTTGGAGTGATGGGATAAGGGGGAATGGCTTCACATGCCAGACTGCAGGGTTAGGTTAGAAAGAACTCCTGCATTGGGAGGGGGGTGAGGCCTGGCACAGGATGCCCAGAGAAGCTGTGGCTGCTCCAGCTCTTGAATAATTTAAGGCCAGGCTGGATGAGGCTTTGAGTAACCTGTTCTAATAGAAGGCTTCCCTGCCCAGGGCAGGGGCTTGAAAAAAGATCAGCTTTGTTGTCTCTTCCAACCCAAAACATTCCATAATTCTATGATGGCCCAAGGACTTAAATCTCTTTGTTCTGATTAGAGAGATGCAACTCCTGTTTAAAAAAAATCATTTTCTGTTACAAATTATTTTTGGATGGTGGTAGGAAGTTAAAATAAGGTCTATCCCAGTGATTTCAGTGAGCTCTGAAAACTGCTGACAGGGGAATTTCAAGCAAACTGCAGGTGAGTTATTGTCATAACTTCCATCTCCTTGGAACAAAAGCCAGTGATTTCTATCACTGGAGCTACTGCTATCACAGTGGGACCACAGTGAGCCTTCAGCAGCTGCACTAAAGTGTCCCTACTCAGAGGAGCATGGTGGACCAGAAGCCTCCCCAGGCTCCTGACTGCCTTAAGTTTTCTGGAATTCTGCTGAACGTGCCTGAAGCACTTGTTTTTGTCTGACAAATACACTAATCAGCATGGCTGAAAATGCCTGGAAATACCAGAAAGCCAAGATGTTGCTGTGTAGCAGCCAGCTCATCTGTGGGGCTCCATAGGAAGAATTCCCAACACAGCAGAGTGTGGGTTCAGTGTGGCATTAGGAGATAATTATATGCAAGGTGTGAGGGGATTTTAATAATTTACCTCCCCAAATCAGTGGCCTTTCTGCAGGGGAATAGTTTTTTGAGAAGGAAAAAACAAAGTCTGTCTGGCAGGACAGGCACTGCCTCAGGCCCTTACAACAGCTGGCACTTGGACACAGAAGTCCTTCACAGGAGCAGTCTCAGGAGCACTGAGTGGCATTAGCCTTGGGCAAATTATGCTCTTCAACTTAGTGCAAACCTAGAGTTGTTGTAACCTTTTTGATGTTAATTTACAATCTGGACTCCACTGGCTGCCCCTCGTCTCAGGGGAGTGACAGAAACTTTTCCTTCAGACTCTGTCAGAGGGAGGAGTTCTCACATGAAGGCAGTGCAGGTGTTTGCTCCCAGCAGAGCTTCATTTCTTTTATTCACCTAAAACAGAATCTCACAAGTAGGATGATTTTCTCATTCTTTCAAACATGAATCCAATGTCTTCAGGCACAGAGCTGAACATTCTTTTCAAACACCATGTCCTGTACCCATGGAACACAGTCCTGTGGACCTGGCACTGACATGAGTGACCTGTGCTTGTGACTTGGAGCATTCTTAGGACACCATGCTCCCCTTTTCACCTCACCCCTAAACACAGGGCTGCACACAGCTGTAACTGAACTTTTTGCTGTGCATTTTAGGAGCAACACTGACTATGAAGCTACTGTGACCATTTCTGGAGTGCTGGAAGAGAAGCCTTGCAAGCTGCACCTCAGAGGGCGGGGAGTGCACCAGTGTGAGGAGGGGAAGGTGCACTAAGCAGGACAATGTGGCACAAATGTCTGGGTAACAGGCTGGATGCAGATGTGCCACCAGCTGGCACTGTATTGTCATCTACTTCCATTGTTTTAGTGGGCACTGGAACTTTAGAAGAATGAAAATTTATGTTATGATGAAAGAAATTCTCGTGGTACCTTAAGCAGTCGTAACCACACTCTGTGCTGTTACTTTTATTACTGTGATAAGCTTAGCTTTAGGCACAGAACAAGGTTTTAAATTGCAAAGCCCTCTGCAGGGCCCAGCATGCCTTGAATTACACCTAGAGACTGTTCATACCTTAAAGTAGCTTTTGTTTTGCCTCATTTATTTGTTTGACATGAAAATGGACATTGACACATAATTGAAGTGAGAATTGGTGAATAGGCCAGCCGTCCCCAGGCTGTTTTTTCAGTGCCTTACATGAAAAGGGGAAGAGCCAACTTTCCCTGGTCTCCTTGGAAAATTACCAACCTGTTTCATCATGCTTGGGCCTTGAGAACATCCCCTTCAGCAACAGAGGGAGGAACCCTTCTTCCTTTTCATTTTTTCCCCCACATGGTTCCCATTTACTCTCACTTCTCTTTAAATTATTTTAGTGTTATTTTAGCTAAAGGTCGCTGGAATTCCCACTTCTGAGTCTGTTAAATTTTCCAGTCCCATAAAAGAAAAGGCTTTTGTTAATGGCTCATTATCCCCTCTAAGTAATTCTAATTTTTGGCTCTAACACATGGCCTGGGTGATTGCTGGGTGAGACAGGCTACAGCATGGGATTGTGAAAATATCAAAGAGCTCTAACTCATCATGACCTTCAACTAAGAATCATCATAAAAAGGAAACAAATGTATTGCAAGAACCCAATTGTATTATTAAGTGCAAAAACAAAAGTCAGGACAAAGAACTTCACTTTGTTACAAATTTAAAGCAGCAATGAGTACATTTCTTTCTCAAGCTGAGTTTCAGTGATCTTCCTGTTCAGACAAGAGAAGAAATAAGGGATGACAAGACACAAGATGGAACATGTTTGTATTAGCACTGAAGGACTGAGCTGTCACTGATATTCATGTGGTGCTTGCAGTAAATGTAATGTTGCAATTTGCTTTATGTTAGGTAAGTAAATATGACTAAGCACAAGATTGTCCTTATCACACAAACTGATACTCAGACATGTATTGTAAAAGAAGGAATGGCCACAACCAAATCCTGGCTTCTAGCAAATTCAACAGAACCCTTCCATTCAGGCACTTGCTGTGGAAATTATGTTCCAGTCCTTCCCCTTTTCCCCACTGGAGGCTTCAGAGTAGCTCCACCAGCAGTGAGCTACAGCCCATCCTCCAGTGCAGGGACAATTTAACACACAGACAACTTCTGACACAGTTGTAATGGCAAGGATGTAAAGTCTTTGCTTCAAAACCTCTTTTAAATTTCTTACAAAATGGTGAAACCTTTTAAGGAAATGCAGGAAAACTCTTTTCACATGGACTGATGTCTTCGTTTTGAGTGATTCTTTTTGCCAATTTGTCATACAAAAATACCATCCCATGAACTATTTCCCCCTGGTAATATTCACAGACTAAAGAGATCAATTAAATTAAAAATATTAATTCATAATCACCACACCAGGGGCTGTAGTTGATTTCAGCTGACCTAATTTCTTACATGAGGAAGGCATGTACCAGTTTTGCATTTCCTCACCTTCTTCACAGAGCTGCAGCACCATTAGTTCTACTTCACGATTTCTGCCTAAAATTTGCAGCTCTAGTAACAAATCCCAGAGCCCACTTGATTTCAGTGGCAATCACTTGCTGTGGTGGTGCTCTGCCAGCACTGGAGCTCACTGCCCCGGGTACTCGAACACGGCCGCCGCGCCCATGCCCGTTCCGATGCACATGGACACGACTCCATACCCCCTGAAATAAAGAACACGGGCAATGAAGGAAAAGGAAAAAGACAGCTCAGGTTTACACTGTCCAGGGGAAAAAAAATTAAAGCAAAGAATACAATAAATTTGAGCTTTCTACTGCTCTCCTGTTTCGCAAGGAGAGCCCCAGGGAATTCAGGTTCCAAGCCATCCATAGGTGGAAAAAACAACCTAAAGGGACAGTTACCTCATGGAAGGGATGGAGAAAGCCTGACCCAAACTGGTTACCCTGAGCCTGAGGGAGCTGCAGAGCCAGCAGCTGTGAGGCCAGTGGCAATGCTCAGCACTCACCTCTTCCCTCTGCGCTTCAGTTCGTTGAGCAAAGTGATGACCTGCCGAGCACCGGTGCAGCCCAGGGGGTGTCCCAGGGCTATGGCTCCTCCCAGGGGGTTCACCTTCTCCATGGGAATGCCCAGCTTTTCAACACAGTACACAGCCTGGAAAGACACAGGGAATCATGTCACGATTCCTTAGTTCTTCCTTAGTTCTCAGCTCTCCTCCTCCAGGTCAGACTCGAGCTAGACCATCGTCCTCAGGGGAAAGGAGTGGAACTGAGCCAAGGCACAGACAAGGGAGCTAAAACTGTCCACTTCATCTCAAACTGAGCCCACACACATTCAGACAGACTACCTGACAATAAATCATAGCCCTAGTGAAACAGATGTTGCAAGTTGGTATGAGAGAACAATAGCCAATTCTTAGTGAACCTTTTTTTTCTTTTTTCTAGTATTAAGCTGTATAAGCAATGCCTTGCTCATTTTTATTTGAAGGAAAAGGAAAATAGTCTGCACATGCTATTAACATCTGGCTGAAGATGTAATATGTGGAACAAGTTAAAAATCTTAACCTGGAGACCAAGCTGAAATACACTCAGTTGCCAAGCAATGCAGCAACACAAACATGACACTCACTCACCTGGCTTGCAAAAGCTTCATTAATTTCATATATATCAATGTCATTCAGAGTCAGACCTATGGACCAGAAAAGTCAGGAGTTAAAAGCAGGTATTTTTGCCTCACGACTATATCAAAGAGAGTAATTGCCTGACACCTCCCTCTATGAATTCCAATTCTACTCCATCTAAAAAAGAGGAACCTCAGCTCCATGTGGGGTCTCTACACTTGAACAAATTCATGTACAGCAGGGTCTAAAGACTGCAAAACATCACAGTTCATGGTGTTGTGTCACTGAGTTTGCCAAGTCTCAGATTAAGTGTGATTTCTCTGCAGAGGGATGAAGGATTGAAGGGTGTCTGAAGAGTAAAGATAAAGCTACAGGTGAGCATGTGATTGTAGCCAGGCCAGGCTAAATCAGCTCATCAGCTACAAAAGCTGTTTAACCCAGTGAGGGTGGTAAAAAAAACCTCAGTAAGATGTGAACACTAAATCTGGCCACATGTCAACTCCTGTTAAGCCTGTGCAGGGATTTTACTCTTGAGCTTCTCAAAGGTGAGTGAATGACAATTTACACACCAGTACAAGGGTGTGTAACATTACGACAATCTGGGGCAGGACCTCTTTTAAGGTTTCAGATTTAACTTCACCGTTCCTGGGGCCAACAGCTGCACATAAATAATACAACCTCCAGTCTCAATGCAAGGAGTCTGATTTGCTTGTGCCCAGCAGTGCCTGAATGCCTGGTGGCTCTCACCTGCCTTTTCCACAGCAGCAGGGATGGCGTAGGCCGGGCCTATGCCCATCACATCGGGGGGGACCCCCACCACAGCAAAGGACCTCAGCACCCCCAGCACCGGCAGTCCCAGCTGTGCTGCCCTGCAGCGCTTTGCCAGGAGAACAGCAGCTGCTCCATCGCTGACCTGGCTGGCATTCCCTGTTGGAAGAGACCTGTTAACGTGCTTTTTGTTCCAGGAAAGGCAGATAAACCAGAGGAACAGCACAAACCTAACAGCTGAGCTGACCTGCTGTAGTGCTTCCATCGTCTTTGAAGGCAGGTTTCAGCTTTGCCAAGCCTTCCAGCGTCGTGGAGGGCCTGATCCCTTCATCCTGGTGCACAGTGATTGTTCTTCTGTTGCCCTCATCATCTGCAATAGTGGTCTTCACTGGAACAATCTCAGTTTTAAACAGTCCCATCTGCTGAGCTTTTGCTGCTCTGGTAAAAAAAAAAAAAGAAAAAAAAAGGGTATGAAAGGTTAAAATATTTTGGAGGTGAACTGCA
The DNA here is from genome assembly GCA_013400175.1 of Phainopepla nitens. NCBI lineage: Eukaryota > Metazoa > Chordata > Aves > Passeriformes > Bombycillidae > Phainopepla > Phainopepla nitens. Next base: position 88,675 of record VXBQ01014978.1, on the reverse strand, counting down.
GGAGAACTAAAGTGAAGGAAAGCAGTTAGAGAATGAACTAAGGTGGGATTTGGTACATCATCGCTGACTGGTGGTCAAGACAACAGGCAAATTCTTATTTCCATTCATGGGAAGACAAACTTTCTACCTCTACATCAACATTATGGGCATTGTCCCCAAATCTGGGTCACAGGATCACTGCTTTCAGAGCAAGATCCCCATTCTGTTCCCATCAACACCTCTGTGCCTCACTGACCACCTCAACATGAAGTTTAATTTGTTCAGGGGTACAGCCACGTCACAATTCTAAGAGAATAAATGAACCCTGAACTAGCAACAGCCAACAACTTTCACGACCAGGCAGAATACAATTAACTAGACCAGAATTAGCTCTAGTCACATAGATTTAATCTTTCCTATCAATAAGATATTTTAAAAGCCTTCAAAGCAGAGCTTATTTATATTTACCTTCCAGAGGTAAATCCTTCACAGAGAATACAAACTGGAGACTAAAAGCTTGATTTACACCTTCACCATTTTGCACTTTTATCAATAAAATGGAAATATTCAGTGCTGCCAGGTAAGTGAGAATTGGAGCAAAGTGCTGAAGGACAGGTCAGTAACTCCACAGACATCCTGAGCCCAAGGCCAGAAAGCCAGCCCTTGCCTCACGTGAGTGTGAGGATCACATTCACATACCCTTTTGGTTATCAGCTCCACGGCACTGAGAAAGGCTGGCATGCCAAGTTCCCTGAGCAGCAAGGCCGGAATTCAAAGGTTAACTACCCTGTGCAGTGGCTTCCTGTGTTAGATAAATAACGGGACCGGGCTGATGCTTAAACAGAGCTCTGAAAGCAAGTTTAACTCTTTGATGGCAGAAACTTTACCCTGTCACCTGCCACTGCAGTACAGCCCCAGGGATTCTGGGGGCAGTTGACTTTGGCAGTGATTTAACCCAAGAGGAAGGTTATCAGAGGTAGGACTGGACTCACTCAGAGCCAAACACCTGCAGTGAGGACAAGCCACTCTTCTCACAAGCTCAGCAGTTCTCAATGAACAGCCACACTCAACTACTCCCTCATGGCAAAGGCTCCTTCTGCTGCTGCTCTCACGTCCAGGTTCCAGTGATCCCGAGCCAAAGCCACTATGAAAACACCTCAGCACACGCTCATTCCAGGAACCTCCCTGAGCTTCTGTCACAGAAACACAGAATGGTCTGGGTTGGAAGGGACCTTAAAGATCATCCAGTTCCATCCCCACTGCCATGGGCAGGGACCTTTGGATGCAGAAACAAAGCTCACAGTTCAGGGTCTGTGTGCCCAGTGATACTTGTGTGAGGTCAGTCACACAATCCCAGTACAGCTCTGGACTCCAGTTCCCTCATCACACCCAACCTGCACAGGCACTGAATTTCAGTCAGACCCTCTCAAGCTTCTCGCTCACTATTAAGGACTAATAACAGTCTGGAAGGCAACACAAAGGCTGCACTTCACCAGGAAGCAGCAGTGTGTTCTCTAGCTGTACTTATTTCTTAACTAAAAGGTTAAAAAACCCAGAAAGACTAACAAAAAAAGCCTTTACTTTTGTTGGGAAGCCAAGGCAAAGGCATCTTGCTTCTTCCGGGAAACTCCAAACTTCTCTGCCACGTTTTCTGAGGTTATTCTGGGGAAAAAACATGACAGAGTTAATCCAAGGACACATCTAATGGAGCTGCAGTTGGCTTCTACTAAGATCACACAAGGTACAAGCAATGGCTTTAGTTTGAAAGCCAACTGCTGCCTTCTCAGCTTAGAACTGGTGGCAGAAGCTAATCCTGATTCAAATCTAGGACCAGAACAAGATTCAAATCCGGCCTCCTTGCTCAACAAGCCATTGATCTTAAGAAAATCTTTGATCAGAGTTGATTTCCCCTCATTTCACAACATTAATCTTCCACCACAACCAAGGATGCCAACACACACGGCTCCAAGCTCACCACATTCAGGCTGATTTGCAGCTATGGTCACTGAGGAGACAGAGCATCTATAAAACCCTTCAACTGTGGGAAGGGGGAACACTTACCCCATGGGAATAAGGCAATCTCGAGCCTTGGGGTTATCCATCATGTTGGAACTGATATCACCAGGGTTATTTGCACGTCTGAGGGACATTGTTTCCACGCTAAACACAAGAAAAATTGGAATTGCTCCATTAAGACTGATCAAACCTCAGTATCCTGACAACATGCTTCCCTGTTATCCCACAGAAACGCAGCTGCTAATTAGGAACTGGCCGAGGCAGAAGCTCTTTAATCATCAATTTAAGAATTATCACGAAATGAAAACAGATTGTGAGATTCAATTGGTTCTTGCTTCACTAGAACAGGATACCAGTGTCAGCAGTTAATTTCTTGTGTTTCCCCAGCTAGGAAGGAATTGCAATGATTTTGGCACATTTGTCCTCAAACATAACAAGGGCTGGAGTTTTCAGTGAGATTGTCAACACACATAAAAATACCACTCAGATCTTAAGAACAGGTTGGCAGTAGAAAAAGAAGTATTGAGCAAACCATGGCAAAGAGATTTCAGTGAGTTGCACCATTTGTGTGTCGCAACACGAAGAATTTCAGACATGGATCCCACAGGCTGTAATCTGTGACCCACAAATGAATTAACACTTTGAAGATACTCAAATTTACTGTAGAAATACAAAGCCATCACTTAAAGACTCGTGAGCTTTTGTAAGGTCAGTCTAGATTATGAAGCCTGCAACGGGAAGAGGGTTTGAATTCTACTCTGCACTACATAAATACCTTCATGAAGAATAAATAACAAAGAAACTACTCCTGGAAATGAAAGGCAAGCAGAAAGTAAGGCAGCTTGTAGTAAGTGCTATCAGCCATTTAAACTAGCTCTAAGATGGGACATTCCATCACTGACATCAGCTGCATCTGCTCCTGAAGAAGGCACAGGACTGGGTTTTTTAAGTAAGAGAAACTCCAGCTATTGTCTTTTGTGTTTTCATCCAGGGTTTCTCCATTCTCTGGAACAGCAAGGCTTGGGATAAACCCAGCTTCCAAAAGCTATTTGTAACTCATGGACTGTATGTCTTCATGGAGGACCCTGCAGGGCAGAGGCCAGACAGCTTCCCACAACAAAACCCAGTGTCTGGCACACCCAGGGGTGCAAAGGCAGCCAGTCCCTTTAAGCACAACATCTTGGTGGACATTACTGTGTGCAGTAATAATTAATGAAAGATTAGTGTCATCAAGCTACAAAAAAAAGAGAAATCCAGTGTTTCAGCCTTAGATTACTGAACAGCTTTTTTTCACTCCTTCTTCTGAAGTCAATGTGTATGTGGTCACTAGTATTTCCCCCAAACCAACCTAACATTTACACAATCCTCCAAAAAATAAACATTCCTTGTGATGTTAGGACTGGAGCACAGAACAGGCTCATCTGTCCAGCACAGAACAGATCCTGTATGTCTGCAGAACGCTCACTAGCACATGAAAGGTATCAATTTCTTCATCCCAGAGAGCTGCTGCTCTTTCAAGAGGCTAGTTTACTGGAGACTAGCCAGAAAGCTAGTCATGGCAGGGACAGAGTGTTACCTTCAGGAAGCCTAAGCAAGCACTATGAAAATACTTCCTTACCCACAGGCCAAGCCAATGTCATACGATCCATTTCGGATGCCACCTGTAACAGCAGTGCATAAACATTCTTACTGTCATCAGGAGCAAAAGCATTTCCAGCCCAGCTGCAGTTTCCAAACACCTGAGCACCCACTACAGCCAAATGGGCATTTCCTCACCCTCCTGCCTGCCACAGCGAGAGCCAGGCCAAGGAGCTGATGGGGCTGAGGACTGACATGGGGCCAGAGAAAACTGGAGGGACCCTTCTCTAAGCTGCCTGATATGGAGGTGATGGTGGAACTTATCCCCAGAAAACCAAATTACTTCTCTAGGGATAAACTCGGCCACTCAAGGATATAAAAGTATTTAGCTAACACCACACTGAAAATTCCCCACGGCACAAGGCATGATCACTGTTTTACTGCTCAGAGAGATTGGAGAACAGGAGGAATGAGCCCTTGGGGTGGGACAGGCATTGACTCTGATGCCAGTGCCCACAACACCTACCAGCTATGTTGATAATGGCCTGCAGCCCAGAGGAGCACTGCCTGTTCACACTGGAGCACGGCACCGTCTCTGGAATACCACTGGAAAACAAGACAGTGTTGGCAAAGACTCCGTGATAAAAAGCAGCAACAACCCAAAGCTCTAAAGAGTGCATTAATCCACTTGACTGAACTTTAACCCTCAAGTTCCAGGCAGATCCCTTTATGCATTTTTTGATCTATGTGGTCCTGCACTAAGGGAAAGCAAAGTTCCAAGATAATATCCCCACTTCATCTGCAAGTGGCTCCAAGTGCTGTTTCCCCATGGGTCTGTCTTCAGAAGGTGCTCTGTAAACCAGGCCCTCCCCTAGAGATCCTGAGCTCTGACCCAGGCCAGAAACCCTGAAAAGCTCTGTAATATTTGTTACTGTGGCAGGCTGTGCCTGCACCTCTCTAAAGCGGTAGCTGTGCAGTGATTCACAGAAGCAAAAAACAGCAACAGAAACTGACTGAAATATTTGGAACCTAGGATCCAGCAAAAATATCTGGAATCTGGGATCCAGCAAAAATATCTGGAATCTGGGATCCAGCAAAAATATCTGGAATCTGGGATCCAGCTCAGTATGAGCCACTGACCAGCACTGGGCAATGACAGAAAGATCTGAGCCCATCCATGGTTTTGGGACCAGACACAGCAGAGAGAGGTGCAGCCTGGCAGAGAGGGCAGCTGGGAGCCCACAAAACATCACATCCTTTTCATGAGCCCAGTACAGGAAACACAAACAGATTAAACAGCTCCACTTTCTTCCCTGTCTCTTTGCCACCAGCATTCTCAGAGCACTCGATCAAAGTCCAGTTTCTAGGCAAAAGTTGATTTGCTTAATTCCAGGGAGTGCACGAGCCTCAGTGCAACCCCTGACCCTGTGCTGCTCCGTGGCCCAAGCAGGAGAGCAAGAACCTCAGTCTGGCTGAGAGCTTACCTTAGAAACTGTGCAACTCTTGCAATCAAGGCACCAGCTCCAGGCTGCAGCACATTCCCTGAGTGCAAAGACACAATTCCAGTCAATTGGCTGCATTCCCCTCACAGGCACTGAAGGGATGTTTCCATCACCACAGCTCGGTACTGCCCAGCACCAGATCAGAGGCCAGGCACGAAAAACTAATGCTACACTAACCCCTTCCAGCCCCGTGAGACTTGTGAGTATCCCATGCAAGCTGAGCTGTCCAGACCAGGAGTTTCACCAGGCAGAGGCTGTCACTCACCCACACAGATGTCTCCCAGGACCTCAGGACGGAGGTTGACATCCTGAAGGACAGCTGTCATCACAGCAGCCAGCAGCTCATCGGGTGTCGTGTCCTAAAAGTACAGGGGTTCAGCACCACCAGTGAACACCAGTAATGCCCTGTCACAAGTTCAGCCCCAGACCACTCCAGAGGGCTGGCCAGTGGTGCTAAGGCAGCTTTACTCCACTCCTCAGCTCACGTGGTTGTTGTTTTCCTACCACAGCAGAATTACCTGTATGTTTTTACCCCAAGTTTGCTTCAGGCAGCGTAACACACATGCTGCTTTCACACCTTCCTCGGATTTATAGGAACATGCCCTGCAGGGCCTTCAAAATCACACAACTACAGAGACTTATATGACAAGACCCAGCAAATGGAGCCCCTCCATTTATTTGGTGAAAGGAACAGGGGTGACCCCTCAGCTGGTGGGAAGCACGGCCAGCATGATTGCTTGGAAGGACGACAAGGACCGAGCGCCCTTTGGGGTCATCCTGGCACCGCGTTCTTTCCCAGGACTCTGCGGATACCACCCAGGGAGAAGCAGGTTCCAGAAGGGTGGCAAGTCCACGGCAAGCTGCGCAGGTGAGGGCACGGCGCGGCCGCTCCGTGTGACAGGCAGGGGACAGCGGGCCCTGACTGCTCCCCGGGCTGCCAGGGGCGCGGGGGACTCCTCGGGGGATGCCACGGGCGCTGCCACCGCCAGCATTAAAACCACCGTAAACCGCCGGGATTCAGGCTCTTCCAGAGCAGAGCAGAGCAGAGCAGAGCAGCCCCGGGGCGGTGTCTGCTGTCAGGCAGGGGGTCCAGCACCCAGGCGTCCAAGGAGGNGCCTGGGCCCGCCCCCTCATTTGCATACCGGGCGCACCACCCCGTCGTGCTCCCCGTCCCCTCATTTGCATAGCCCCGCCCCCTGGCCACACCCCGCTCCCTCCCCGAAACCGAGGAACCCAGAAAAAAAACGAAAAATAAAAACGGGGCCAAAAAAGGAGAAAAAGAGGGGGAAAGAGAAAAATGGAAAAGAAAACAAGGG